>JAQJVK010000011.1:16219143-16819143 GCA_035578135.1 Flexamia atlantica
CTCTGTGTTGGGAAGTGATCCCTCTCGATTGAAGCTCTATGGTCATCTTCATAACAGTGTTGGTTTTTAAGTTTTATATTTTGCTTTCTATAATATAAAAAATACATTAATACAGTCAAAGTCCTTTTGGTTTTCCTAAAAACCCTGAAGAAAGGCGATTTACATTGGTGAATGAAAATATTGAACTACCAATCTGTGTACCGTACTGTAACAACTCAAATGACTGTCATTGGTTGTGTAGATCTAGATTTTGAGGGTGAAAAATAAATATTAAATTAATATGGTGAAACTGACTTATTATAAACTTTGATGCTGTGTTACCAACCGGGATGGAGAAAGGATTAGTCTATAGTCTAAAGGACCTTACAGCCAAAATGGAAGCAAAAAACGTTTTACAACTCTTCCTTTCTTACAGGGTGTAAATCAATCATTTATACTCTCATTCATTTAATACGATAATTATTATATTTGAGCATCAGCTTTTTACTCGATAAAATCTCCATATTAATAGCCATCAAAGAAATTTTTAAAAAGGTAAAATTGTAACACTGAGTGATTGTATAATAATATTATAATTGCTTTATGATGAATTTTGCGCTTATTACTTTAAAGATACTGCATAATCAGTATTTTATGGTGCCACGGTGAAGGTGATTCCACAATACAGCTTAACGTTTTTTGTCTATCTTTTAATAGTGGTGACTTCACCAAACCGATACAATCTGTCACGAACTCCACATTGTCACGTTGATCGAACCAATTTATGGGCTTTGTGTTTAGTCTATTGGTTTGCCAATACATTGTAGCAGACTTAACACTGATAAGAGATATTGCCAAGCCTCTCAGAGAGCGGAGGACGGTTGATTATATTAAGAATGAACAACACTTTGCCGCTGACAGCCATCCCCGCGAAAATTAGGCGATGGTGATCAGAGAGCAGAATGGAATAGGTTGCTAGTTCATTTAATCCCACTTTCCTTTTTTCTACTCTTTTATTACATATTGAAACTAAATGTTTAAAGTTAGTTGATCTGATCAACTTTAAACATTTAGTGATCAACTTTAAACATCAACTTCAAACTAAATGGTGGTTTGGAACCTTTTATAACAGTTCATGTCAGAACCCTCTCTATAATTTCTGGCATGACGGGCTGCATCATCCTAAACTTTCATTAACGTTAATTTCTATATTCAGTTCATTATTAATGGACCGCCCTATTTCGATTGATGCAACTAATACTAAATAGTTTTTATGTTACAAATAATTTAGTCACGCAAATTAAAAATGCTTTGAAATTGGGCACCAAACAACAATTTTGTCATGAAATTTCAAATAAGTTAAAGTTTTATAGAATTCCCTGTTAATCAGTGACTTCAATATTCCTCTAAAAGATTTGTTTAAAGTTAAAAATTATAATTTTAAACATAACTTCCTAGGAGACAATCTAGAAAATTTATAGTCAACCTGTGTTTAATTAATTTTCATTTATTTAGTAAACATAATCGTAGAATAATCAACTAAACAAATACATTATTTATTTCATTAATAATTAAAAAATAATTTATTAACTAAGGAAAACCCAATTCATTATTCCTTATTACTCTGTAGTAATGTAATATCTTTGGAGCTAAATAGGGAATCATACCTTTAAAAATGTTGGTTTTACATTATTGTTTCAAGCGAATGCTCTAAGACAAGGAGAATGTTGAATGTTGTCGAACAGTTCCAGCAACGCAGTACCTCGTTTCATTAATTTGTATTATACGAGTAAACGTACGTCTTAGAAATTTTCTCTCAAAACCCGCCCTAAAACTTTAGCCGCACACCACAACAATCTCAAGATTAGTCTTCACCCTTCATCACACCCTTCCGCATGACACCTGCTGACACAAAAGGTGTGAACCCTCTCTTTTTGATCTGCGAACCCATCAGTCCCCAGCTACTCTTATTACCAGCTACTTACCCCAAGTGACGAAACCGGGGCTAATTCCTGCCGCCTTTTGTGGCGGGGTGACAATAGTTGGCTCCAGCCGTGATTAGACTCCGACGCCCCGTGATTAGCCGAATGGAGCAACAGATTGCTAGGTGAAATAAATCCTTTGACAAGCCGAGTCTGACACCCTTTCAATGCCGGGATTATGCAGCCTAATTACAAGGGTTTGCATGCAAGGGTAGAGTAATTAAAAAAGCCGACGAGCCGTAGCGTCGCAGCGGGGCCTCCCCCGACTTCTAATGGCTACACTCTTTCTTCGGAATAGCACTAATTACAAATTATTAGCGCAAAGGGCTTAAGACGCCGGTGCCGCGGATTAAAACAAAGAATAATTTCCAGAAGCTCCCGGGTTCTTCATTGATTACGTTTTTAAATTAGAGCCATTGCTTTGCGGATTAGTACTAATTAGTTCCGTTTTGTCCGCCTTTGAAGTGCTCAAATGTCGCTTGATGTTTTCGACGCGCGGACTTTTCTTTGTTTGGCCCTTTCACGGACGGTGAATTGTGTTGATTTTCAAGGAGCGGCTTGTTGAGAAAGGGTACATTTTAAATAAATGTTTTCAGAAGAGAGCCCCCTTTTGAAAATTGGTCGTTAGATCTTAAAAGAAAAGTAGACTTGCTTACAAATGGGTAATGAACCAAAACTCTCGATTCTATTACACGGAAATTTAGCAGTGACGCTTTGAAATCGGAAACCTTTTCGGTTTTAATACAACTCCACCTTAGAAATTAAGTTTAGCTTTTCAGTCATCAATGTAACGTGAACACTTTGTATTTACATTTACCAAATTACAGTGAGGAAGAATATAATTCATACTATTGTTTTTGCGTAATTTATGCACGTTTCCACAAAATGAAAAACATCTCAGCATTATGTTTTTATTTATTAAAGTATTCTTACCTATTATTATAGATATTAAACCGAGATACCTTTGCAAAATAATATTTTCAGAATACATCTCTAAAGTTTCAGGAAATCCACGTAAAGCATTCTTTGTATCACGATTACCCATGCATTATTATTCTTCTTCTTCCCGGTTATGCATTCAAATAAAATATTTTCCTAAAATTTTCGATTGTCCACTCCAAACAAACCGACCTAAATCATCTTTAAATCCGGTCCTCTACAAGAAATCAAGTGATACTGTAACAGTCTGCCAGATTGTATCCTGCACTAAATCATCCTAATCAAACACTTCTACCCCACAATAGTCGGTTGGAAACATTTTTCGAACCGACAACAATTATTGTCGGCCAATTACAAATATTCAAAGTGACACAAATAAAAACTGATTATTTAAATAAGTCGAAACTGTCGTCGACGAGTTGAGTAAGCGACGGTTTTGTTATATTAATTCACATCGTCCAATCAGCTTTGACGAATGATGTGTTTGACAGTCACACGTTCGAGTCTTACCCTCTGGTGGGAACTTTTTATAAACAATCGAGTTGAATTTATTCAGCGACGTCCAAAAATGAGCGCCGCTTTCCCAGCCCCACCGAACTGGCTGAATTGATTATTTGTTCATGAATAAAACCGCTTTTACATTTAGAATTGATCGGTTTAATGAATATTGTCTGTTTGAGATTGCCTTGTGTCATCGGTATTGTTGTTATTTATTCGGAAGGAAACTGTTAAATTTTGGTTTCTCACGTGAACATTGGATTGTAGGTGTATAAGAAAGGTTTAGAGCGCCATCAAATGAAATACTGTATAACAATTGTTAAATTATTGAACTAAATAGACATTATTGAACCACGCTTTCAAACGTGCATTTTTTGGGGGATAAAACAGAAATAATGTAACATTATTTTAATATATTTAGGATTGTCATAATATGCAATAGTATATTTCGAACCTAGGGCTGAAAATGAGGTTTTGCAGCCTGGAGATCGTATTTCAAATTCTAGGCGAAATCGAGAATTCGAAACGATCGAGAACTGCAAAACCCTTTCGGCCGAGGTGCGAAGGCTATTTTTCACCTCACTACACAATAAAATTAACATTGAACACCCTATACAGCTTTGAAAATATGATTATTTATTTGAAACTATTGGAAACAAAACTTTGAGGTTATACGCGATGATACAGCTTCTATGTCATGGTCCAAGCAAACACAGCTATTAAAATCATATGAACGCAACTATCCTGTCTTTGGAATCTATTGAATGCCGTATGATTATTTATGTTCTCAAGTTGTTTCAAGCAAATGAATGATCAGCTGACTTTGACGCTAGGGCCGAAGGTTTTCAGCCCTCTGGCGGAAAAGAGGTGGGTTCCGGCCACCGAATGACGTTTGGAAAACAGGTAATTACGTTACAGTGTGGCCACTAATAATATAAAATATAAAATATTGAGATGGGCCCACGTTTTTTGGAATTTTATAGTTTTTAATTTAGTTGAAAGTGTTAAGGTCATACGATGGTAAATTACTCAAGAATACAGATTAATAGGTATTTTTCCTATGTGTTAGAAAAAATAGGATAACCAAATCCATAACTTCCAGGCAAATTTTAATTTTGTTCTCTATGACATGGGTTTACATACACAACTTCTGAATATTATTTATCTTCTTTTTTGGTAGTAATATATTTTTACAACTTTTAGCAGCCCTAGATCTTTTTCCAGCTATACTCATTACATTCATGATTTAAATCTTCCATAGACATTGAAGTAAATCAATCTCACTGATTACTCGTCGTGATTGGTGCGGTAATAAACACTCACAATCAGGGTTAAGATAAATTACAGCTAGATAAATCTTCAATGCAGATATTTACAAGCTTATCTTAATAACCATTAGGGCTACTTTCAAGGTCTTATTTTACATGCGGGATTAAATAAGATGCAAAATAAATCCTATTAGTATTTGGCAGCTGTTTTAATTTATTGGCTGCAATTTAATAGCCATGATTTATTGCAGCTGGAGTATAAGTACGTGGAATTTCCGGCGGCCCACGAGATTATGCAGAGAATGCAGTCATTTCCTCCGTAGATGAAATCTGGAGATTATTGAATTGCCGAGGCATATGATTTCGGTGTCAGATAAAATAATATAATCGGCATTTACCAGGTAAATGCCTTGGCTGAGGTTGGATTATACGTCAAGTCGTAAAAGGTCATCAGCAATAGATGCTAGTAGAAAGGTAATTAGATGACGTACTTCTTTTATCGGTCTACCTATAAAATGTCAAGCCTGCCTTTACCGAGTCAATAAGAATAAATTATATTTTCATCACTCTGTATACGAAAATTGCCCGTTACCGTACAGCTGAGATCTACAAACTCTCGATTTCCTTACGTCAAAACAAGTAATGATCAGCTGCTTTTTCGGTACCCAAACATTTCATTCCCGTACCCAAACAAACGAATTCCTTAATTTGACAATTCAACCAGCTGACTTTATAAACTAAAATAGACAGTTCAGCCGTATTGTGTTTACAGTTCGCGCATTGTATATCCAGCTATGACTGAGCCAGCTGATTGTAAGGTGCGGGGGGGGGGAGTGGGGGTACTTTTCTGAAAACATATTCTAAAACACCGCTACCTGTCAAATGCTGTGTTTACCAATATTATATGTTAAAAATGTCATATGACACGGTTAGTAGCGCAGTGGTCATAGCCGGAGATATAATGCGCGAACTGTACTTATAGAAAAATGACTAAATTATGAAATGTTGGATCATTTTTTATAAGTTTGGTCACTTATTTGCATCGTGATGAAAAGTACTGTTCACAACTCGTCACAAAAGTACCATTTCGTTTATACCATTTTGTATACTACCGTCACGAAATGGGCTACTTTCGTGACTAGTAGTGAAATATAATATTCTTGGTCGTCCGTAATAAGAGAAAACGTTAAAATCCAATAATTGTGAATCGACATTAACAAATAGTTAATTTATCTTCTTTTTATAAATATTTTAGTCTACTCAATTTAGGTTGCAGTAACGTTTTGGTGCACATAATTTATGTATTATTGATATTTTAATAGATATTGTCCATCATTAATTAAAAAAAATAACAAAAATGTAACTTGTGTGTGACATTTTGTAAACTGGAACCTCTTTAGGGGGAAATAAACTTAGAGCTCCACGCGATTTATGCCACAAGTAGGAGGACCTGGGTAAATAAATATAACTGAAATAGTGTCTTTCTTATCCAAGAAAAGAACAATGATTCAGAAGATTTACAGTTGCTTTGATGATGCTTGTTATACAATGCAATTGACTGAAAACAATCAACATGATAAAATTCACTCGAAATTCATTTAAAACTGTCACAATTTAAAAATTTGTTTCACAACAACTTGGGTGTTCCTAGTTTCTAGTCATCAAGAATTAAATTGATAAAAAAAATTAATTTTTCGATCGCGCGCAACCTTAATTATAAACATGAACAATACTTTAAGGAGGTTACTTGCCCTTAACCTTTAACTATAATTTTATGATACATTCACAGATAATAATAATTATTTTATATCTCGTTCCACAGAGTTACCGTTTCGACTTTTATCTAAAAAAACATATCACTCATTTATTGCCTGTTGAAAATTTTACTTTCAGAAATAAGTCGCCATCATAGTAATTCCTAAAAAGGTCGTGCCAACCGACAAGTTGTCCTGGACATCAGCACCTGCCTCGGTCTTCACAGGCGCCTTCCGGCAGTTGCCTGCCTATACAGATGTTGACTGCACATCGGTCGCAGGAGCCTTCCGGCAGTTGCCTGCCTATACAGATGTTGACTGCCACATCAGTCGCAGGAGCCTTCTGCAGTCGCCTGCCTCGGCAGATGCGAAGTCCTCACGTGGTGCGCCAAGTGGCCAACTTCCAGGAAGTGCGAAAGTACTTTTCCACCTCCGGGTTGGCGGAGGTGGTCGGTCATGGTGCTACCCAGGCCATGTGGTGGAGCACATGGCTACCCACCACGTGGTCCGTGAGGTCGAGCCAGCTATCCCTTTGCATTATGTGAATTTTTGAACATTTGAACGATTTTCAATCAACGGCCATAATTATTAAACCAAACAAATCAGGGATCGAAAATTCCTAGGAAAATGTCTTGGAGCCGTGGACACCCTGGCAAAGATAAAAAGTCTCAATGTTCGAAATATGGAGCGACTGCAACAAGTCTCCTTTGATGGTTTCGCCCCGTTGCGTTGGAAGGGCTGCATCGCTTTTGCTCCACGGTTAAGGATCATTTTGGAAACATCGCTTTTGCTCCACGGGTCAGTAGGTAGATTTCAGAGCCGCCCGAAAAATTGCTTTTGCTCCACGAGAGAGGGGCCTGCGCTCCCTCTCTCCCACAATCTCTCTTTCGCCCACCTCCAGGTTCTTACTTGAAAAATGTCATTTAAACGTAATGACAACTTAAGCTTTTTGCCCAATCGAAAATATTTATTTTTGAAAGAATGTTTTAAACTACTTCAATTAATTTTCTCAGTAAGCGCAAGTAAACGATCTTGTGTAAAACAAATAACTTACATGTTAAAACGTGTTACTACTTAATACTTATCCAAATTTCATTTATTGTTTTACAATAATTCACTATTAGAAACAGAGAAGCCTTTTGACACAAGAGTATGATTTTAGGCATGAGCATGGAGCAGGAAAACACATTTGAGCCGTAAGAGTATATTTTCAACGGGCGTCAACACTAAAAAAATAACCTTTCCACTAAATTCAAGCTTAGTATAGTTATCTTCCTTCTCGATCTGCTGTTACTAATAAAGCTCTTGTTACTAATAAGTTTATATTAATAAAGCTCTTTCGAGACCAATATTGGTACCTATAAAAAATAAAGTTGAAATCAATTGAAGGTCCAACCAAGGTCACATTATTTTAAAAATAGGCTACGTCGTTTATTAAAAAAAGCAATCTGCAAAAACAATACGTTTAAATAAATCTAGTGACCTAGAATCTTCCATAGATTTTAAATTTGCTCTAGAATAATTCCTTCACTTAATCACTTAATCACTTAATCACTTTATTAAGACAGGTACCTCATGGAGGACGTTACCCTGAATATGAGTGAAGGATGAGTGTGATGATCGTGATGATAGTGGCGCGATCTTGTAGCCTTGTTACTGACTAAGGTTGGCACGTTCCTTAGACAGGATTGTTAATTAATAGCCCAACAACCAATGGCAGCTGGCTCCAGAAACAACCCTTCAAAAAGCTACTAACTTTTCTCGGGATCGATCCGGCTACCTACAAGTTTGTAGGCGGGCACTATAACCACTACTACACCAACCAGCCATTTTTATTTTTATAAAAAAAAAGTCTCCGGTGCCTAATTTTCCTGCATAATCATCTGCTTTTTTTAGTATTGATTCCTATCTTTCAATCCTTTTTAGGTACCTTTTCACACCATCGTTTCAGTAAAGAAAAGAAAAATTATTTTAATACGTGTATTCCCAAAATGGACTTAATATTTTGTTAAGTATATATGTATCGTTTATGTTTCTTTATAAACCTATATTTATAAACTTCAAATTATATTTCGTGCCTTACAGCCACCTGATTCAGAAACAGCCGCAAAAATGTTGCGCGAATTGTAATATTGTTTAATTGTATCGAATTATAGCGATAAATACGGCTAAGTTTTATGCTTGAGTAGAGTTCAATTTAATGGAAGATTCAAGGCCACTATACTTCCGTGCAGTTTTTGAGGATTGGTCCTTATTATAAAACATTATATGACTTTAAAATAATGTAACCTTGAAGCTTCAATTGGTTTAAACTTTACTTTTACAATATTGGTCCCAAAACAGCTTTATAAATATCAACAAGAGTAACAGCAGATCAAGAATGATGAAAATTATACTAAGCTTGAATTTAGAGAAATTAAGTTATTTAAAGAGTGTTTAATGCCCTTCAAAAATATAATTTTCCGACTCAAACGTGGTTTTCTGCTTCATTCTCATGCCTAAAAGTTTGATCCTGTATTAAAAGACTTCCCTGTTTCTAATAGTGATTTATTGTATAAAATAAATGAAAACGGATAAGACGTAGTAATACTATTTTATTTTGTAGGCTATTACTTTTAATCAACATTGTTAACTTGTCGCTACTGTTACAATTGAAGTAGTCTGATATTCTTCAAATTATAAATTTATAATTCGTTGTGTCAAAAAAGAAAAGTTGTATTATGTTTAAATGACAGAATTCAAGAAAGACCGTGGAGGTTAGCGAAAGAGAGAATTTGGGGGAGAGGAAGCGCAGGCCCCTCTCTCGTGGAGCAAAAGCGATGTTTTGGGCGACTCTGAAATCTACCTGCTAACCCGTGGAGCAAAAGCGATGTTTCCAAAATGATCCTTACCCGTGGAACAAAAGAGACACACGCGTTGGAAGCACTTTTTGGATTTGAATATCTTGGAAAGGGTGAGTTTTAAGGAGAGTCGAATAATAAAGTATCTTGTTTGCCTTAATTTGTCATTTAATCATGGGTCTCTGGTCTCCGGTGCCTAATTTTCCTGCATAATCATCTGCTTTTTTTTAGTATTGATTCCTATCTTTCAATCCTTTTTAGGTACCTTTTCACACTATCGTTTCAGTAAAGAAAAGAAAAATTATTTTAATACGTGTATTCCCAAAGTGGACTTAATATTTTGTTAAGTATATATGTATCGTTTATGTTTCTTTATAAACCTATATATTTATAAAAGAGGATGTTTGAGTAGAATTTTAAGAGGATTTGAAGCTCGTGTATTCATACAACTTTTGTCAGTTTACCATGGAACTTGGTACATAATACAGTAGAACCTCAATAAGAAGACACTCGATTATACAAAAACCTTTATGAAATTGGCACTTTTCAAGTCTCCTTGATACGGTAATGACACTGAATGTCTTGTTAACACGAACCTTGTTAGAGACTCCCTTAATAACGAGACTCATTCCAGAATCCCCTTGAGTCTTCTTATCAAGGTTCTACTGTACGTAAAACTCCACGAAGAAGGTTTTAGGACATAATTTCATCTGTATTCCATTTGTTCCCTCCCCTGAGGTCCTGAAGTTTAACCTTACGCAAATATATTGTTATGCAAATATACTGTTATGCAAATATATTGTTGGCAAACATATAAGCTAATGACATGTTCACTTAAACAGGCGATCTTCGGTAAACAGTAAAAGGTATGACAACGTCTGCCGGGTTCGGCTAGTGCAATCATAAACATCGTTTATTGAACATATTATTAATTTAATTTTATAGCTCATTCGTCTCCAGCATTAAATACAGCGCAGCCCTTCATTTCTGTTCCGCACTATGGTCTTTTTGAAAAATCAGTCGTAGTAAATTAAAAACCAGTCCCAAGTCTTAAACAAAATACATTATTTTATTCTATTTACACGATTTACCTAAAACAAAAGAAAACATTGGCCATCGCGACCCATCAATCATCCCCAACACACTTAAGGAGCCGAAGTAGATAAAGAGGCCGCAATATGTGTGGGGGTCGCCACCCCAGAAGCCCATTCGTCAACCTGCTTCTCGTTTGTCCGGCATTATCATGGTCCCCAGCGAGCGATTCCTCTTTGGTCATTCGGGCCGGATCGAATAAATATTTTATCGTACATTTGGGCTCATGTATAATACATTCGCGCGGGTGGACGGAGACGTCATTCGGACAAATGTGGCCACCGTTCGCTGTAAACAAACACTTAGTCCTTACTCTGTGGACCACCGAGCCGTGAACGTATTACTCTATCTGATGGTCTCGGAGTTTACATCTGGTGTTTAATTTCCGTTATCTCCGGTCGGATCTGGCCGTGTGTTTTGGTAAATGACGATTTGTCAGGTTGTTATACTACTTTTCACGGTTGTGATTACGTTTCGTTGGTTATTTGCATATTTTCGTTAAGGTTACGCTTTATGAGCCGGTGATTGATGGGGGAAGTATGTGTCAGTGCTTGACTAACCCTTCGGGTTGGAAAAGCACCCTTTCTTTTTAATAAGTTTTTGATTAATTGATTCTGATACAGATTAGTATCATGTTGCTGTTTTTATCTTAATTAAATAACCGCGAGCCATGTGATTCCTGAAACGCAATAAAGACTTAAAACATTAATTTATCAAAACTTAATTAAAACATTTTGGCAGTTTCTTCAAAATTGTGACTCAAATTATTTGTGTGACTGTTTTACACTATCACTTTAACAACTTCCTTAAAGCATAGGTCTAATTTATATCAATAAACTATACGCAAAATTCGTTTTCAAGAATGTCTTCAAGCTCTGAAAATAATAATTAATAATAATGTTTATTAGAAACAGCTTTCATCAGTATTCCATTTTAGAAAAAATAAAAACTGTAAACTATAATATTTTAATACCTTGCTAAACGCAGCACTGGCTTCGTATAACTGGTGTGAGGGATGGATAAGGAGAGGCTACCAAAACCAACTGTTCTATTTTTTCAGGATGATTTAGTTGAAAGCCCAATAACCAATGTCTAGGCCTTAATTTACAATAATATTTATAGAGTTTGTAAGATTTCTGCAAACTTACATCTTTTTCCCGTTGTGTCATAGTCTGTTCTCCAGCAATCCTGTCAGTTAAAGAAGCCTCTCCTTGGCACATTGTGCACGAACGTTACCACATCAACAACCCCAGCCCATTGAGCAATTCAACAAACGATCCCAACAAATTAACCACCATCCTGGTGCTCGGGGGTCCGTATATTTTTTCTCACAAAAGTAACAAAAGCAATATCAATATCTCACAAGGGTCGGGGCCCCTCGGGTGATAATGAGAGAACAAAAAAATAAATCGCGCTCCTTAGAGTTGTCCAATTGCGGTTTAAAAATCATCATCGACATTTCCACTTGAAAGGTCACTAATGGGGATTGTTCTCCCGGAATTACTTTGGGGTCGCATATGTTACACGGTGGGACGTTCGGGTGTTGCGCATCCCTTACCACTTCACCCCCCACTTCAACCCCTCGCAGGTGTCACCCCCTCCTTAACCCTATTGAAAAACGTCCCGCTTTTTCTACATTTAACGGCTGAGGGGACTCCGCCTGATTAGTCTAGGCTTATTTTGATTTTAGTGATTAAGGTATACAAAGCTCATAATCATTTGTTTGGTTTTTGTCGCACAGGTGGTCGGGGACAATGCGCCCCGACAATGTTCCTAATGACTGGAAACTCCGCGATGAAGTGGCTTTGATTAAACCGAGGAGTTCGGTCGGATCGCTACTGTTTATTGGAGGGTAGTTTTATTCGGGTTCCCAGAATTGTTTCGCCGAAGTCCTTGTATTGATTTGAATAAGAAGCTCTTTGCTTTGGCATTTTAAAAAGCGTCGATACGAATTAGTTTAATGTATCCGATTGCGTATATAAAGGGGTGGTAATTCCCACGACCTGAGTAAGGAAACGGTGGCATTTAGTTGATTGATTGTTTAGGGCTGTCAGTCATGAATAAGAGCCTGTAATTGATCATTGTGCATTGTATGTTGGATGTAAAGGATTACAAAGGAATGACAGTTGCGAAGTTTAATTATAAAATGCTATAAGGTTAAGTAAGATATGAGAAATTGGATTTTATCAGCATCTAATCGATACACAGAAATACACAAGAGTATAAGATTAGTGATGAACAAAACAATTAGTAATGTCGAATAATTCTAAAATGTATGAGGGTAAATTTATTTTTTCCCTTTTCATTGGACGTATGTGCTATCATATTAAGTGGTCCCTCCTTCACCAGTATTAGTATTTAATGATATTCTTGCCATCAAAATGGCTTTTGCCACATCTAAACTTTTTAGCAAACTGCAGGATATTATTAAACAATATTATAAACAATTTAACTTTGGTTGG
Source organism: Flexamia atlantica (assembly GCA_035578135.1). Lineage (NCBI taxonomy): Eukaryota > Metazoa > Arthropoda > Insecta > Hemiptera > Cicadellidae > Flexamia > Flexamia atlantica. The sequence goes on from JAQJVK010000011.1 coordinate 16,231,958, forward strand.
GAGCACGAAATAAGGCGGCCGGCAAAAACTGTCAACTCGTCTCCTAAGACTTCAGCGAAACAATAATATAATAATTTGGTTGAGCTGACAAAATTCATGTTTTGTCAGAGTCTTTTACGGATAAATTTGAGTTCTCTTTATTATACGCTCGTATATTTGATTGACTAATAAAACGCTAAGACAATAAACGCTTATTTTGCCAGCAGCGCACTCACATAACTGCCTTATCCTAAAAACAAAGCGTATCATAACAAAAACCATACACTTATTTTTTACAAATTGTAAGTTTAAGTTACCTTAACGTCATCCAGTTCTGTATGAGTCGTATTTTAGAGCGTATCTTAGTTCTTTTAGCGTATCTTTTAGTTTGTAACTTTCTCAACGACGTCTAATGGACTGAACAACTTCGTATTCCTGAAGATAATGCAATCGCATTGAAACCTAGGTCGCACTAAAACACGACTTACACAGAACTGGATGGCGTTAAGGTAACGTAAACCTACAATTTATTGTCAAACCAGTTCAGGAGCAAAAATCCTCATCTTTACGATGTCTGAGACCTATTTTTTAGTCGTATAGTCGGTTTAACAAGTGCTACTGATTGGGTAATTTATATCAGTATTTCCCAACTATAAGGAACTGAGTTGTGATTTGTTGTTGGATTTTTAATTTTGTGTCGAAAATTCATATTGCTTAACAGTCAGAAATTAAGAATATAAGCGCTTCACTTAAACGAATTGTCTTTAGCTAAACACATGAAGCCGTTAATCTTGAGCCTGATCTGTGAGGTGAGGAACGATGACGACTCCCCAGGAAATGAAGGCGGGATGTGGAGTCTTCTGATCAGAGATAAGGCACCGGGAGTGGAGGCGAGATCTGCTGCGTCCTACTTCACTTTATATGGCTCAGGAAAGGAAATTGTGTGAGGTTTTTGAGCGAGGAAATCTTCAGGAAATAGTCCAACTTAACTATTGCATTCATCTTAAATAGATTTAGGTGTACGTGTGTATAACCTACGGGTCGCCGGAATTGTACCCCCCGGATTTGTACCCCCCACAAAAAACGCCTACGTCATTTTGACGTCACAGGACGGGGGGTACAAATCCGGCCGCGAACTTTTAGGACGGATAAATTATTATGTATTTTGATCAACTGACATCTCACGGTTGGCTGAACAGTTGCATAATTTATATAAATCCAATTAAACATGGCTTCTTAAGTCCAACCCCGGATTTGTACCCCCCGGATTTGTACCCCCCGGATTTGTACCCCCCGTAGCCAAATCTTAAAGTCCTACCCCGGATTTGTACCCCCCGGATTTGTACCCCCCATGGTCAGATTCTTAAGTCTGACCCCGGATTTGTACCCCCCGTGGTCAGATTCTTAAGTCTGACCCCGGATTTGTACCCCCCGGATTGTACCCCCCGGATTTGTACCCCCCGTGCTCAAATCCATTTTGACGTCCATGGAAATATACCGGGTCAATATTCATTGATGTTGTTGACTTTTTTAATTAGTTCTCGTAAGTCAACGGCTGTCCGTTAAATTATTACCTAATATTATTCTACGAAAATGTCTTATTCTACGAAAATCTTACGTTGCATGGGTGACGTATGACTTTTATTCAAGTATTTTTGCAATTAATTAAACATTTAACGCAAGCCAAGTAAAAAACGTCGCTTTTTGGTTTCGTTTTTAGAGTATTGTAAATAAAACTAAAGTTTTTAACAGATGAATTGAAAAAGAAGTTCAACCTCAGGTGTTTAACGATCAATCTGGAATGTAATTGAACTCTACGTAGAAGGGCGGATATACATTACAATTTTCTTGCCGTATGAGGGTTTCCCGGGAGGCAGGAGGTCAAAGAACATTTTCAAATGCCCTCGGCATGCCTCGGCATTCCTAAGTGGACCTGATGGAATGTACCGTTCCTCCCTCTGTAAGTACAATTGATGGGTTTTGGACGTTAACATATTTATTTTTGGGTATTCTGTACTTGGAGTATTTGATCAAAACTGATCAGAGATCAATGCAGTGTTGTCCGTTAGAACATATTCTAAAATAATATGTATACCGGAGGTTGGCGTCTTGACTACTGATTTAAATGATTAACGAATGCATTCAATATGAATATCATAAAATCAAAATCAGCTTTATTTCTGTAATCTACAGTATATTTGTCAAATACCACTGACCTATCATCACACAGCCCAAACTACTCGACCTAGAACCTTGAAACCTTGCATGAACATTCCTCTCAGGGCATAAGCACCCACTAAGAACGGATTTAAAAAAATTCCCTTAGGGCTACGCCCTATGATACATCAAAGTTTAAATGTTAACGTATAGGGAAGCTCATGTTTTTTGTCATGGCAACCTTAAAATTAAATCCAAGGAAGTTTTTCTGTTTTTCAACGGGTAACACCGTGTTGATCAGCTAGTTATTTATATAGAAGTATCAGTCACAGCACATATTATTTACAAATAAATTAAATATTTACAAAATAAATCCACTAATGCCCCTATTTAATTAATACCTGGTGAACTAAGCCTTGCTCGGTATTATTTTATGTTTACAATTTAATCCAATTACTATAAATAAAAACAATTCGAACATATTCATGAATAATAAATGCAATTGTTATTACTCCAAGTAATTTTCATCTCTCACGCTGAATTTTTCCTAGATGACTGTAATTTGCAAATAGCTGTTATGATGACTTTATTTGTTTAAATTCTCCTTGTTTAGTTCGTTGCCATCATGGCAACTCGTAAGGCCAATGTTAAACTTTACAACTTCAAAATTTTATTACGTTTTACTACATTTTATTACGTTATTAGATTTTCTCTGCTAAGTAATCTGTAGATAACACGTTTTTGAGTCACATGTACATTTTATCTATTAATTGAACAGATTTCAAAATTTTGTCTTCGCAGTTCTCTATTAAATATTAATAAGAAAACCATAACCAAGAGTAATAATCATACAATTTCAGGTAAAAGAGTAATTTCAGTTCAAAGCCAAGCATAGTTCAAGAGAAATAACATTTTTCTTAAGGGACTTAAACCTAATATGGCGGGTAGTACAACAGGCTCTTACGGCTTATTAAGTAAAGAATGAAAGCAATATCCTTAAATTTTATTATTGATTCAGAAACATAACTATCAATACATTTCCCGACTTATTTCTTCCTGAAAATTAGCTCATAAGTCTCATGAGAACTTTGCGTCTAAATTTGAACTATTATAGATCACTTAAAAGCATGAAACACTTTTCCGCAAGCAAAGGGCAAAGGATTTCCAACTCCATTGTACCCAGGAACAAATTGTGGTTAAGTTATTTACTAATCCGAAGAACACGTGTCAATCAAATAAAGCAGACTCTTTCCATTGAAAACGTCCAAAACCCATTACTTGCACATACAGAAGGAGGAACGGTACATTCCATCAGGTCCACTTAGGAATTCTGAGGGCATTTGAAAATATTTGTTGAACACCTGCCTCCCGGGAAACCCCTACACGGCGCGAAAACTGTTATGTGCGTTGAAAGTCATTAACTATTACGAAGAACATGTGTCAATCAAAGGAAGTATACTGTTTCCAGTAAAAACGTCCAAAACCCATAAATTGCACTTACAGAGGGAGGAGCGGTACATTCCATCAGGTCCACTTAGGAATGCCGAGGCATGCCGAGGGCATTTGAAAATGTTTGTTGACCTCCTGCCTCCCGGGAAACCCTCATACGGCAAGAAAACTGTAATGTACTTCCACCCTTCTACGTAGAGTTCAATTACATTCCAGATTGATCGTTAAACACCTGAGGTTGAACTTCTTTTCCAATTCATCTGTTAAAAATGTTAATTGTATTTACAATATTCTAAAAACGAAACCAAAAAGCGACGTTTTTTACTTGGCTTTCGGTAAATGTTTAATTCATTGCAAAAATACTTGAATAAAAACCATACGTCACCCATGCAACGTACGATTTTCGTAGAATAAGACATATTCGTAGAATAATATTAGGTAATAATTTTACGAACAGCAGTTGATTTACGACAGCTAATTAAAAAAGTCAACAACATCAATGAATATTGACCCGGTATATGTCCATGGTCGGTAAAAAAATGGATTTGAGCACGGGGTACAAATCCGGAGTAGGTCTTGAGGATTTGGCCACGGGGGGTACAAATCCGGGGGGTACAAATCCGGGGTTAGACTTAAGAATCTGACCACGGGGGGTACAAATCCGGGGGGTACAAATCCGGGGTAGGACTTTAAGATTTGGCCACGGGGGGTACAAATCCGGGGGGTACAATTCCGGGGTCAGTCTTAAGGAAAATAATTTAATTTCAAACCAATTACGTATTGATGATTTAATAATGTAATGGGGGGTACATTTCCAGTCGCGGGCTGTTTCTCGAGCGATTTAGGCCCCGCCTCCTGTGACGTCAAAATGACGTAGCATTTTTTGTGGGGGGTACAAATCCGGGGGGTACAAATCCGCTACCCCTAACCTACTTTTACAAGCTGAATTAACAGTAGGGGGCCTATATATTCATAACAGAAATGCTATTCTGGTTTTATTTATGACAAAAGTATTTCAGAACTTATAGCCAAGGAAATGGATTGTTTTAATGACTGGTTAACTGCTCTCTTTAGGTACACAGTCAACAACTGACGATCAACTAGTTTTCATAAGTTTGGATTTCATAGATTAGCAGCGCCATGATTCGACCAAATTATACATCTGATTATGGTTCGCTGTTAAGCGGAACTCGATTTCTTCTGATGTTCAGCATTGGGAAATGCCGCGTTGGACCAAAATACAAATTAATTACTGTACTGGTGTCAGTGTTAGAGTTTGTGAATTATGATTTGTGTATCATGTTATATTAAGCTCTGTGTTACATAAACTGTCATATTAAAGAGGTTGCAAACAATGACGAAAAATAATTTTTTTTTAACAGTTTGGATGTAACAAGAAATTGAGCTCTCACTTGGGGGTTGAAGTCAAAAGTCGGTCTTGCCTGGAGAAATGCGTACAGGATTTCCAAGTATGGCTCGAAGAATGAGAATGATAATCATAAGAATAATACTTCTACATGGTAAGACATATGCACAGCTTAACGAGAACTCTTCCTTTGTAAACTGAAATAAACATTCAGAATGTAGTCTTCATCTATTCCAAGTTGCAAGGATAAGATCACGCCGGATTATTTAACCCCAGACGTAGCCTAAATATTCGTCCTCCTGGTAGTAGGCCTTCGATACCAGAAAGCGTTTCAGTCTGTTTTTGGATAGCTCTGATTCGGTTTTCTTGTCAATATAACGTGAGAGGTTGTTGAGGAAGGAGGTTTTTATCCATCTTTGTACGTTTACCCTTAATTTCTGAACTAACTGACGCCAGACAAACCACACCTCCCAGAAACAATAACACCATCAAACCGTATCGAATCTAAAGTGGCCAATATCACAAGATTAATTACCCGACCAACCGCCCGAGAGATTAAAGACCCCAACAGCGTTTGTCGGCGTCATGGGAACCCAGGACCGGAAATGGCCGGCGATAACCATGGCGAATATACGGAAATAAAACAAGGCAGGACACTAATGAATGATCGGGGAGTTAATGAACACTTCCTGACCTAGAGTAGCGAGCGTGACGTCACAGAACTTACAAGAGATTTGTATTTAGCAACCGGATACCGAGGGGCGGAAATCGAGGGCGCCATTATCAACACGCACCTTTGTTTCATCCCCTAGGCCGCAAGGCCGGACAATGCGGTGACAATCCGGACAAAACGGACAAAAGCCGGACAGTGCGGTCAGGTGACAATGCGACACCGGACACCTGCGGCGATTGCGTGGGTAAATTGGACCGAATCGGTACGGTAATATTTAATGACTTCTGTTTTGATTTGTAATTAAGTTTGGGCTAGGGGTGGATTAAGCGGAACAGTCTATTGGATTTCCCACCAGGAGGAAATGGTCAGGTGTAATTATTATTGAACAATCTAATTTTAGTTGCTGTACTATATCAGGATGTACAAATTAACGCATAATCAAAATGAGAATGGGCCTAGTTTTTCGATTGCAATGCTGAGCTCAAACTAATAGAAAGAGTATATACAGAGGGAAAATGAAAATCCTAGCGTACATTACAACCAACAATTGAGAAGATTCGGAATAACACTGGTAGTTTTTGATTGTATTGCTAAACTCAAACAGTTCAAATGAATCACTCAAAATCTACGAATTTTCAATTTCGTGTTCTTTCTTCTTTTTTCTCTTTTTCTCTTTTTTCTTTTTCAGAGGGAATATGAAAATCCTAACGTACATTACAATCCACAGTTAACACAAATCCGATATGAGACTGTTTCTAGTTTTCCGATTGCAATGATAAACTCAAACAGTTCAACTGAATCACTCAAATTCTGTTTATTATCAAAAAGGTCCTCCTAGAGAAACTGAATATTCGTCATTATGCCTCGCTGGAAATGTTGAGAGTTTTCTAATTCAGTGAGGTTACCTTTGTTGGTAGTCTTAAGGAGTCCAAGCTGACTTTCCGAGTCAAACCCTTTTCACGTCCAAAAAGACACAACTTCAACTGCATATACCAGATAGTTTTGTCGTTACGTAATCGATATATATGAAATTTACACACACTCATGATTTTTAGATCTCTCAAACTTTCCTAAATATTCTCAAGAACCATAAACATATCCAAAATCTCTCCAAACTCCAACCTCCATCCAATAAAGCTGTCGTCCCCGTTACATACAATGTCCGATGTCCAGACGCAATCAATCAAAGAACCTAAGGACGACCATTGTTGCCTCGGCTACCGGCTTATCAAAAGCTAATCAAGACCGCCTCTACATCATTAAATCCGTCCGTATGATTAATGCCGAGCTTTGTAGTGGTTGTAATTATTGTGCCTGATACAGGATTAATAGCGGCTACTGGGCAACGCGCTCCTTCTTCTACCATCTCTTTCTTCTTTTCTTCTTTCTCTTCCTCTCTCCCCTCCATCCTCTCCCTCTTCCCTCCCCGACCTCTCCGGGTCTGTTTACTCCTGAACCTGACAATCTTCACCCGTGCATTGTGATTAGTGTTTTCTTCTAGACTCTTTGCCTACCGGTTGCCCCGGGCACGTGGAGACGTCAGGTCCAAACCGGTTCGTCTCTACTAGTCGAAACGAGTTACAATTTACAAATTAAAACAGGCCCCTGGGACGTTTCTAATGGCTGATTGTTATTAAGAACCCGTTTATTCCACTAGAGGTGAAACTGAATCGAGAGTTGAAGGACCGATTCCCGGTGTTTGTCGTGGACGAGGATTTGCATAAATAGGTTTGTCGCTTCGATTTATTTTGACGCTAATATCCTCGAGTGAAGTTTTGAAATGCAAATTAGACGGATGAAATATGGTTGTAGTTTTGAAAACACTTAAAGTACTGGAAAGTTGCTGTGGAGCTAATTGTTTATCTAGACGGTGTTTAAGAGGCTACTTGAAGAAAACTATTTTTATGCAAAGTGAGCTTTCAAAGTCTTTTCAGTCATTAAGTTTTCTGGCAAAGTGGTTTTTGAGTTTTCCTCGTAAGCCAAAGTTAGTAAAATCGAATTAAGGACGAATTGACTTCTCTTTTCAGTTGTCATTTACCAATGAATTATTATAGGTGTTGTTGTAGCTGAGGGGCTTTTCCAGTCTTGCATTTTAACACACTGTTGCAGGTCTCTAAAAAAATGTTTAGAATTAGTTCGAATACTGTTACGCTTCAGTCTTCCTACAATCATCTCTCATTCACACTTGGCTTAAAATACCAACCTGGGCAGGACGTCATTTCAACAAAAAGTATAAAGTATTTCCTGTAGCAACATATACTACAGACACAAAGATTTACAGTCTGTACTGTTTTGTTTACGAAACAGTTTAGAAAGAATAATTTCCTTGAGAATTAGGATAAGAAATTAAAGCTTTTATTCAATGTTAAACTTTTTTCGTTAAAAATTTTGTTTTGTTTGGAATTGTTTTTCATAACATTTAGATTTTAAACAACTGTGAAAACCCCAAACCAATGCCCAGTAGTGTCAGAGGTATAGGCAGTCAAGCTGCAGCCCACTTTAGATCCACTTGATAAACCGTGGCCATCGCGCATTTAAACTCTCAGAGCCTTCGAGGCTTTTAATATAAGACAAGGCTTTTTGTGTAATGGCACAGATTTTACAGTCTGCCACGATAAGGCGGGCTCCAGTCAGCTAACATTTTGCATTTTTCCTGGTCGTTCCATAACTCCTTCTCCCAACTGTTGCTGTTCAGTGCGAGATGTTTTCATAAGAGAAAATATTACAGTTTTTGATTAAACTATTTTTAACTTTATACTTTAAATTGTATATGCATTTATTACTTTTGTTTTATTAGAAATTTTTATTTGTGTTGCACCGAATTGACATCGGTGCCTGTGCACAGAAGTAGTGATTGATGGGGTAAAAAAACCGTATGATTTAGAAATAAAAGCTTCCCAAAGAATTACAAAGAGAAAGAATATTTAGAATATTCTTTCTCTGAGTATTATTAATAGGCTATATACCTGTTAAGAGATTCTTCGTAATCTTAAAAATTGATAAAGGTGATATTTATATTACATTTGATCAATGTACAAAATTATTCAACTTTGGCTTCTTTTATAAGATAACTACAATTTTTTATTTGCTTAAAGGATTTCTTTCCTAATTATGAAATAAAAAACCTCAGGTTATTGCCAACAATCCAACATCATAAAAGTTTCGTTCCGGGATAACATATTGTATGAAAGGCTATAATTATGGCCTTAACGGTGTAACGGTAGCTATTTAACGGTTTTATTTAATGGCTAGGTAGGCTAAGTACCTTCTTTCTACATTTAAAAGGGAAACTAATGCTGAATTCAACGCTGTTATTAACATAAATAAAACTATAAGTTAAAGTTCAGCAGTTCTGTTTGATATTTCTATTGTATGGTATTATTATTATTATTATTATTATTATTATTATTATTATTATTATTATTATTATTATTATTATTATTATTATTATTATTATTATTTTTTTTTTTTTTACGTAGGAGGAACGCTTTATGCGCGAACCCAAGGACCCAAGGAACAGTGTGGGACTCCCTCTCAGATGTTGGTCGAGGTGTACCCACTAAACCTCCTACGGAGCCGCGGGGAAAAACCAGGCCGGAACCCTTATCGGACAACTTCAGCACTGGTCCGCGTGTCTTGCGCCCTGACGGGTCAAGTCACTGTTTCAGGATACTTAGAGGTCACCTAAGCATCCATCATTATTATTATTATTATTATTATTATTATTATTATTATTATTATTATTATTATTATTATTATTATTATTATTATTACGGGTTGTTTCCCGTGTTGGGCCGGGACAGAATGTCCAACAGTATCCCCTGCTTGTCGTAAGAGCCGACTAAAAGGGGAGGGGGGCGCACTGGTCCTTTTTCGCGTCTCCTTTTCACAACTCCATTTTCCGTTTAATTTCAATAGCCCGGTTGTTTTTTCTAAATCATTCCGGCCTTTTCGCCGGGGTGACTCTGTGTTCTTCAGCCTCCATTGCGCTGGAGGTCTGGGACGAGCAGAGGGTACAGCTTAAAAACTGGGTTCTGCACCTCCCAGGCTGCCGGATAGTACAGGGGCCCGGGTCAGCTCAGCCAACTGACCTGGCTGCCCTATCAGCCGGCGAAAATCCCCTTGGCCGTGGCGGTGCCGGTTGGCGACCGGGTAGGGCCCTGCTGCGGTCACGGGGGGGCTCTGCCGAGGCCACTGCTCGTCTAGGACCGCCGGTGTTTTGGAGGCGGTCGAGCGCGGATATAGTTGCTCTGGTGACGGGTCGGTTTTGACAATCACATTGGGGTACTGTTTTGGGGGGTAACAAACGCCCAGTCTTGGGGGCTAATCCAGACATCATGAGCGGTTCAAAAGGAAAAACAATTCAAAAGGTGCAGGAATCTTCCCGGGGTACCCTAACCCCACAAAGCAACCAACAACGCTCTTCTCTGAGCGGGCTCGACGACGGGGTGGCAAGCCCCTTCGAAAGAAGGTCGCGGGTCGAAAGATCGCCGCCGGGCCGTGTCGTGACACCTGCCTCATCGGTTGCCAGAACATCAGCGGCCACCGATGAGACACCCACTCTAAATGAGCGGATGCATGGACGATGGAACGTCTCCTTTCGAGGCAGTCATCGCGCTCGCCAAGCAGCAGGAGGACGAGCACATCAAAAAGTGCTTTGACATCCTCGCTGTGATGAAGGCCGCGACCAACCGGCAGAAGAATATCAGCCAGGATGTGAAGGATGGCATCGTCCAATTGGAGGTCAGCCTTCACCACATCATCCAGTTGAGGAGGTCGTGGCAGTCATGTGAGTCGGTGACTGCTTCGACGCAGACGACCCCGTCACTGCGGGTAAAGGCTCAGGCGGCCGGTGGGAAGCGGGCCGCTTCTAGCCCCGCCCAACCGGAGGCTGAGAAGAAACCTCGGGGAAACGGTCCAGGGGAGACATCGGACCCCGAAAAATGGACCGACGTCGTCAGGAAGAGGGGGAAGAAGAGAGACCCTCCCCAGCAGCCTGGAAGCCAGCCTGGCACCCAGGACAAGAAGAAGGCGCCAAGGAAGAAGTCCCGCAAGCAGCGGCCGGACGCTCTTCTCATCAAGCCGTCGGAGGGGAAATCCTTCGCCGACGTGCTGGGCGAAATTCGCAGCAAAGCGAAGCCCGATGAGAAGGGCGCCGTCATCAAGGGCATGAGGAAGACCCGAGCCGGCGATCTTTTGGTCGAGCTCGGTGACGCCTCCAAAAGTAAAGCCGCCTTCAGCGAGGACCTGCAGACTATCTTGGGGGCGAACGCGACCGTCCGCGTTCTCGAACCCAAGTCGACGCTGGAGGTGAGGGACCTTGACGAGCTGACGACCGAGGCGGAGGTGACTGCTGCCGTCAAATCCGCCATCGGCGACAACGTCGAGGTGAAAACCTTCCTCTCAAAGGCGAACGCTCGGGGTCAGAAGGTGGCGATCCTCACGCTGGGAGCCAAAACAGCTGAGAAGCTCCTGGAGAAGGGCCACCTGAAAGTCTGGTATGTGAGCTGTCGGGTGCGCGAGAAGCTCGTGGCCTCCAGATGTTTTAAATGTTTGGGGTTCGGTCACGTAGCTAATCGCTGCCCTGGACCCGATAGAAGCAAGCTCTGCTTCAAGTGCGGCGGCCAGGATCACAGGGCCAGCGCATGCAATGCAGCGTTGTCATGTGTCTTGTGTACAGAAGCCGGCTTGAAGGGCGACCAGGTCAAGCATTCCGCTGGGTCTGGTCGTTGCGGGCAGTACAGGCGGGCCATCCAGGAGCTTCGCCAGAAACAACAGAAATGATCAGTGTTCTGCAACTTAATATGCAGAGGAGCAGGACAGCAAACGACTTGCTGTTCCAATTCGCTACGGAGCAGGGTGCTGACCTACTGCTTCTCAGTGAGCAGTACCAGAACCGACGCTCCGCGCAGTGGTTCTCGGATCCCTCCGGCACTGCGGCGATTTGGATCTTGGACCTCGGGAAGGTGCCTGTTCTCGATTCCGGATCGGGCAACGGCTTCGTTTGGGTGAGGAGCAGGGGTTTCACTGTCTTCTCCTGTTACCTCACGCCTAACCAACCGATCGCAGACTACCGCCACATGGTCGATTCCATTGAGGATGAGATCATGAACACCTCTGGCGGGGTCATAGTCGGTGGCGATTTTAACGCCAAAGCCGTGGAATGGGGTTCCCCGCGGACCGACACTCGAGGTCGTTACGTCCTCGAGTCGGCTGCCAGGTTGGGCCTCTGTATCCTTAATACGGGCGGCATTTCCACCTTTCGCCGTCCGGGGTGCAGAGAGACGATCCCTGACATATCCCTTGCCTCTGACGGGATTGTCCAGCGGATCTCCGACTGGCGTGTCTGCGAGGAGTATTCCTCTAGCGATCACCAGGGGATCCTCTTCAAGGTCCTTCCCGAGGGTGCGCGCTTGCGCGCTGAAACTGCTCCTCTGGCTCGACGCTGGAACACCAGTCGTCTGAGCAAAGACACTTTTAAAGAAGTAATTAAAGACCAGAGCATTGTGAATTTCACAGGTGCCGAAGATCTGGCAGCATCGACGATGCGTCTCATCGCGACCGCGTGTGAGCTGTCGATGCCCGGAGTTTCCCGCCGCCACAGGAAGAAGCCGGTTTACTGGTGGACGCCTGAAATCGCGGAACTCCGGAGGAGATGCCTTGGTCTCCGACGAGCTGCACAGCGAGCCAGGAACCGCCCTGATGCAAATGCCAGATCGGCTGAGCACAGAGCGGCCCGCCGAGAGCTCCGCGGTGCCATCAACCGGAGTAAAGTAAGGTGCTGGAAACAGCTGTGTCAGGATATCGACAACGACCCCTGGGGGATGGGCTACAAACTTGTAACCCAGAAGCTAGGGGCTCGCTCACCACCTGCGGTCATGGAACCACAAGCCATGGCCGCCGTCGTCGACACACTGTTTCCCAGCCACCCAGTTCGGCCAGTCAGGGAATTCGGAGAGGTAGGCGCCTTCCCAGTCTTCCGGGAAGAGGAACTCACCGCCGCCGTCCGATCCCTACGACCCAGAAGAGCGCCCGGTCCCGATGGCATTCCGGCGGAGGTGCTCAAGCTCGCTGCGGAGGTGAATCCAAGGCTTCTGCTCCATATGTTCAACGCGTGTCTGGCGGAAGGCGTTTTCTGGGCGGGGGAAGGAAGGTTGCCCGCCTTGTTCTTATCCCGAAGGCGAAGAGCACACCGGGGACCCCTTCTTCTTTCCGACCCCTGTGTATGCTCGACACGGCCGGGAAAGTGCTTGAGAAGCTCCTGCGCGTCAGGCTGACCGAGGCCATCGTCTCTGCGGGGGACTTGTCCCCGCAGCAGTACGGCTTCAGATCCGGCCGCTCTACCATCGACGCTATTCAGGAGGTAGTTGAGGCAGTGCGGAGGGCGGAGGATCACAACCATTGGTCGCGCCGCGTGGTCCTTCTCGTCACGCTCGACGTGAAGAACGCTTTTAACTCCGCCAGGTGGAGCGATATGCTGTGGGCGCTTGAGCATACGTTCCAAGTTCCCTCCTACCTCCTGCGTATGATAGAAGCGTATTTGTCAGACCGCGTTCTGTTGTACGACACGACCGAAGGTCAGCGGCGCATTCCCATCACTTCCGGGGCTGCGCAGGGGTCCATTCTCGGACCAGATCTCTGGAACGTGTCCTACGACAGCTTGCTGAGGCTAGACATGCCCGATGAGACCCGCCTTGTTGGCTACGCTGACGACGTCGCTGCCTTGATCGCTGCGAGGAACGTCGAGCAGGCAAAACTGAGGCTCAGCGTTGTAATGGCCAAGGTCAACGGGTGGATGCGAGATCACGGCTTGTCCCTGGCTATCAGTAAGACGGAGATCGTCGTCCTCACCAAAAAGAGGATAAACACCGTGTTCCCGGTGCAGATAGGTGACGTCACACTCGAGACTAAGCCTGCTGCAAAGTACCTGGGAGTCATGGTCGACAGCAGACTGTCTTTCGGCGAGCAGATCCAGCGCGCCGCCGACAAAGCCGCTAAGGGTGTCGCTGCCCTTGGTAGGCTTATGCCCAATGTCGGCGGTCCTCGTTCCTGCAAGCGCCGTCTGCTCATGACTGCCGTCCAGTCAGTCTTGCTGTACGGGGCGGAGGTATGGGCTCACGCACTCGAGAAGCGAGTCTACCGAGACCGGCTTGGCCGAGTCCAGCGCCGAGGAGCTCTGCGGGTCGCTTCGGCCTACCGCACAGTCTCCGAGCCTGCTGTGATGGTGATCGCCGGAGTCATTCCCGTCCTCTTCCTCGCGAGGGAGAGGCAGGCGATTTACCGGAGGAGGCCTGAAGTGGGCCGGGAAACAGCTGCCAGGGAAGAGCGCGATCGCAGCTTCGACTCTTGGCAGCGCGACTGGGAAGCCGAGCTGAGGGGACGTTGGACCTTCCAGCTCATACCTTCCGTCCGACCATGGGTGGAACGGCAGCACGGCGAGGTCGATTACTACGTGACCCAGTTTCTTTCTGGGCACGGGTACTTCCGAGCCTATCTGCACCGGATGGGCAAAGTCGCCAGCCCGGACTGTCTGTATTGCCCCGGCATCCCAGACACGTCCGAGCACACTTTCTTTCAGTGCGACCGTTGGCACGTCCGCCGAGCCTCGCTTTCATCTGAGATCGGCGTGGTCGTCAGCCCAAACAACATCGTCGAAGCTATGCTCCAGGGAGAGGGCAACTGGAACTGTGTCCAGCACTACGTCCAGGCCATTCTTCGGGCGAAAAAGGTCGACCTCGATCGGCCTTAATCCTCAGCTTTTCCCCAAGGAGGTTGCCCTAGTGGCGTAATATCAAAGGCCTAGCCCGAAGTAATGTGTGAAACAGTTCCAGGCTAGTGTCCTCGGTGCCGAGGGAGGTGGTTTAGTCGGTAGTTCACGGGACATCGAGCTCGTGGGAGTCCGACACTACTGAGGGGACAATGAGCCCCTCAGTGTGCGTAAATGCATTCCACCTCCTACCAAAAAAAAAAAAAAATAAAAAAAAAAAAAAAAAAAAAAAAAAAATTACGGGTTGTGAATCATTCGGTTGTCATATTTTTATTGTTAATAACTTTCAAGCTGTTTTTCACCATTTTTAACTGGTCTTATGAGACAGATTTTGTGAGTGATCGTGAGAATCTAAACTTCTATACTAATATATAAAATTCGTTTTTTATATTTTTTTCCAGTCCATTTAAGTGTACAACTAAAGAATTTTCAACTATTTTCTTCCTTCAATACAAATATCGCCAGTGAAGACTTCTCCTAACCAAATGAGACCAATATTATCTGAGACCAATCATATGAGACCAATCAATTATCTCACATTGGAGGTTAACGAACGTTACAAGACCTCAATTTCACCTACGACAGCTTACTGACTCGTGGTTTAGAGCTGTCACATTGGTGAGGGAGTGATGATGTCGAACTGATAATAGTCAAAGAGCCTCAGAGGGGGGTGAGCATGCATAAGTGTCTGACGCAAAGTTTTTACTGATTGTTATAATATGGACCTTGGTGATGATGCCGAAAACGCATGTCATCACTTTCCCAGGTGGTCAATAAATTGGTTAGAGGAGGGAGAGATGGCGGGGGCGCTACGTTTTAAAACGCTGATATCTCGAAAACGGTTAAAAATAAGTTAAAACGAACGTAAGTTAAAATGGTTTTTGTTTGGAAAAATATAGACTTCAAGAAGGGTTGTTGGGTCTGAGGTCGTATCTCAATTGATAAAAGAGTTATTGAATAAAACATGAGATATGGTATATTGAGGTCGAATTTTTTTATGAATTTATATTAAGTTTTCTATACACATCTGACCATCATATTGTTGCTGTATGGAGTGTTGTGATACCGTAAACGCATGTCGTCACTTTTCCAGGCGGTCGACAACATAAGGAGAGGGGGGCAAACATGGCGGGAAGCGCTATGCATTAAAACGACTATATCTCGATAATAGGATGAGATAGAATAACGGGGAGAACGTAATTTTTAATCACAACAATTATTTAAATTAAAAGGTTCTTAAGTCCAAGATCGTATCTCTACTAATAAACGACTTATAAAAATCATAATTTAAAAATATAATTTTAGATCAAGGTCCTCTTTATTTTTGGTAGAAGTTAACGAAAATGTCGATTGTGCGGTGGTAAGCCGCCTATCAGTCATGTATGTCGTGTTACTTTTAGATATACTTAATTTTGGATTTCAGGAGCAAGAATTTGGACTCAACATTCTTTTTCTTAGGGGTTGACAGATTTTAGGAGTGGGTTTGATGACGTTACATTGATGACATGACGTATTGATGAAGTTACATTGATGACATGATGGGTCGTTGACGTCACATTGATGACGTAACGGATTGATGACGTTGCTTGAAAGTTTTTTACTCTTTTCTTCAATGGTAACATGTATTGGAGGCATAAGTAAACAACTTAAAGGTTATATCAAATCAATCCGTAGCTACAATAATTCATCATGATGACATTTCATTGATGGCATGAAGTATTGATGACGATACATAGACGGCATGACGGATTGATAGCGTCGCATTAATGGCATGACGGATTGATGACGTTCATTGGTGCCGTAAAGGAGTTTTGACGTCACACTGATGACGCAACGGATTGATTTCGTGACACTGATAACGTGACAGATTGGTGTTATTACACTGATAACTTGACAGATTGATGTTATCACACTGATAACGTGACAGAATTATGACATCATACTGATAACGGGACAGATTGATGACATCTCACTGATAACGTGACAAATTGATGACATGACGCTGATAACAAGACGGATTGATGACATCACACTGATAACGTGAAAGATCGATGACATCTTACTGATTACGTGACAAATTGATGACATCTTACTGATGACGAGGCGGATTGATGACATGACACTGATATCGTGACAGATTAATGACATCAAATTGCTAACGTGACAGATTTATTGCATCACACTGATAACGTGAAAGATTTATGACATCACACTGATAACGTTGCAGATTGATGTTATCACACTGATAACGTTACAGATTTATTGCATCACACTGATAACGTGACAGATTTATGACATCACACTGATAACGTGACAAATTGATGACGTGACAGATTGATGACGTCACATTGATGGCGTGACGGATTCACTCCGTCCTCAAGTTTATCCGCACCCCCGATCTCCCTCTGGTTGATTCCTTTCCGACTTCATTTCCGGCGATCGTTCGTCACCGAGGTTCATCGGTTTGCCGAGTGATCCTTCTATCTCTTCGATCAGCCGACTCAAACGTTTCGTTTCTGGCGTTTATTTAGAAAACCTACAACCTCAAAGATAAAAAAAGGTTTAGGTGAAATTTTTAGAAGCTAACATTTTTGTTTATTAGCAAGTGAACCCAACATTGTTGATGGAATAAGTACATCCTTTATATGAAATCTATATTCAGTAGGTATTAATTTCTCCATGGCTTGCTCTACGAATTTTTTTTTTTGCTATCCGAGGTTTATTTATAAATCAGCTATTTGATTTCAAATTTTATATGCAATTGTATGTTGTGAAAAGCTCTGTTTGCCTTTATAAATGTCGTTCCTAAGGGCAAATAATGTAGTATATTTATTTCATCTCTATGGCCAAAAAGTGGCTTTCGAACGAGGACAAGGAAGCTATCTATGAAAGCCATATTTAAAGTGAAAGGCATTAATTAGCTATGTAAATTTCCAAGTTACTGTAGAAAATGCTAATACGAAAAAGCAAGTGTAAGCTCTGTTCTCCACCTACTATTAAACCACAGAGGTATCTTCTAATGTTGCGGTCAGGTGGTGTCAAAGGCTGGTGTCGAGGATTTATATATAAATAGTTCACCATTAACGCCGCGAGTGAGCAGCACCGTCGCTGCCCTCTCCTAATTTAACTTAACTGTAGCTAGTAACTGGATGTAACTAGTAACTAGTAACTGAACTGTAGCTGGATTTAACTGTAATTAGCAAGCACTTGGGCGCAACATAAGACTCATTTAAAAGCGACCTGTGTTAGATTCTTCTCTGTGGTTTCTGATTAAACTCATATTATTTTGTTCAAAAGCAAAATTATGTGATCAATAATACCTTAAATTTGAAAACAATGCACTTTATGAGAAATATCTCACTTCCTTAACAGACACATTCTTAACTTGGTTTATTTTGTTTATTAAAGATTTTGAAATTTACTACCTTATTCTTTCTGTCTCAATGGATGAAAACATTTTAAAAGATAAGCTTAAGTTGTTACAATATTATTATTTATTAGGACGAGCCATCGCTTGGATATTAAAAAGTTGATTTTTTGCTCTCAACATGTAACGAGCTTATTTTAAACTAACATTTAATTTATTATTTTCAGTTTGCATTGAAGTAATCTACTAGTACTATCTTGGAATATAGCTAATGATTTCTGAATCTTATGAAAGATGAGTGAAACACCTAGTGTAATTGTATAAAATGTAATGAATAAAGATTTAATCACGGCTAAAGAGTGTTTTATAAATTACGTTTTTAATTCAGAGCTTCAATGACACTTATTACTTAGGATTGAAAAGTCAATAAATTCCTCACATTCCAGTCTGTGGTTATTTCAACTGGCACGCCACGCCTCGTCATGCAAGCGAATGAGTCTTCAATAGAATAATTGCAGATTAACAATACCTATTATTTCATTACTTTTTTACGTCTGTTTATCACAAGATAAAGTGATTCGATTAAAACTGCATTTAAAATGCAATTAAATGTTGTTAAACGGCCCTGCTCAGGGGCGCATTGCTTCAACTCGCGCACCTGATCCCATCATTATGCAATTGAATTAGAGTAACCTTTATTTTTATGATACTCAGATTTTTCTAGACCAAATGTTCTGTTGGTGATAAAAT
This sequence comes from Flexamia atlantica, assembly GCA_035578135.1. NCBI lineage: Eukaryota > Metazoa > Arthropoda > Insecta > Hemiptera > Cicadellidae > Flexamia > Flexamia atlantica. The sequence goes on from JAQJVK010000011.1 coordinate 16,250,466, forward strand.
TTAGTAATTTATGATTTTTTAAATAATAATAATGGTTTTTCTGCTTCTATTAATAAATAGAAGATTTTTTGGGTTGGCTAGGCCTAGTAAAAAATACAATGATAACCTTGATAAGAGACTCTCGATACAGAAAACAGGTTTGTTACCGAGATGTTCTTCGAAGTCCTAGTTATCAAGCGTAATCGCATTGTGTATTATGACGATTCAATGTGATTTTAACAGTACACTTATTATCGAGGTTTTGTGTTATCGAGTGTATTGTAATCGAGGTTAATGGATAATTCCTAATAATAATAGAGTTTTCTTTCTAATCACTCGACTATCTTTAGAGGAGAATAGAACTTAAATGTTGAGACAGATCCTTCGAGTGATGCCTTTAGGGTACTACTTTCATATATATGGTCTTCTGCCGTTCCAAACTTCCTGAGGGTCAGCTTTTATAGTAACTGGACTTATCAACACAATGTTACAAGAGCGAAGCGTATAACTGTACTTTGCGTGCCGTAAGGAAGATCAGATACTAAAACCCATTGAGGTCATCCGGTAACAACAGATCAGATGTTTGTTTAGTCATTCAACACACTGTTACTTCAACCGTCAGTAATGAAATGAAGACATTTTGCTAACCACTAATAACCAAAATCAAAGTTAAGTTCGATTCTTTCACAAACAGTAAACAAATCGTAATACAATAAAACGTATGATAAACCAAACATAACACACGTACCTAACAAAAAACTAAATCAAAACATTACTAAAATAAAATAACTAAACAAACATGGCTTGTTATAATAAGAAGGTTAAAATGAACACGCTAAAATCGAAAGAGTGAATACTCACTCTTTGTGAGTGACTCATTCACTCTTTGGGGTAGAGAAAATTGAGCCACTCTGAAAGAGTGAAGGTTCATTCTTTGAAAAAGTGAACCGTTTTCACTCATGAAAAGATTGAATATCCCCACTCAATGAAAGAGTGGGTCTTGTTCTTTTCAGAGTGGAGTTTTAGTCTTTAAAAGAGTGAAGTTCAACTTTAAAAGAGTGAAATCACCTAACCTCACTAACCTAACCTCTCATTGGCATTTATGAACTACAGTTCTGACCCTTTGCCGACACTTGTTGTGGACAACTGGTACCTAAACTTGATGATTGAAACTAAAACCCCTAAAAAGTAACGGCGCAGGCATATTCAAACAGTGACACAGAACCTTTGCTGAGACTAAATTGAATTTCCCCTCCACCCTAACCTTGATTCTACAGACTATTGTTAATCTTTAAATTACGTTAGCTTCCTTAACACTAACCAAGTAAGTGGTGAAAGCAATGTTTTCTGCTTACCTGTATGTAAAGCGGTAATATCCATGTGCATGTAAATCAATGACCAAAATGGCGACTCAGTAGCATCGTCGCGTCGTCGGAAGCGATCCCCACCACTTTCAAAAACTCACTCAATTGAGAGTGAATTTTCACTCTTTCCTTATATGGTTTCAAAACAATATAATCAATGAGTGAAAATTTCACTTTTTTATGAGAGAAATCATCACTCAACCAAAAGATTGGATATTTTTCACTAATGTAGAGTGAATATTAACTCTTTCGGAGTGAAAACCTATTCACTCCGACAAATAAATGACTTTTTCACTCTTTCGATTTTAGCGTGAAGAATTTTAACTTTCTATGCTAATTAAATTAAACGTTAATTAAATTTAAATATTATAAAAAGAATTAACTAAAACACAACATGAAGAAGTTGCCTTGTTTCCCACCTCCGCCTTTTCAGCTGAGGCACTATAGATAACCAAATACCACATATAGTTTCAGACATTGATGGTACGTTCCCACTACAAGTTGTGGGCACAAGTGCCCGATATGTGTCCTACATTTGCCCGGGACTGTCGCGTGCATTTTTTCTTGCCGTTTCCATTTCCCAGCAAAAAGTCCGGCACAAGTCCTGCATGCGGTGAAAATCCATTAAAAAAGACAATTGAAGGGAGATTATAATTATAACATTAATATAATATTAATGAGAGGCTAGAGGACCAAAATATTTTTTCCAGGACGAAAACACTCTAAGAAAACTCCCTGCCACTAGTAAAGATGCACAATTTTGATGATAACACGTTTATTATTTGTTTTATAATACTTGGCAAAGGATTAATATTTTTGTTAATTTATATTATTATAATGTGGTTAAGTAGTTGAATATACATAAGACTTATATTCCGGGGCTCTTATATTCCGGGGACAAAATTATGACACTTTTGAATCCAAACCCCCAAATCTTTGGGCAAGAAGCCATGCGTAAGTTGCGGACACATGTGCCCATCCGTTTCCATTACATCTGGGCACGTGTGCCCGCGACTCGGGCACATGTTTTGTCGAGCTGGCGGCTGGCACAAGTCTGTCCCCGGTCCCCGGGCACACGTGCCCCACAGAATTTTGTCGTAAATGGAAACGTACTTTAACAAAACAATTTATAAATACGATGGAGTCGTATATTGAGTTTATCTCCAACAAACTATTTAAAATGATGTTCAACTATCGATAAGTCGTTCGATTATATATTTTCTCGAAGACCAAATGTTGAAATACAACTCAAATGTCTACTATAGGAATGAACGTCAGAAAATCAGATATAGAAGTCGTACCGGCTTTTAGGCACTTGCCACTGGAGTCCTGGAGCCGACCGAGTACAAAACCGTCTCCTAAACATACATCACGACCACTAAACATCGCGGTATCGGCAGAAAAATAGCAACGCGATAAACAGCGAGATGTACAAGAGGGCGAAGTCTCATACACAGCTGATGAGTGCCATTATATAAAAAGCCTGTCATAAATAGAGAGCCATCCATGTCCCGGGCCATAACGTGCGATGGGCCGGTATTTATCAGACATCTAGAGTGGCCCGTCTCCAAGGAGCATTTGTCCGTTGTGGCCAATAGATCTGTATTTCTTTTTCTTTTACTATCTAGACATAATTTATCCGGTGTTGTAGTATTTATGAATTTTATTTCTGTGGGTAAATGGTGAAGCACATTTTGGTTGCAAGGCACTGAAATGGTTTTCTTACTGTGTTAAATAAAAACGTTATGATTTAATTGGATTAGTTAAGGGGACTCAGTTGTATATAAATCCTGTGAAATGGCATTGGTGACGGTTTAAATGGATAGTCATGGAACGTAAGCAATGAAGTTTACACGCCATAACTGTGTTTAATGTGGTGTAAAATTATTTAGCGTGTAATGTGGTATCAAATTATATTAAAGTAGATGTAATAATTTTATTTTAAATGCCAAATTACACACTATGTAATAAAATGTGTTTATTGTTATTAGTGTTAATGGTTATTTCACATACTGTATACTATAGCCAGTATTGTATTAATTAATTCAAGGTACAGACAGAATGAATATATTTTTATGTTAGAGTCTGTTAAATGAAATTTTACTACTAATAACTTTGAGACCAATAAAAGTTTAATTGAAAAAAATAATAAAAACTATTTACAACCTCTAAAAAATCTAATTATTGAACTGAAATAAAATAATTAACTAACCGTATAAAATTTATATTTCCAATGATGAAGAAACGGTTAACGGTAATGATTTTATCTTTTAATTGTTATTTTACTTATAAATTTTTCTTGTGTTTCACCAATTTATATCTTTCAGAGAAGCAGATATTAATTTTCTTTATCCATAAGTTAGGCAATTCATTCTTTCAATGAGAGAAATATACAATCTAAAAACTAACGGTTTGTGTTTTGCCAAAGCTGGTAGTTATTCTATTGCAATTATTGCATTTACCGCGATGCAATTTATTTTTTTCTACTGAAGCTGAAAAATCTCAATGGAACACAATTTCCTTAAAATTCTCCAACCAGAATACGCTATTGTCTCTACAACCGCCGCAGCCTTCCACTTTATGCCCCATATTAGACCACCTGATCTCGCAATTCAATCACACGTCCGCCCCACCTTCCCTTAGTTCCGCGCCGAGGCTTGAATTTATGTAAAACCTTTGTACGACCAGCCGTGCGTGCCTGAATGTATTGCAGCCTCTTTACTTATTTAAATAAGATGCTCTCGCTCGGCGTCTTCGCCAAATTGCACCCGCTGGAGAAGAATTCGGAAAATGGCGGATTTCCCGGTTGATCCGCTTCGAAAGCGTATTTATGAGGGATTCAAGTTAATGAAACGGTTTATTTTACATATATGTTGGGGAACCAAGGAAATTCATTTTCAAATTCATATCAGTTTATTGTTTGCCGCATGCTTATATATTATTGTTTGTTCTTAATAATTAATTCATAAAACAAAATTAAAATTTTAGCATTTTTTCATATTCATTTTTTATGATATTTTAATCAGATTTAACTCTACTTTAGATTTATAGGCCGAATAATGACATGTGGAAATTAGGAAAATACAATATAGTTCTACGAATATGCATTTACTAATAATTATTACTTTATGCAAATTTCAATTAATTTAGTTTCGATTATGCCCAAAATAATAAAATAAATACGTTTAAACTTTTATGTTTGATAAGAAAAATGTTAGCTAAAGTATAGTTATACAAACTACAGATTCCTGCCGATAACAACATAAGAACACAAATCATCATGATATCAAAGCCACACCTTTTATCACCCAACAAAACAGTTTCACTAGCGGAATGTTCCACGCTTTCAGCAATTACGTAATGCGTACTCAATCTGGTAATATGACAATGCCATCACATGACTCACGGCCCCCAGTTTGTGTCAGTGTGTGTTGCGTTCAGGTGCGGCGCAGGGCCGCAGTGATTCATCGTCTGCTGGGAACCGCCGCGCCGCCGTGGTAGCAGACGATGAAGATAGAGTGACAACAATCAACAGTCATCACAGATCAGCTGACCTAAACAAACAGCTGATAACAGCTGTAGACGCAGAGCCGCGCACTTGCAGTCTTTATCGCTACTGACCTCGTTTCGGTTATCGCTTGGCAAACACAGCTGCAATGGTTTTATTGTTTCGGGGTTTATTTCGGTGTAGAATTGACACTTAATTAGAGAAGAGAGCACGAAATAGGGCGGGCGGCAAAAATTGTAAACTCATTAAATTGTCCGCTAAATCTCGGCTAAAATGGCTAAATCAAATGATATTTTTATATTCTCAAAACTTTCTTTACGATTTCCAGGCCCTTTTAATGTAAATTTGTGTTTACTGTAACACATTATCATATACGTTCGCAAACAAAACAATAATTTCGCCAGCAGCGAATTTTGCCACTCACCCTCCCTCTTTGGTGCCCACGATTATAGATAAATAGTGATTTATTTCTAGACACCTAATTATATATTATTTTAGGCACCTAATATTCGAACTTCACACAATTGGAATCCCTTTTAATTTCATAGAAAATATTACAAAAATATATTTTGATGTGGTGTTACCTTTACACCATTACACCAAACAACGCTGTAAAAGCAAATCCGATTTGTTTAAAACAAAATTAAAATTCTTTATTTCACAATTAGTGCACCAAAGTAAAAATCAATCCTGGCAACGTAAAGCTCAAAGACAATATAACTAGACAACATAAATTATACAATAAGTTTATAAACTATACAATATAAAGTATATTAAAATAAATTATAGAATCCAGTAAAACATCCAAACACGAACCCCCACTACTGTAGTTACAGTAGCGGGAACAATAGAGGCCCGTGCCGGTAGAAGTGGGTCAGCCCGTATCTGGCCTAGACCCAAGGCCAAGGTCAAGTTCTAGGCTAGACCTTGAGCATCTGTACCTTCCGCTGCACCGTGCACCATGCACTTCCTTTGTCCGCTCAAGGTCACCGTGATAATATGATAATACGGAGCCGATATCAGCCGCACACGCCAACTGCAGTCGTAATCAAGGGAATTATGTGGTTTGTTCAATGTCGTGAGGGTACTAATGATCTTTACTGGATTGCGCAGTGAAGGAAAATTACGGATTTATAGATGTGTTCCATCCAATTGCATGATTAAAGAGCACCAGTAAAAATCTGATCATAAAATCTCTTAGCTATTGTTTTTTAGTAATTTTTTCGAATTTGAGCATTACCATTGATTACCCACTTATTACTTCTATAAGCCACTTATCGAACCCGAGTAAGGGAAACAACCCCCGACTTCTCATAAAAGGTAAACACAAAGGTACCTGACAATTTAAGAAACCATGTGCGTTTAATAACCTATGGTGTTGCAAAAATAGGGATTTTGCCTATATTAATACGTGATTATAAATTTAGTACGGGTTGTTTCAAAATCATCGTAATAAAGGATTTTATATATGTTGTAGCTCTTTTTGATCAACTCAAATCTGTACATTTTCTGGTATTTGACGGAGAAAAAGGCACTGTCCTGATAAAAATTCCCGTCATTTGACACCTCAATCATCAAAATTGGCTCACAATAAAGACGAGCGGGAGCTAATAAAAAAAGCGATTCCTTAATGAAATGGTAAATATAATACCACATAGAATATTTTTTATGAGCCTCCTGATCTAATGCTTTGATCGTATTCCCACCAGTACTCGGGCTGGGCGATGAGTAACATTTTAACATTTTGAATTGGTATTTTGTGAGGTTGTGCCTGAACGCGATAACCAAATATGGTTCCTTTCATTGTTACACCTTTCAAGTTTACACAAATCCTTATCGAGTACTCGAAGAGATGCCATGATAATATTTTAAAAAATCCTCCTAACCTTATTGCTGGTTATTTCGTCATTTATTTTTAGAAATTTGAATTTGTAAATTGCCGAAGAAGAAAGAAAAAGTTATATTAACTAAAAGTAATTTAAAAAGTTAAAAAAAAGTCTTGAGACAAATTGCTTTTATTTAACTATGGAGCGTTTCCGATTGCAGTATTCTAGCCTATCCTTTGAGTAATTTTTCCGAACGTACTGTTAATAATTTGACTATCCTTTGAGTAACTCTTCGAGACACTATTCCTAACTTTAGAAAAAATATCAAGTATGATAAAAAAAGTCTGATAATATCCTCCAGATGTGATCTGGTGAACTCCAGATCAAGACAATTTTTTATAGTTTGCATACATTGCATGACTTTTAACAGTATGAAAATGTTTATGTACTGTCTAAATATTTTAAAGTAAATTCTTGAGTTGTATTTTATAAATACCAGAAAAGTCGTTCTCACAAAACCAACCCAAACCTGTGTAAATGCAATAGATCTGGTTTGAAAGATGCATTAAATCAGAAATAACGGTAATCAACGTAACATTAATTTGTGTATTTTTACAGCAGTTTAATGTAACTCCTCTCGAAATAACGATCACCGCTAGATCACGCGTTTCATACTTCCCATGTTTTTTTTAGCAAGGTATTAATGCTAAACGTTGGGATATTTATTACGCTTCGCGAATAATTATGGTGGTAAACTCGGGTTTAACAGAAATGTAATTAAAACTGATTGTAATCAACGAAGTTTTATGTTTGGAAAATTACAAGCTAAAATAAAGCTGAACCATGTAATAACAATTAGCATCACTTTATTATTTTACCACACCCGCATTTTTATTTGGTGATTGATGTTAATAAACATATGGAGAATAGTCCGATGAAATTAATAACAGTGTTTGTAAGTCCACATTTTGTCTTGTCTTTTGGTTCTTAGCCATTATTTTGTATGAGGCTGCTGTAGCATTTCCTCATTCCGTTCTTGTATAAAAGGTAAGGTCCAGTGGTCATACAAACACTAATTGTTAATAATTACCCGTGGACAATTTCAGAAACACAGATAATGACAGGTTGTTTCAAGGAATGGTCCAACAACCTTTTTAGGGTATGAACCCATGAAGGGAAAGAAGTTTCTTATTATGTTAATTTTTAACTAACTAAAAAATTATAATTTTACATATAATTAATTAATATTCTGTGTAGAAAATAGAAAAGAATAACAACTTTTTTCGAATAATAATTATCTTTTCTTCAACTTAAGATAAAAGATATCGAAATCAAACTAGATTTTACAAAGCCATTTTCCAAGCGTCTCAAGAAAACCAGCAACCATAAAAAGCATCAAATTCAATAATGAGGGCCTCTTTTTGACATGCTGTATTAAAATATGCAGCCAATCTGCTGATTTAAATGGGAAGTCTATGGGAGTCATGTTACCTCTCAGTGGAAGAAAACTGATCATATAAACTTGTTTCGCTTATTAATAAATCATTATTTTACGTGCAAAATTAAAATTCTCTTAATCCGTTATGCCAGTGAAGAAAACCACATTTTATTTTTTATAAGAGTTAGACAACTTTACATTCAAACCCATCCGTTTTATTTTTAAATTATTCAATGCAATGTCAAGAGCCAACAATATTCCCAATGATCACGCAGCGAAATACTCGGAATGTCAGAGTAGTAAGCATCAGAAGTGATGTGCATTTATCAAATAAAACTAACAAAACACCGGTTAGTCACCGGGATCGATACATTCTTCACATTCCACTCTCGAAGTGGCACGCCATCAGGTCATGCAACTTTTATACATGTTTACTGTATTGTTAAACATTCTTTAAAGGTGAATCATTTCGAAGGTGGCAAAATGAAATGTAAAATGCCAAACTTTTTATCTGTTATGAAATCGTGCCAACCTGATGTAGGATATAGGTATAGTTAAAAAAAAAACATAATATAGGGTTGCGAATCAAATATGGTTGGAGTTAAAACAATTATTCTCAATAAAATTATGAGACCTTTATAAAAAATGGTATCCTATTAAGTTTAATAAAGAAAAAACTATCAACATAAAAACAAAAATCAACCCCAATCCTCATGGTAATAATTCAACGGCTTGAAGGCACGTCACCTGAATGGACACTTATTTCTTTGTTGTTGTTCATCATTGTTAGGATGAGGTTTGTTTGAAAAAAAACTAATACGACCTTAAGGGCTCTGTCCCATTGGCCTTTAAAGATATTTGAACCGATATATACATAGTTGACTTCTCCTCTTTTCTTGTACAATCGATTAAAACTTAAAAAAATGGAGTGCATGATATATTTATTTTCGCAAGTGGGCAATATTTTGCACAAAAGGGAGCTGTGACGGGATCATCTGTACGACTCCGACAGACAACATCAAGCCGTAAACAAACTCCAGCATATTTACAAAATAAAAACAAGCAGTACCGATCGCCGTGACAACACAGCGGCTATCGTGTTCGAAGACGATATACGACTGATGATAGTAGACTACAAATATTTACCGAGGAGCCCGGACATTTCGGACCCGCTGAATGTTTACTCGCCGGACAGTTTGGACCACTTGTGTTTGCCGGACACTTCACGACTAATTTACAGTCCGTGCCAAAACGCCATAACCGCGCGCCATCTTGTTTATGACCTACATTAGGTTGTTTGCCCATCGGCCGGTTTTTAAGCGGAAACGATCGGTTTGGGGCACGTGATAGTTGTAAGAGGAAGGGTGCCGGAGTGGGTTTAGAATTGTAGAGTAGTTGTTTTTTGATTATAGTTTAAACAGTATCAAGTATTCATTAGACGTCCTATTTATTGTCATCGTTAATGTTTTTTAAGTACTATGATAACTGTATCGCATCAAGAATATACCTAAATCAGATTTATACAGTTTTATTTCTTTCAATGGAAATAAAAGTCTTATTCTTCTTCGGTTTTGCTTGTTTTTTGATAAGTAATAGAACCATCTAAAAAATGTTACCGAGAATGACTATATTTTAAGGATAAATGACGTACCGTAGTGTTTTTTACGCAATAAAAGCGCCCATATTTTAAGATGAGCTAAACTGGTACCTACAGGATAGAATAACGAATAAAATGCTGTATTGCTTGTATTTTTCCTGTTATAATTAATTGTTCCTCATTCTTTAAAGTGTTGTAAAAACTGTAAAATATTCAAGAAAAAAATTGATTAAATCTTTTGAACATATTATGCAGTTATAAGTCATAAAAAATGCATACATACATAAAAACTGTTTAAGAACAATTTTCAGCTTGTACAAGAATCGGATACACAATGAAAACTTTCCTTATAAATTTATTTTGTAACCTGGCTAATAATTTTATATATTTTCTACAACATTAATCAGCTGACCGAGCGACTGCACCCACTAGAGCCACAGACCACTCTGAGTGGAATGACCACCTTTTATGTGCCATTCCGGTTAACAGCCCTCTATCAGTAGACCTGTTGGATCTGCTTTAACACCCCCACTTTATGTGGGCTTAACTGTTAATGATGTAAGGACAAATAAATGTTTAATTGCTTTACACTCACGCTTTATCTCTCCCCGGTTCTATTGCTGGGCAAAACAATGGCGGATTGTTTATGGGGCGGTTTTATCACCAAGTTGTCCACTGGGTGAATTAGATTTAAATGGTTAAAACATAAAACAATTTTATGTTTATTTATTAGGCCCTACTAGAATAAAATAGTTTTTATTTTATTACTTTAGTTTTCATTGAAAATGTTCTACTTCTTGTGCTAATCCTGCAACAAAAGATAGCATTTTTTATGTTCCTTTTTTGGTTATTGGAGAACTATTCGTTCGAATCTTATCGAGTAACTATCTGACATAATGTTTCGTAGATCTACAAGGAATAGTGCAAAATATATAATTGTTTAAAATGGCGTTAAAATTTGGGACTATAAAATGTTTCAGATTATTGTTTAATTTATTCCTATTATATAAGCAGTGAAGATATCTTACATTTCAAATGTTTAGGCCACTATCTTCAAGAAGTATAAAAATAAAATTTTTACATGTTGAAATCGTTTAAACATTTCGATAAGTGAAGTTGACATTTACGAGCCATTGGGATATACCTCAATAAAACATAGTTTGGATGCTTGGGAATCTGGTATTAAAAAACCGACCATAAAATAGTTAAAACTACTTTGCCATCAATTAACTAGACCCGAAAGATATTTCCCAACTGTCTACGCATTTATCCCATCAGGCGGCCCGAGCTCACTTTCCTCTCATTTAGCCGAACGTTTAACGACTTCCCCTGTATTTACTGCTCGGTACCTGTTGGGTGGCGATTTAAGTCCCTAGCTTTACGATGGGCTTTACTGTTAATTGAACAAGTCTGGAGAAAAGGCTCCATCACTTCTAAATTTCCTAAAAACTATTTATTCTACTCTTAAAGCTGCGAAAAAATTAATGTCATACCTACTTTATAAATCAAATAAATAATATCTGTCAATTTAATATAACAAACTCAGTGTGGACAAAGATTTATTTGGAAATATATATCTTCAACTTAATGTGGTTAAACCTAATGCAACACAACTTCGGAGTACGAAACTTTATTCTATTTTAAGGTTTACAAGAAGAAAAAAATCACTAAATTTCTCATTATAGATTGGAAATAACTTAAAAATTACACAATATCGTGTAATTACACCATTATATTCAACTTAATATATTACAGTATTAATTATTCAATCGGCAAAAGTTGTCAAAGGGAAATCTAGAGAAGATACGGCTTCACTTCAACTTTTCGATTACTTGTCCCACAAATTTTGGTAAGAAATCAAATGGTTGGGAAGCACAAACAAATGAGAATAAATATTGTCTTCTTGATAACGTGGTCAATCATTTAGCGCCGAGTTGATTCTTGCTTATCAGTCGTGATAAGTTATCAGTGAAGTAGCTCGTCTTTTGTCCTCTAATATAACATTCAGTGCAAATAATTACGCCATCTTCTAATGATATTGCACATTATTCAAATAATAAGACGCAAAATACCTACTGAGCTTTGCTCGGAGAAGGCTCGTCACTGTCTTTAGTGAACGGAAATTTTCAATGAATATGAAAAAAACTATTAACGTATTTTCTTTCTTTTTCCGAATGATCACTGAGGTGAGGTTCTGTACATTGATTGTTTCCCTATAGTCATTACTTTAAATTAAGACTATTAAAGGCTTAAATTTTTTTTTAACTTTCTCATCAGACCCTTATTTATTTTTTACTTACGAAAACACAGTCATTTTATAAGTATATACTTAGATCCATCTAATGTCTTCATCTTAGGTTCAATATTCGAGAAAAGGATAGTAAGTAAATTAGGTTCAGTTACCAACACCGTGGGAACTGAATTCAAATATTTATTATTTTACTTATTTTTATGTTTTATAACGTCAGCAAACTATATTTAATTTTTAAGTAAAGTAAATTATGCACAAACTTGAAATATTTTTTCTTTAATACTGGAATAGTATAGATCAAAAGTATTTAACGTTAATATAAGATTTTATTCTGGTTAGAAATACATTCCAAGCTGACTACAGCATGAACATCTGAAGATCGTAACCAATTAACTGATGTACAGTATTTGAAATACCACAAATACAAAAATTTTGTTCAAAACATAGTTTACAAAAACTACAATCTTTACATCCAACATCAATGATTGGTTATTACCTTTAACACTGACGTTCACCAACAGATCATTTAAATCCAGTGATTTAAGTGCAATGAATGCCTTACATGGACATGTGTAATTAAAACTGTGATATAAAACGGGTACCTAGCGTAGTTCCCGGGATGTATTAGTCTAAATAAGGAAACACATAAAGTGGCGCTGAAGGTCTCATAAATAAGACAGATAAATGTTCGAATTAATTAACTCCTTCCAACACTCTCCACAATAATGTTCCGCTGTCTGTTATTTTTTGTAACACTCAGTCATTATAACAGTGCCAAAGATTTTGTTATCTCCTTAAAAAAACATTGTATGTAATCTTTGGTATAATAGGTTAAATTAATTAATAGGTTAGATCAATAATTACGTTAAATTGAACACCGTACTGAAAATTAATGACAGAAGCAGTGGAAATTTAGCAGACGTCGACGTATAATAATATTTTTATATTAATAATATAAGAGGATAAATGGATAATTATATTCCAAATGTGTGTAATTTTGGTTCATCATAAATTCTAAGTTTGGTCCAGGCAGACGGTCCAAGAGACCATTGCTTGTTTTGTGCATGTTAAGACAGATGTTTTATTGTTTCAAATTCTAAGTTTGAGCGCGATTGTGACAAAAAAATCACTTAAAGCATAACAGAGATCGATGATTTAAAGATAAAAAAAATAAGTATTATTTGGTTTTGTTTTAATGCATAATAAATGTTCTTTAGACAAATTAAAAAAGCCAATCTGAATTAAGATTTTAACATCAAAGCAATAAATTACTACAGTAGACACCCTCTAGTTCGGCTTCGGTTGGATCGGCCGCCGGATGGTCCGGCCGGTCCTATGAGGGTGACTCATATCATTGATTATACATATTCTAAATAGATGCAAAACCTAATGGCGATTCATGTGAGCAAAGACGCTAGTGCTACCTGGCGAGAGCGGTCAGAAAACCTAGGTCGGTAAACAGTATTGTGCAGCTTGTCGCCAGTGAGCGATTGTTGATTCAGATAGAATAAATTATATCGGTATCTCAAAAAGTAATGTGCTCGCCTCATCTAAATTATTTCTACTTTTAAACTGAAGATGGATACGCGGTTTACTTGCAAAAACCGTGGTAGAAACTTTAGATATAGTACAGTTTTAATTTTAGGTTCTCATTAACTACCTAATGATATACTTTAACTACACCCTGACTGAATACATTGTTTTCTGGTGGCGCTATCTATTGAGGACTGTCATAACTACGTCAAAACTTTGCGTCTGTTCTTGTCCATTGGGCTAGCAGTCTACTGCAGGTGTATTGTCAATGCTCATATCCGTCATATCGCCAGACCGCACCGCGGGCAAGTTATTATTATTACTCTATGCCGCGGGAGAATTACTTTTGGCAGGATTTATCTTGAATGTTTTGTTTCTGGCCGCAGAATTTTACTATTCATGTCAAGTTTAGTTTACGGGCAAGCTTGTAATTGATGGACACGCTTGACCTCACTTGACCTCACTCAGTGTGTAAACACACTTGTGTGGTATTGAAACAAAAGCTTAGTAAAAAAATGATGCACAAAAAAAGAAAATACCTAACAGATTTTTTTTATTTGTATACGTTATGCATTCAAGTAAAACGTGTAAATTAATTTGATCAAATAAATTATAATATGTGTTTAAATTACGTTATGAGTTTTTCTGTTCACCTTATATCACCAGTGCGGTACTGGTAAAAAACGTACCTATCTACGAGTGACGCAATATTGCAGTTCAACATACAGACGTCAAAATATTTTCTTTGGCAATTAAACACTGTAAACAGGTTTAAATAACGCGTTTTGTTGATTTTTAAGCATAGGTAATGAGTTTAATATGGTTATTTTACATTTAAATAGTACATTCGGATAGTCCGGCCATTTTGTATTCCGGCCGGTGGTCCGGTCCCGAAGTGGCCGAACTAGAGGGCGTCTACTGTATCATGTTTTAAAAAACGACATAAAAGGCAATTCAATTCCAATAATTCTTTATTCAGTAATAATACAGTTTACATGTATTTGAATAGAGTCATATCATTAAACAATATATAGACAAACTAAAATTATTCACTTTTGTCATGGGTTAAATAAATGTTTCTGGAGATCGAAATGAGTATTTAATTTTCCTACTTTTCCGGGGGAGGAACCCCGGACCCTACACCCCCCAGAGTCAGAGTCCCATTTTTGCCTTTTCCAAAATCTGGTCACCTTACCCTGTGATTTCATTAGCAGCGAACTCGTCCACCTAATTTGGTGCACCCGATCGTTGTAATTATGGTTTTATTAATGCTATGAGTTTAACAGTGGCGTAAAAATGCTTTTTCCCCACCTGCTGTGTTTCAAACTTTTTTATCCTTGTAAAAAGTACTTTGTCCCCTATACTGCTCACTTTGTACTAAGTAAACCCATAAATGTAACATTTACATTAGTAATTAAAAAGATTTGCGCCTTCAAATTTTTACGCAGACATGCAATTATGTTGAGGTTCAACAGATTGCAGGCGCTAATAGCTGATTTAGTGACAGTAATAATCACATAATATAAGTCAATCAATCAGCTGTAAGAACGTCAACGAATTAAGCATGTAAGATGTTGCAACAATCAGCTGATCGCTGGTGCATGAATGGTTGCAGCTACTCGTATGCAGGCAATCGCAGATAGAAACAAAATGGACATTGTTTCTTATTTACTAAGTTAATTAAATAGATGTTTACAGATTGTGTATTTAGTTATTGCAGTTTTGGGGAAAATGTTGTCTGTATTTCTAGAGTAAAGCACATTGTCTCCTTCGTGAAATTCGACACCCTCGCAAGCGCGGGTGCCAACTTTTTCACTCGTGAGAACTTAACTCATTCAAGACACAATTAACTATTATATATTCAAAACACTTGTCCTTCAAACCCGAAACGACGATGTTTAAGTTTTCTTAAAAATTTGAAACTATAAAATTGCGTTGAAACTTTTAGCTGCCAGGAAGACAAGCGCTAAAATATGTTTTCAATCCCCACCATTTCAATTACTTCTAGATCAATTTAACCTTCATTTCAGGTCATAGTAATTGTCTTTCATAGTTATAAAATGTAATTGCCACGTGCTCTGTGTTGATGGCGATGGTCGGCACGTTAATATTATACCCTCCGCTCTCGTTGTTACTGGCCACATAAAAACCGGATGGTTTTATGTCAATAGTCAACCAACCCCGTAACTTTATCGAGGCCAAGGTGCAATTTCTCGCGTAATGGCTCTGCTGAACGCTTTAGCTTTGCAAGAAAAACTGGTATTGTTTCTTTTTTATTTTCAACATTGTACTTCTTAATTTAAAATACCTAGTTTTCTGGTTATTGTTAAGTAAAAGAAAAAAGTTCTTTAAAGAATTCTTTCAAATCATTGCAGGAAGAAAAACCTTTCAGAAAGACAATCTCTCATTTAACGTTGAGAGTCCTTAATTTGACTCCCCCTTATTAGGTGTTACCGCCCACTCAAGACGATTTTACCGGAACAAGCTGCATTTACAGTTAACGCTAACGTTATATAAAATTGTTTAGTTACAATCAAAAATACTGTATATTTAAATATTATTCCATTGTAATCAATCCTGTCTAGTTTGTCATTCGACGAATAAATCAATTAGTTTTCTCTTTCAATATTAAAAAAATACTAGTTGAGAGGTGGCAAGTAAAAATCTGGCTTGAGAGGAGCTCGCTGTGCCTTAAGAGGGTTCCCTACCTACCCCAAAACATGCCTAAAACACGCTCTGCGCGGTGTCATTTAGCGCCTACAGATTTCAAAATAAAATTTAATTTAACATAGCATTTCAAAGATAAAGAGTTGTAGAATGTTAATTGCTAATCCAAAATCGCTCATGTTAACGTATTCTGAAGATACATTCCGTTGAAGTTGGCCAACTTTAACGCCATGTACCTTTTTAATGATTGAACATAAACGATTTCGGAGAAGCAATAAACACTCTGCAACTCTTCATCTTTACAATCCTATTTCCGAATAACTTTTATTTTAAGGATTGGAGACGCTGAATGACACCGCGTTTACCTCTGCACCGGCTTGCGCGGCGAAAAGTGCACAAATCTAACATGGGCTCTTATGGAGCCGCAGTTCCAAAAGTCGCCGCTAGTCGCAGAAAAACGAAAACTGCCGTTGGTAGGGAACCCTCTTAAAAAGAGTAGCTGTAATAAGTTCTTAGTTGCTTTAAGCGTGATAAAGCAACCTCTCCGATGGTGATAATCGGATCAAGGATTCAATTCAATTAAATTAATTTCAAGTTCAATCATTCAAGTATGTCCATTTCATTTTGTTGGAGTGAAAGTAAAACTATCTATGTATCACAGCAATAATAAAAAATCGGAAAACCACTTTGTAAAATATAAAATCATACATATGGCAACAGAACCAATAGAAGACATAAACTGCAAAGACACACTCTCGTAATAGAGAAAGACAACTCGACTTGGCACCGTTCTGCTGCCCTTGAGGTAGTTGTAAGCCTATTGCCGACAATGACATAAATGCCGCTTACTCCGAACCAGCTGTTCACGATGCCGGGATCAGCTGATAGTTTCGTATCATCTGTTCAGTTTCAGTTGTAGAATCCTGGTGGAATCATCAAGAAATTACCCGAACATCGTTCCTATTTAGTAAAACTAAACAATGAAAGTGTTTTGAGAAGAAATACTCACTGTATCAGAAGACTTAAAAACAAGGAGAACAAACTGAAAAAAAGAGATGTTTGAATAAGTTTTAAAATTTTATAAGTATCTGTTTAGTTTAAAAATCATGTGATTTAAGAAAAACAAACAATAATTTATTTTTTGTATTATGTAAACAAAGGTAAAACTAGTTTTTAAATAAAAGCTCGTTGTGATGTTAAAAAAATTACTTCTTTATTTATATTAAACACTATAGTACAGTAATCACCTTGGATCCAATTCAGTTACAAAACTTGATAGCATGGTTTTATTATTACGTTATGGTAAAGGGAGGTATTGATCCATCATAATTGCTTTAGAAATTAATGCTTTAAATGAAGTGCTTTAAGAAATGCAATGAAAAATTCAGCATTGATCATGTGAGACTCATAATATGTATACATAA
Organism: Flexamia atlantica; assembly: GCA_035578135.1. Classification (NCBI taxonomy): domain Eukaryota; kingdom Metazoa; phylum Arthropoda; class Insecta; order Hemiptera; family Cicadellidae; genus Flexamia; species Flexamia atlantica. Next base: position 16,268,053 of record JAQJVK010000011.1, read on the forward strand.
GACTTAGTAAAATTAAGACAAGTACCAAATACAGCAGGATTTCGATAACTCGAAAGAGAAGTATTAAAACATCGCTCAATAAGCGAACATCGAATCAAAAAATCGTTCGATTTCTCATCTGTTGATTAAAAAGCATCTTCTTATTGAAAGGTTGAAAGTGGACTATTTATGTTTGTGAACTATTATAAATTGTGATTTAATCGCCCTTTTATGAGGCGAATGACTGAAAGACTAGAGCTCAACCGATTATCAATACCTATTAATTAAAATTCAATTTTTAAATTACTTTTTAATTTATTTAATAATCACAATTAGCCTAATACTCGTAATGCCAGGATAATTCTTCCTGATGAACTATAATCAGAGTCGAAAAAAATTAAAAACATAAACAAATCTCTTTGAATAAGCCCTAGTTGCGTAATCAGATCACCGAGTTGATTGGCTGTTTTTCATTTCAATATTCATTAACTAACAGTCCTTTATTTATATATTATTTTTACAACACATGCAAGATAATCTTTATGTATTAAGGATGATGTAATATATATCCCTTTTTCCTGCTAATTAGTGTTTATTTAATGAATTACTTGTTGCAACAGTTGCAACTCTAGACAAGTACTTCACGCTTTAACTATTAGAACATGGTGAATGCGTTTTGATAACTAGAAATCGACCTGATGTAAATCTTCTAGGAAATTTAGTTTTGAATGCACTTCAAAAAATTTTTTGAAAGTCATAATACTAAAACGTTACAGTTTATGCTTCACATAAATGCTAATGTATAATTACACTGGGTTCAGAGATCCCTGTGGTCTATATCTATTAATAAGCAAACGTAATTGGCTTTAATAAATAAATTGCATTATTTCTAATATTTCAAAACGGCAAAATCAAAAATTACTCAAACGGTTATCACTCTAAACATTACGACGGAGATCGGCTAGAAGGAAGACCTTGAATATTTATTTCGCGTGGACTCGTTCACACGGACGTGTTGAATCATGTTCGAGATAAGTTATCACACAAAAACAGTCCCCTCATTATCAAGTACAAGCACTCGCCTCAACGTCTAGAATGTTTATTTGTGAATTTTAGAAATAGTTTTTCAATCTCTCATTATTTATTCATTTTATTGATTAATTTTCATAATTAATTATATAACTTTTTTTGAAACGAAGCAATTCACAATTTCTGATTCAGTTTACGGATCATCATTCTTTATGAGAACTGGATTTCAACGACCGCAAAAAAGTGTTCCTTGAAATTGTAATTGCAATTAAAGAGCAATTAAAAAATTGTATAGCCGTTAAGAGAAAATACCCCTTTTACTACCAGCTCAGACTTTTAAGCCGATAAAGATAACGCTAAAGTAGTACGCAAAGTAACTACATAAAATTTAATTACATTAAAATTTAAATTAAATTAAATTTTAAACGTTTCTGTCACCTAATCCCTCTCAAAAAATAAACTATGAGAATCTTTTAAGGCCCTACTTGTGCTGAGCGATATAAAAGGCTTGAAATCCAAAAAGTTCCCCCAAGACTTTTCCAGGATCAGCCAAGTTTATGGTTCTTGCGCACACCTGATCTCGCCATTCTATCTCACTTTGCATTTTCTCACATTTTACGGAATTGCAAATACGGCTGGAATTAAGACTTAAATAAATTTAACTAAGTGGTAATATATTGTTGGATAGTAATAAAAGAATGATTTACTAGTCAATGAATGTACTATATTTTACAATGTACGGCGAATGGATGTGGAAACTATACCTGAAGCTATGACAAAAATCATGTACCTAACCCGTTTTGCCACGCAAGACGATGAAATCACTCTTTCTCATTTCGGTTGATTGACCTGGGAATCATTACATAATAATTTACAAGCTAATAATATTAGCAAATCATCCAATCACATTTAGTTGAAAAATATTATGAACTGTAATGGTTTATTATGAAATATGCCCCTTGGGTGGGAGATAAAATCTGTCCTTTAACTGCAACAATAGCATTTGCAGTTAAAGGAATTTCACACAAAGCTTCTGAGAGCTTTACCATGTAAATAACTAAATCAATCCTAGCATTCAAGGTATATATCTCCAAAATATTTAAAAGTCGCATAAATGTTTATTCTTAAACCCAAACATATAAAGTAAAATAAATAGAACAGGGGTTTTCTCATGTTTAATCGAGCTTAAATTTTTTTAAACTCTAATCAATGAAAGTTTTATATGATAATATAATACAAAATTAATCGGATGAAGGTAAAACTCACGTAAAATTAATAGTACGCTCTGGGAACAATGACGATGGCTATCACCACTCCGTTGTAGCTGTTCAAACAGCCGTAGCAACGCCACGTGGCCCGGTGGCAGTTTCGTAATTATTTCTTTGTGTTGGCAATCCTGTTATTAGGTCAAAGATGTTTGCTCTCGGCGTAATGCTTGCGCGTGTTGTAAGTTGTATTAATGATTGCGTGGGTAAAACAATTGATTTTGTATTTTAACCGATGAGTTCTTATTCAACGTTCTGAGTCGCTGGCTTGTTTGAACAATAAGGGCTTGGGCCATTTTATGTCAAATGAATTTAAAATTAACGACTTGTAGTTTATTAGATAAGTTTGTGAAAATACACAAAGTTTACTATTAAATACAAACCTCTTTTTGTGTGACTACAACCATTCCAAATGTTAAAACTAATATGGTGGATTCAATTTGGAATTTTACTTCGTACACATATTTTCGTAATCACGAAATAAATTCAATTTTTTCCTTAACTTATCCCCTTCATATTAATTTTTCATTATTATCCCTTCATTACAGTCTTGGAGCTGTTATTATTACAGGGAAATAAGGTAATGGAAAATTCAATCACAAATTTCTCATTTCTGCCTATGGAAGTTTTCATTAATTATTTGAAACTACAAATTAATACTCATAAACCTTGATATAATTGTAGAATATGAAAATGACTGTTGTCATTTTGGTTGGGAAAAATAAAGTAGAAATAAAGAAATGATTGTAAATAATGTTTCGTATTGTAATATATTTTCCGTAACAAAATGCAACAAACATTTGAGAAAACCGAGGGAAAAAATACGAGGATGTGAAAGACAAAAGCTTCAATTACAGTCTATTACTTGAGCGTTTCTCAAAACATTCGTTTTTGTTGATCAAATCAGTGTTCGCCCGCCTTCGTCATTAAAAACTTCTGCGGGCATGTGCGCTATTCATTTTTGTTCACAGAAGAGTAAATTGACATATATTGCGAATCTCGTATCTAAGTAAACGACAAAGGAAAATTTAATTTCACTGAGGTATTTTACAAAGTGGTTTTGGAATGTGTTTTTTTTATTGTTGTGCTCATCAGTTGGTCCTGATATAACTGATATAATTTAAATTTTCCTGAGGAAAATTAGGAAAGACGTTGGCGTCCGTGTCATTAAACCTTTGAATTTGTTTTAAAATTTCAGAATGTATCCTGAACTCACTGTACCGTTATGCAGCTTCTCATCGACAGGGCGAATTCTAGTTCGATTAACCGTTTAGTTATTAAATAGATTAATCAATATCAATGAGCAATTTACAATATGCAAATTATTTCACAACAAGTAAGTATTGAACAACCATTTACATATTTTTTGGAAATAAATTATTTTTGTCTTAACAATATATTATAGAAGAGGACTTCTTATGGAATATAAGAGACTTACCATGACAAAATAACGAACGTGAGTTGATGAAAAAAGTTAAGATATTAGTTTATTAATTCGAGATAAAGACTGGATAATATGCAAACTGTAAATGACTGTACATTATTGAATAAAACAACAACGCAATTTGGTATCAAATAAATATTTAATTCAAAATGGTTAAAAAACGTTTCCTGCCAGCCATTAAGTAGGCATAACTTAAGTATAACTCGCCTAAATTTTTTTGTGCCTAACATATCGAGGCAGGAATGTGAGGGATGACACAGTGTGAGGCGAGGGTGCGGGGTGTGTAGCACCCTGTACTTGTGTGTGACCGGGATATATCGAGGCAGGAATGTGAGGGATGTCGCAGTGTGAGGCAGGGTGTGGGTGTGTAGCACCCTGTACTTGTGTGTGACCGGGACATATCGAGGCAGGAATGTGAGGGATGTCGCAGTGTGAGGCAGGGTGCGAGGTGTGTAGCACCCTGTACTTGTGTGTGACCGGGACATATTGCGGCAGGAATGTGAGGGATGACACAGTGTGAGGCGAGGGTGCGAGGTGTGTAGCACCCTGTACTTGTGTGTGACCGGGACATATCGAGGCAGGAATGTGAGGGATGTCGCAGTGTGAGGCGAGGGTGCGAGGTGTGTAGCACCCTGTACTTGTGTGTGACCGGGACATATCGAGGCAGGAATGTGAGGGATGACACAGTGTGAGGCGAGGGTGCGGGGTGTGTAGCACCCTGTACTTGTGTGTGACCGGGACATATCGAGGCAGGAATGTGAGGGATGTCGCAGTGTGAGGCGAGGGTGCGAGGTGTGTAGCACCCTGTACTTGTGTGTGACCGGGACATATCGAGGCAGGAATGTGAGGGATGACACAGTGTGAGGCGAGGGTGCGGGGTGTGTAGCACCCTGTACTTGTGTGTGACCGGGACATATCGAGGCAGGAATGTGAGGGATGTCGCAGTGTGAGGCGAGGGTGCGAGGTGTGTAGCACCCTGTAGTTGTGTGTGACCGGGACATATCGAGGCAGGAACGTGAGGGATGTCGCAGTGTGAGGCGAGGGTGCGTGGTGTGTAGCACCCTGTACTTGTGTGTGACCGGGACATATCGAGGCAGGAATGTGAGGGATGTCGCAGTGTGAGGCAGGGTGCGAGGTGTGTAGCACCCTGTACTTGTGTGTGACCGGGACATATCGAGGCAGGAACGTGAGGGATGTCGCAGTGTGAGGCGAGGGTGCGTGGTGTGTAGCACCCTGTACTTGTGTGTGACCGGGACATATCGAGGCAGGAACGTGAGGGATGTCGCAGTGTGAGGCGAGGGTGCGTGGTGTGTAGCACCCTGTACTTGTGTGTGACCGGGACATATCGAGGCAGGAATGTGAGGGATGTCGCAGTGTGAGGCAGGGTGCGAGGTGTGTAGCACCCTGTACTTGTGTGTGACCGGGACATATCGAGGCAGGAACGTGAGGGATGTCGCAGTGTGAGGCGAGGGTGCGTGGTGTGTAGCACCCTGTACTTGTGTGTGACCGGGACATATCGAGGCAGGAATGTGAGGAATGTCGCAGTGTGAGGCAGGGTGCGAGGTGTGTAGCACCCTGTACTTGTGTGTGACCGGGACATATCGAGGCAGGAATGTGAGGGATGTCGCAGTGTGAGGCAGGGTGCAAGGTGTGTAGCACCCTGTACTTGTGTGTGACCGGGACATATCGAGGCAGGAATGTGAGGGATGTCGCAGTGTGAGGCAGGGTGCAAGGTGTGTAGCACCCTGTACTTGTGTGTGACCGGGACATATCGAGGCACGAATGTGAGGGATGTCGCAGTGTGAGGCGAGGGTGCGAGGTGTGTAGCACCCTGTACTTGTGTGTGACCGGGACATATCGAGGCAGGAATGTGAGGGATGTCGCAGTGTGAGGCAGGGTGCAAGGTGTGTAGCACCCTGTACTTGTGTGTGACCGGGACATATCGAGGCAGGAACGTGAGGGATGTCGCAGTGTGAGGCGAGGGTGCGTGGTGTGTAGCACCCTGTACTTGTGTGTGACCGGGACATATCGAGGCAGGAACGTGAGGGATGTCGCAGTGTGAGGCAGGGTGCAAGGTGTGTAGCACCCTGTACTTGTGTGTGACCGGGACATATCGAGGCACGAATGTGAGGGATGTCGCAGTGTGAGGCGAGGGTGCGAGGTGTGTAGCACCCTGTACTTGTGTGTGACCGGGACATATCGAGGCAGGAATGTGAGGGATGTCGCAGTGTGAGGCAGGGTGCAAGGTGTGTAGCACCCTGTACTTGTGTGTGACCGGGACATATCGAGGCACGAATGTGAGGGATGTCGCAGTGTGAGGCGAGGGTGCGAGGTGTGTAGCACCCTGTACTTGTGTGTGACCGGGACATATCGAGGCAGGAATGTGAGGGATGTCGCAGTGTGAGGCAGGGTGCGAGGTGTGTAGCACCCTGTACTTGTGTGTGACCGGGACATATCGAGGCAGGAATGTGAGGGATGTCGCAGTGTGAGGCAGGGTGCGAGGTGTGTAGCACCCTGTACTTGTGTGTGACCGGGACATATCGAGGCAGGAATGTGAGGGATGTCACAGTGTGAGGCGAGGGTGCGAGGTGTGTAGCACCCTGTACTTGTGCGTGACCGGGACATATCGAGGCAGGAATGTGAGGGATGTCGCAGTGTGAGGCAGGGTGCGAGGTGTGTAGCACCCTGTACTTGTGTGTGACCGGGACATATCGAGGCAGGAATGTGAGGGATGACACAGTGTGAGGCGAGGGTGCGAGGTGTGTAGCACCCTGTACTTGTGTGTGACCGGGACATATCGAGGCAGGCATGTGAGGGATGTCGCAGTGTGAGGCGAGGGTGCGAGGTGTGTAGCACCCTGTAGTTGTGTGTGACCGGGACATATCGAGGCAGGAACGTGAGGGATGTCGCAGTGTGAGGCGAGGGTGCGTGGTGTGTAGCACCCTGTACTTGTGTGTGACCGGGACATATCGAGGCAGGAATGTGAGGGATGTCGCAGTGTGAGGCAGGGTGCGAGGTGTGTAGCACCCTGTACTTGTGTGTGACCGGGACATATCGAGGCAGGAATGTGAGGGATGTCGCAGTGTGAGGCAGGGTGCGAGGTGTGTAGCACCCTGTACTTGTGTGTGACCGGGACATATCGAGGCAGGAATGTGAGGGATGTCGCAGTGTGAGGCGAGGGTGCGAGGTGTGTAGCACCCTGTACTTGTGCGTGACCGGGACATATCGAGGCAGGAATGTGAGGGATGTCGCAGTGTGAGGCAGGGTGCGAGGTGTGTAGCACCCTGTACTTGTGTGTGACCGGGACATATCGAGGCAGGAATGTGAGGGATGACACAGTGTGAGGCGAGGGTGCGAGGTGTGTAGCACCCTGTACTTGTGTGTGACCGGGACATATCGAGGCAGGCATGTGAGGGATGTCGCAGTGTGAGGCGAGGGTGCGAGGTGTGTAGCACCCTGTAGTTGTGTGTGACCGGGACATATCGAGGCAGGAACGTGAGGGATGTCGCAGTGTGAGGCGAGGGTGCGTGGTGTGTAGCACCCTGTACTTGTGTGTGACCGGGACATATCGAGGCAGGAATGTGAGGGATGTCGCAGTGTGAGGCAGGGTGCGAGGTGTGTAGCACCCTGTACTTGTGTGTGACCGGGACATATCGAGGCAGGAATGTGAGGGATGTCGGGAATGTATTGAGCGACTGCGGGTGACTGAGTGGAGAATGAGGAATGTGAACTTTATAAACGGCTTGTCCATCGGTTCATACCGTTTGATCTCATGAATTAGTGTGCTTTGGAGTCTTGAAGTGATTTAGGGCTTTTTGAAATTTCAAATATGTTAGCTATATATTGCTTGGCTAAAATATATCAAGATTTTTTTAAATATCAACGTAATTCATGAAAAGGAGCTGAATTCCATTTTTAATTAATTGTGTTAGAGATATATAACAATAATACCCCCGTTGCAGCAGACCTGCATACTCAGCGAATTTCAAATGCAAAACAACATATTTCAATCCAACATAGCGAGATTCAACATGTTTTTGTAAGCTCCATAAGAATAACATGGGGAATGAGCATGCAGGTTTGCTGCTACGGGTATATTAAAACTGGGTGGTTTTAATTCAATATTTAGTTGATCTGAACTAGAAGAAGCCATTTACCAAGTTTTATCAAGATAAGTTGAGAAATAAGCGAGATATAGAATTATCTTTATTTCCCATAAGGTTAACATGGGGACAACGTACTGTGTTTACCACTTTCAATATCTCGGAAACCAATAGACATAGAGCAGTGATTAAAAATACTAAATTGTTTGTTTTTTGAGCTGATTTCAAAAATGCTAGCAAAAATTGGATAATTTTTAATTTTCTATGTAAAAAACTCAAAAAACCCATTTTTGGGGGGTTCACCCCCCTTTACCCCCCATCCGGTGGTCCGATCGGGCTGGTTCACGAACTCGTCCGAGTGATTACCACTTTACACGTCTGTACCAAATTTCATTGAGATCGGATCATATTTACGGCCGCTATCGTGTTAACAGACATATATATATATATATATATATACAAATTCGAACGAATAGTGTTTTTTGCTTCTGGGGGCCCCAAAATGAAAAGTTAACATGGTCTCGGGCTTAGGTCTTACCATGAGACCTACGGTAATAGCTTATTCCTTTAGGGAATTTGCTAAAACAAAGTTTAAATAGTTCTCCACACTTCATATTCGTAAAAGTAGATGAATAATTGTTAGAATAGTTAAAATACCCCCGTTGCAGCAGACCTGCATACTCAGCGAATTTCAAGCGCAAAACAACATATTTCAATCCAACATAGCGAGATTTGACATGTTTTTGTAAGCTCCATAAGAATAACATAGGGAATGAGTATGCAGGTTTGCTGCTACAGGTATGTTTAAACTGGTTGGTTTTAATTCAATATTTAGTAGATCTGAACTAGAAGAAGCCATTTACCAAGTTTTATCAAGATATGTTGAGAAACAAGCGAAATATAGAATTTTACTTATTTCCCATAAGGTTAACATTGAGACAACGTACTGTGTTTACCACTTTCAATATCTCGGAAACCAATAGACATAGAGCAGTGATTAAAAATACTAAATTGTTTGTTTTTTGAGCTGATTTCAAAAATGCTAGCAAAAATTGGATAATTTTTAATTTTCTATGTAAAAAACTCAAAAAACCCATTTTTGGGGGGTTCACCCCCCTTTACCCCCCATCCGGTGGTCCGATCGGGCTGGTTCACGAACTCGTCCGAGTGATTACCACTTTACACGTCTGTACCAAATTTCATTGAGATCGGATCATATTTACGGCCGCTATCGTGTTAACAGACATATATATATATATATATATATATATATATATATATATATACAAATTCGAATTAATAGTGTTTTTTGCTTCTGGGGGCCCCAAAATGAAAAGTTAACATGGTCTCGGGCTTAGGTCTTACCATGAGACCTACGGTAATAGCTTATTCCTTTAGGGAATTTGCTAAAACAAAGTTTAAATAGTTCTCCACACTTCATATTCGTAAAAGTAGATGAATAATTGTTAGAATAGTTAAAATACCCCCGTTGCAGCAGACCTGCATACTCAGCGAATTTCAAGCGCAAAACAACACATTTCAATCCAACATAGCGAGATTTGACATGTTTTTGTAAGCTCCATAAGAATAACATAGGGAATGAGTATGCAGGTTTGCTGCTACAGGTATGTTTAAACTGGTTGGTTTTAATTCAATATTTAGTAGATCTGAACTAGAAGAAGCCATTTACCAAGTTTTATCAAGATATGTTGAGAAACAAGCGAAATATAGAATTTTACTTATTTCCCATAAGGTTAACATTGAGACAACGTACTGTGTTTACCACTTTCAATATCTCGGTAACCAATGGACATAGAGCAGTAATTCAAAATACTAAATTGTTTGTTTTTTTTAAGCTGAATTCAATGGTGCCAACCAAAATTTGATAAATTTTATTTTTCCAAGTGAAAAACTCAAAAAACCCATTTTTAGGGGGGTTTACCCCCCTTTACCCCCCCTTCCGGTGGTCCGATTGGGCTGGTTCACGAACTCGTCCGAGTGATTACCACTTTACACGTCTGTACCAAATTTCATTAAGATCGGGCCATATTTACGGCCGCTATCGTGTTAACAGACATATATATATATATATATATATATATATATATATATATATATATATATACATATATAAATTCGAACGAATGGTGGTTTTTGCTTCTGGGGACCCCAAAATGAAAAGTTAACATGCTCTCGGACTTAAGTCTTACCATGAGTACTACCGTAATAGCTTATTCCTCTAAGGAAATTCGCTAATAAACCTATTTGAAATAATTTGTTATCCTATAGTATTTTATACGACGCTCACATTGTTTCAATTTTTCATAAACTGTAAACCAGAAGACAACAAGTAAATTATTCAAACAATTTTCAGCAATTTTCTTGCTACCTTTTTACAACTTTTTGTACAGGTCTTCACTGTCTAATAAATGGTATTTTTTGGAGGACAATATATTTTATACTCTAATAAATAAATTAGGTCGTATTTTGTTACGCTCTGAATTTTTAATACATTTTACATCGTAAAAAATAATTTTTTTATTAAAATAATAACTTGGATAGGTAAAGGTTTTTATAAGATAAATAAATGACACACTTGTAAATTTACGCCCTAAATGTTACTTCTAAGCCTTTTTTAATTTTTAATTTTGAACAATTAAAAAAATTTTGTTGCTTTTTCCCTTTCTTTTTCGGTCACCTTTGAATCTAACTCCCCACTACCTACTTAACTTATTTCATAAAAATATTAATTTATTTGTATTGATTGCAAACTATAACAGTTATTAATAACTTAAAGTTTGTGTATTAAGCCTATAATTTTACAAAATGGTTCTACTATTAAACTCCAATAAAAAATAAATAAAACTTGAAACTGGGAAAAATCACAATGTTTGTAACGAGCCCAGTTTAATGAAAATGTCAATTCTGCTCGATAGTTCCATGAGGCCTTTTATCAGTGGCGGTTGGAGGGTTCATCAAAGCAGGAATTCCCAGTGGAATACGAAGCTCTTATCAGACTTTACTTGACTGCAACTGTGGCTTGGCATTTATCGACTTGACACCTGACTCTCGCTCTACAATTTACGACTCTTACAATGCGTCACGTCGTTTTGAACTCCTGTTTTATTTATTGAGATATAAAAGCCATTTTATTCGTTTATATTCAACGAAAATAATATAATCCTTATAGTTGTTTTATATATTTTGTTTGAGGTCTTAGAGTAGAAGTTAATTTATTAAATTAGCATTTAGTATTAATCACTATAAATTACCTAAAATAACCTCCGCCTTAAATTTACATCTTACATCATAGAATATAATTTTTGTATCTGTTTTTTACTTTTTTACAATCAATGGAATTGTGACTTCCAAAAATATTTGTCATTTCACACTAAATATTGCTTGATTCCCAATGGATATCGTGAATTTTATTGCAATTTTACCACCACAGCTTATTGATGACAGAGATAAACAAGTGTTATAGGGGCAGTAACAAGAGCAAACTGTTCATCATTAACTTGGGAGAGCGTTTATAATGGGAACAAGTGGTTACTGTTTTAATGGCAGTGTTATGTGAGATAGATAAGGAAGTGTTACATAAGCATTAAAACTAACGTAGAACATAAAACTGCATTTGTCAATTTATCGTATAATTAAATCCCATTAAGGTTGTCTACATCGAATTAGTTGTTTTTTCAAAACGAGTTTATTCTGCATAAGTCATAATAATGTGAAAAGTGACCCTCAATTGCAGGAAAAGTGGAAAATTTATATAGATATTAATAAAGTTTCTGCAATCCTTTGTTCATTCGGTATTAATGAAGCTACAGCGGCTGTCAGAAAATTACACTAATTGGCCATTCTAGGCAACAGTCGTTGCTGAAATGACTAAAAGATAAAAAAATAGGTTTTTGTATCAATCACTTCCTCTGCGAAAAAGCATTCATCTGTTTCAACGTTCCAAAGAATATGTCTCCTACTCGCTATACTCATGGATGAGGAAAATCACTTTGGAGAATGTTAAATCACTTTGGAGAATGTTAAATCACTGTGGAAGATGTTTTAATCACTTTGGAAGGTGTTCTATTACTTTAAAAGATGTTAAACCATTTTGGAAGATTTTCGAACTCTTTGGAAGAAGGAAATCACATTAGTTTTGTTCAATTATGGATGTTACCTAGATATCAGCCTAAGGAAAAAACCGTTCAATAAAGAATATTATTTTTAAATTGTTTATACTTTTCTTATATACGAGTGAAAATTAAAAGCTGTTTAAATTTCAGAGATAAACAAACCATTACTTCAGTCGACCAAGACCAAGAGCGAGAACTATCAAAATTTATAGAACTGCATATTTTATACCTTGTAATAAAGTGTGTGAATCCAAAGTGTTACATGAAAAAGAAATAACCAAACAAGGAATATTGGACCCCTGATGTATGGCATATTCCGCACTTTACGATACCGCATGTGTGGCGAGCTTGGGTCCTGGTTATTTTATTTACCCATTTGCCCAGCCCTGTGAATTTTGGTATCGTGTAGCTGTTTATTAAACGGGTCCTTTTTTGTTTATAAGAGTTTACTTGTGGTTTGCCCGCTGGGAGAGATTTTATAACGTGTAACGTGGAATACATTAAGGGAAAAGGTTTTGAATCAACATCGCTAGGTGTCTTCAATTTAGGTTAGTAGGCCTAATCTTTTTTTTAATTTCTGTGTTTTGACCGTTATTTTTATCAACAGTACAAATTTTATTGTTATTGAATGCAATCTACAAAACTCGACTAATTTTATAGGCCTACCAAGTAAGGATAATTATGACGATTGGTATTTACAACCAAAATCAGTTCCGAAGGGATTTTTGGGGTCGAAGGAGAACAAATGATGTCATACATTGCCCTAAAACAAAATATCCGTTGAAGCAGCTTTTCTTTAAAAAAACCCGCAAGCTTCATCGTATTTATGTCGAGGTAAAAATCTTAAAATTAAAATGTGCTTAAAGACGCAGTGCATTAAAAGTGTATGCAACCTTATAAATTACTAGTTCAGAAGTATAGCTTTTATAAATCAAAATATCAACCGTTACTTCATAACTTTAACAGCTTTGTGCTATATTAAAACCTTTTATTGCTTCGTAAAAATACAACTGCTGAGTTCTCAATCTCGGTTTCCTTTTTTACTCAACCCACCTTAAATATATTCTTTGTTTAAAAGACAACAATTTGTTCCTAACCGTTTCTCCGTTTACGTTTTTGTTGACTTCTCCCAAATAAAATAATACAATTTGTTTTCAACGAAAAAATCATACATAAAAACCTCTCGGTGACAGGAATCCAAGATTTACCATGACCAGGAGAGTCGTCATTGTGCCATCAGGCCTGGAATGCCCGACAGTGGGCGAGGTCTTATCATTACCGAAGATCTCGCCTAAACAACATTCAGGCATGTACCGACCAACACCTGGCTACCAACCGGGCTATTTATTACCCCAAACTCGGAATTTGATTGTCCTCTCCTGATTAAAATTCTTAACACCCTTTTTATAAGATTGAAAAAGCTTTGAGGGAGCCCGCCGGTTTGTCTGAAAGTTTTGTTCGTACTAATTGTATATTCCTTTTGTGCTGCGGTCAAGTGTAAATCTTGGGGAGTGATACATTGATAGGAAACATTTTTATAAGCTAATTGAAATGCCGTAGTTGATAACAATGGGTTCCAAACCTTGCTCGGAAAAATGGTTAATATTGCTACACTCTCACGCATCTCCCCCTCCAAAAAACACAAGCTACATATTGTTTATTTTAAGCAAGATCTCTCCGTTTTCAATAATATTATTCGTTATGTGTTCTGTTTTACAGGTATAAATGGAGAATACTCAATTCCACGTTCACCTTTCAGTACAGGCCTTATGGGAGATAGCTATTCTATTTCCTTTACAGAGTGTATTTGATTTCCGAATCCATATCATGTGATGGTAAAATCATTAGCTGACTGATTTTTCGAATGGATAGTACAACCTAAATTGCCATTTTAAATACATGGCTCATGAAAAATCCATACTGAAAGGTGAATGTGGAATTTCAATTATTTTGCCATATGTAAATACCCCCGTTGCAGCAGACCTGCATACTAAGCGAATTTCAAGTGCAAAAGAACATAGTTCAAGCCAACATAGCGAGATTTGACATGTTTTTGTAAGCTCCGTAAAAATAACATGGGGAATGAGTATGCAGGTTTGCTGCCACGAAAATGGAAATATTGGGGAGTTTAGACTATAAAACATTAGATCTCATCTAGATGAAGCCACAAACCAAGTTTTATCAAGATATGTTGAGAAATAAGCAAGATATAGAATTTTACTTATTTCCCATAAGGTTAACATTGGGACAACGTACTATGTTTAACACTTTAAATATCTCGGTACCCAATGGACATAGGGCAGTAATTCAAAATACTAAATTGTTTGTTTTTTTGAGCTGAATTCAGTGGTGCCAACAAAAATTCAATAAATTTTATTTTTCTATGTAAAAACTTCAAAAACCCATTTTTGGGGGGGTTTATCCCCCTTTACCCCCCCATCCGGTGGTCCGATTGGGCTGGTTCACGAACTCATTACCACTTTACACGTCTGTACCAAATTTCATTCCGATCGGACCATTTTTGCGGTCGCTATCGTGCTAACAGACACATATATATATATATATATATATATATATATCTAAAAATTCAAACGAATGGTGTTTGTTGCTTCTGAGGGCCGCAAAACGCGTGGTCTGGGATTTAGGTCTTACCATGAGACCTACGGTAATAGCTTCTTCCCTATGGGGGAAATTCGCTAAAATATTGACAACCCAAGTAATTTATGTTGATTAACTTGAAAAAGGAACATCATTTTGAAAATCATTCAGAAGAGGTGATATAAATGTTAACACAAACCTTAAATGTTATATAGAAGTACTGTATAAGCGAAGAAGCAAACCATAACACCATTTGCTTCGGATTTCACCTATTTACATAATCAAAACACAACAATACCTCCAAGTTAAACTTTAAAATTATTCACGATTCATGATTCAGTTTATCATTCATACCCTCCTTGCCACAACTTGAGTGTCTATTACTGCCGATTGTCTTGACCGTTTTATGGGCGATTAAAGCTCCAAAGCTGAGGGCGAGTTTGACGGCCGTTGACATAAACAAGTCCTGTTATACGATCGCCTCCACGAGACCCTAGTTAGCGATAAACCTGTGGATCGTAGTCATTATAAGGTCGGTAGGGCAGTGAATTTGTGTATGGAAATTGGGGTGTTCAGTTACTGTTAATTAATTACTTCAAAACTCTCCTAAGTTATATCGTTTGTTAATTTTGCTTCCCTTTCCTTATAATTATGTGTGATATATGTAGTATAAGCATTGACTGTCCACGTACGTGAATATTTTTGGATCGCTTTTCTTTAGAAAAATAATTCTCTAAATATTAACTAATACTTTATCTTTTTGTGTGATATGATATTAAGCCTAAGTAATCCTTAAAGAGACAATTTTGAAATCTACAGCCACTTGACTTAATTCCGCATTGGCTAAAACTTTTACACATATGCCTTCAACGGAATCATCTTTTTCCTTTTGATTTCTCCTTCGGTAAAAGGTCGCCGCCGTCCAAAAATTGGACTAGCCTCTAAACTATCACTGTATAGATGCAGCGTATTCTGCAAACATAGTGTAAACGAAGATTTCATTTCTCGTAGCAAATATAAAATTTACTGAATATTGAGAGAAGTATGTTTTTTTCCTGCGCAAACTGGGCTAAGTTGATAAGCATTATTTTTTTTTATTTGACGCTAGAGAGCTAATGGATAAGTTTACAATTTTACCAAAATGCTAAAACGCAAGGAAGGATGCTACGCTGGTGAGATAGTGCTATATCTGAACGATAAGCTGCGTCACTTATCGCATGATAACAACACTGGTAAGTCAGCGTCAGCGAGCTGTGAAGATGATTTTACTTATCGCTAGTCATTTGGTCGTATTATTCAAATGCAATTTTTTCGGCTTCGCCTACAATTTGCCATTTATAATCACAGTCTGTGCATATATTCATATAAAAACTCACTTTGACTTCACAAATGCGTTAAGAGGGTTCCCTACCTACGCCAAAACATGCCTAAAACACGCTCCGCGCGGTGTCATTTAGTGCCTACAGTTTTCAAAATAAAATTTGATTTAACATAGCATTTCAAAGATAAAAAGTTGCAGAATGTTAATTGCTAACCCAAAATGGCTCATGTTAATGTATTCTGAATATACATTCCGTTGAAGTTGACCAACTTTAACGCCATGAATCTTTTTAATTAGTAAGCATAAACGATTTTGGAGAAGCAATAAACACTCTGCAACTCGTTATCTTTACAATGCTATATCCGAATAACTTTTATTTTAAGAATTGGAGACGCTAAATGACACCGCGTTTACCCCTGCACCGCCTTGCGCGGCGAAAAGGGCACAAGGTTAACATGGGCTCTTATGGAGCCCCAGTTCCAAAAGTCGCCGCTAGTGTCGCAGAAAAACGAAAACTGCCGTTGGTAGGGAACCCTCTTAAGTCAAAAGCTCCAGTCGCAAAATTCAAGTTTGCATGTTGGATACTAAATTCGTCAACTGTTTCCATTATTATTTGAACTGTCTTTTGTTTTCTTGCATACTTAGGAATTTCATTTAAAAATGAAAACAGATTTTGTACAGACAGTAGGCCTTTTTTTAGATAGACCTATTTGAAAACATCTAATCTATATAATATTGCTGAATACTCCGATATAAAGTATTTTTAAATGTATAATGAACCGTTGTGGATTTTGAGATTTCTGAAAATTGTTTGGCGTCTTCAAAAGCAACTTGCTGTAGATTGAGTAGAACGGGATATTTTGTTTTTAAGGTTGCAAAGATAATCGCTACTGCTGAGTTATCTACGTATTAATAGATAAAGGGTTACCTAATTTATATATTTGTCCCTAAAATATTTTTTAAGGTTATTTCAAATAGACAGTTTATAGACTAAAAACTTGGAATGCCAGGTACTGGAGGTACAAAATATTAAACATTAAACATTGATTGAGGTTTGCCGAAAGTAAGTCTCATGGTACGGTAATAATTGTTATTTAAAGCCAAAAAATAAATGATTGACTCCGAGTCACTGATCAATTTGCAGTCATTCACTAAGCTTTTCATCAGAACACGTGTTGGTTCTTAGATTGTATGAAGGCTAATTTACAAAAAACATGTTTGTTTTTATATCAAAATGTAGAAATATCTAAATTCCATTTTTTTATTGTGCGTTTGATGATAATGACACATAACTTTATTGCCTATCAATAGTTTTATGAGCAGCATAAACATAAAAGTTTACACGCTACTAGCAATCTTTAACCTTTATGTCTGGAATTTTAAATGGTACATTAATATAAAACATATTATCATATTTAAATCCAAACGGAGTCCCATTTAAACGACCATCCACCGATTCATCCACCCAGAACTATCAAACGTTTTTTAACCATTTTACTACCTAATAAAAATTATAACTAATATAATCAATATAATTGCGAATTAGTTATTTTACTACCGGAACACTAACAGTTTAGTCATAAAACCGTTGGCACCGCTCGGCACCGGGAAGTCGCATCGGCGACAACGCGACACAACGACCTTTCAAATTAGCCGGATGAGTCTTAACTGCCGAACAAACATAAAAACCGCTCAAACGCCGATAAAATATTAAGCGTATCTCGCAACAATTAAAGTCCCTTCGGCGCGTTTAAAAAACGCGTAAAAGACACAAACGCAAAAATTGGCTGCTTAGTTAATAACAGTAAACCGGCCCATTAGCATAATAATAAAAGACCAATTACATTTTTATTCCGACTCGAAGACATTAAAGTAATCCTCGGGGTGACGGAAGGAAGGGGGTTGTAAACGTAAACCCGTCAGAAGCACATCTACCGTTCCGCGTTATTTTTATGGGAATAAATCAGTAAGAGCGAGTTAAAATATTTCTCGATATCCATTTTTTCGTACCGGATCGTAAAAAGGTGCGCCGTTGTTGTTAGGCGATATAAACCGCCCCTCTTCTTCGCGAGCGCCGCGCCCCCAGTAGCGCCCTGCAGTATAAAACCAAACAAATTACCTCCTCAGGAGCGCCCCGAATGAAACCTATAAACCTCTTTATTTCTTCTTTTTTATTAACAATCCCCGGATTGCGCCCTGCTTTGCATCGGCGCGCGACAAGTGGCCTAATCCTTGAATTTGCATCCTTCGACGGCGAAATTACGGGGGAGGCTTCGATTGGAAATCGGGATTTGTATTTGGAGGAGGGAAATAAAAGACGCTCGGCGTACGGAGAGGCGGGTTCTTGAGTTTAAAAATATATTTTATTTAAAAACAAATATTAACTTATGGTGTTTGATGCATTCCCCACTACCAGACAATCAGAAAATACATAAGGGACATAACAATGGGATTTTAACGTATTCTTTAAACATACCAAGAAAAAATTTAACGTGTATTATATATCCAAAATAGAAGGATGGCATTTCTTAAGCATGAGAAACAATAATATGAAAACCGACACCTACCACATCTAATAAGAAGAAACAAATCAGAAACCCATTTACTACAATATTTCACTAAAATTACAATACATTATAATATTTCACCAAAATACAACTTGGAGTATAATAAGAACTAGAATCCCCCCATTTAAATCGCGCTTGAGAATTGTTCTCAGTCATTCATATGTCGTAATCTTTCATAATTAATTACCCATAATTCATTAATGGCTTTCATGACCATTTTACCTATTCTCCCTGCAGGCATAGTGATCCGTACTACAATCAGTGTGTAGAGTCCAGCCAGTCATGGTGCCAGTAATGGTGCAAGCAGTGATAAAAGTCATGCCAAACATGGTGTAAAATACTTCAAACAGTGAGAAGAGTCCAGCCAGGCCTGGTGTTTCTTACTGCAAGCAGTGAGTAGAGTCCAGCTAGCCATGGCGTTTCATACTGCAAGCAGGTTGTGGAGTCTAGCCAGGCATGGTGTAAGAACATTGGCCATTGGTAAGAACTTTTTTACTTAAAAAAGTTTTCATTTTTTAATGATTTTTAACATTGTGAACATAAAAAACAACTCAAGCCGTCTAATGTCAAAATAAACATGCTAACAAAAACTTACCCTTAATAAACTTAGAATAATTAATTCGCCAACTATTCCAATCACCATCAATCAAATCTGCAAGCCCTTCCGATCGCCGAACTCCCTGACCATGCTGACATGCTGATCCCTCTGACGTCTCAGGTCTACGTGCTCAATGGGCCGGGGTGCGCTTTATTTACCCTGATTTACCACCCGACCCTTCCTGCATCCCCCTCAAACAGGTGCGGTGCGTGACTTCTTTCAAAAGACCCCTCTATAGAAATTACCCCACACTAGTCCAAAACTAAAACCAATAATCTTCCCTCTAATACTGATATTTTCCTGTACAATGGTTTCCCTATATAATGCCAGTAGTGGAGGGGGTGAAAGGGGGGAAGGGGAGGCACACAGGTGGGCGCCTCTCGTGGTGAAGTGAGATACTGTTACCAAAGGGCACGGGGGGGAGGGGTGGGGGGGCTTTTGTTAGTTTTTTGGCCCGATTCCAACTACACTGATCCACCGCTTTGTGCGATGTGGTCACCGTAGCTACAATAGCTCATTGATTTATGTATGTACGATGTCCAGATGGATTTACATATGTATGACCCGCTGGTACAGCCGTAAGTACGTGAGTGGACTTTGATATCACGCCTATACTTTGAAGGGGGTTGAGGTGGTCAGTGTCATTTTTCTATCTTGGCGTCCTCTATATTCGCTATTATATCCCGATAATGGGTCATGGTTGACTTAAAATACGCAGTCCTTAAGTTTTAATTAAGGGACATATACTTGAGATGCCATGCGACGTGAAAATCCGATTTGACAACATAAATGAAGCGTTGTCTTTTCCGCAGTACGATTGGTATGTATTTTTCCCCTATTCGATACTATTAAAGTTGAGTCAGGGATGGTATTCCATGAAACATTTATCCATCGTACTTACTACCACACAAATTAACCGTTCCAACCAGACAACAGTTCCGACTACGGGTACTGAAAGAAGCGATGTAGGCTATTTGGAAATGATTGAAATCTTTTCTCCACTGAGCACACTTTGGGGACAATGATCACGGAATTTCAGGACAGTGGTCTGAACTATTAGGAAACTTAATAACGAACTTTCGGGACAGCGATCAAAGAATTTTCGGAAAAAATTGTCAAAACATTCCGGAAGAGTGATGATTGAATTACATTACAATGATTAGGGTTTTCGGGACAATAGTCAATGAACTTTCGAGTCAAATAATTATGTTTAATACAGTAGCATTAAATATAAATTAAATCTGTATCTGAATTAATTTATACTACATGTATATTTATAACGATCTCCTACTATAAAAAGTTTTATAACATTCACACACCAGAATAAATAGTATGAAACTTTAAATAAAACTAAAATATTAACCTAAAAATATTCTGGGGAAAGTGATTAATCGCCCAAACAAAGAGCATACTTCAAAGATGACTGAGAGTTTTTGTGAGAATGATTATTGAGCTTTCAGAGAACGTCTAGCTGAATAAAAATTATTAATTTGCGAGTGAAGACAGTAAAACTACGAGTAAATAAACGAGGCGAAATGGAAACTGATCCCCACACTTCAAATCCTAGAAGCCAGAACGCCACATAAGCACCGGGATTTCGACGACAGTTAAAATCTCACGTTACAAAGAACATCTGTTTGCCTAATCAGCTGTTCGCGTGGTGATGCATCCTTTGAAACAGCTTAGTTTACTGTTTTCAACAATTAACCAGCTGTTGCAACAAACAAACAACAATTGCACCTGTCCACCGAATTGACATGTTTGTCGTGTTTTGTCGTTGTTTGTCGTGTTTGTCTCCGTGTTTGTCGTACGTGCTCTCTAGTTGCACTATTGCGTTTGTTTGAGTGGTTGTGGGGCCAAATTAATCCGGAGGTGTGACATTGCTACTAAATCAGTCACATTGGGCTGCAATTAAGCTGGGTAAATCAATCGAGAACGGAGTGCGCCCATATTGATGGGTTTGGGTTGTGGGTTTGGGATTCAACCACAGTTTATCAGGAATTTATTTATAGCGCTTTTGTATACATACTAGAAATAGAAAAAGCACAGAAATATGTTACACTGCTATTTAATCAAAATTTGTTTACTATTGTGGATATGGCAAGACAGAGATCGAAGTACAATCAAGAAAATACTAAAAAAGTGTTAAGGCATGATACAGCTTAAATTATTTTAATTTTTCAGAAATGACTGATTAAAATTTTTTATAATAATTTTTGCAAGATTGAATATTGAAAAAGACAGTTAAAAATACTAGAATTAATTTTTAGATTTGGATGAATGAAAAGCTAGATTAATTCTGATACTGAATAATTGAGGCCCCACACTAAAGCCAGCGACAGAACAAACCAATCCACAACATTTATAGGCCTATTTATGGGGGGGTTGTGTTGTTTGGTTATTCCAAAACTCAACTTTTCCACTTTTTTTCGAAATTGAGATATTGGTACCACTGGATTCCTTGGGTTAATCCCCATTTGACTGTGATAAGCATACCGTGCCAAAATTGTCTTTTCCCGTTAAAATAATCATTGAAAATTGAGTGTCATAGCAAAACTCGCCTTTTCCAGCACACATGTCATTCCAAAACTGGTCTAATCCTAAACCGGCCAATCACAGCCTGGGGCCCTATTTTTGAAATGGGTGAGTTGGCGGTTGAGTGAGTCACTCATATTTCAAGTTATTTAATTCAATTATTGGTTTATTTATTCAAACATTTTCATAAATCAATTGTTTTATTTGCCAATCAACCACTGTCATGTTTTTTATTTTGAAGTTAGTTCCAGTCTTTCAAATAAAAATGAAATCTCTCTGCATCTAGTCCACAATTTAAGAAGAACTTTGTTCAGCTCAATTTATTTTATTTATTGCCGTTTGATGGACCAATTAAATCTGCATGTTAACTTTTCGTTTTGGGGCCCCCAGAAACAAAAAACACCATTCGTTTGAATTTATATATATATATATTTTTTAATTTTAATGAAACACTGAAAATGTTACAAAAACAAATATATATATTTATGTGACTGTTAGTACGAGCGGCCGTAAAAATGGTCCGATCTTTATGAAATTTGGTACAGACATGTAAAGTGGTAATCAATTGGACGAGTTCGTAAACCTGCCCAATCGACCCACCGGAAGGGGGGTAAGGGGGATAACCCCCCCTAAAAATCTGAATTTTGGTGGGTTTTCACATGCAAAAAAGTAATCTAATTTTTGTTAGCACCATTGAATTCAGCTCGAAAAAAACAAACAATTTAGTATTTTGAATCATTGTTTCATGTCCGTGGGTTACCGAGATACTGAAAGTGGTAAACACAGTACTTTGTCCCAATGTTAACCGTATGGGAAATAAGTAAAATTCTATATTTCACTTATTTCTCAACTTACTTTAATAAAACTTCGTTTGTGGCCTCTTGTAGATAAGATCTGATGTATTTTAGTCTAAAATCCCCGAAATTTTCATTTTCTTGGCCGCAAACCTGCATACTCATTCCCCATGTTATTCATATGGAGATTACAAAATCATGTCATATCTCGCTATGTTGGATTGAATTTTTTTTTAATTTGAAATTCGCTGAGTATGCAGGTCTGCTGCAACGGGGGTATTATTTTAATGTTAAGCTTTTTTTTAATTAAAGTTCAATTTCAGGTTCAAAACATTTTTTTCGCAGGCGCAAAGTCTTTACACAGCAATGTCCACATGTCCACTCAATGTCCCTCGAACTGAAATACTGTATTCAATTATTCTCAAGACCTATCTTTTTTTAACTACATGTGTAGGCCTATAAAAATGTATAGACATTTATTAACTATATAAAATGAATAAATAATGATTGAACCTCGTTTTAACTTAGATTGGGGTACGAGTAGATGCTATTAAATGATCATATAACCAAGTATCCTCTATGTTGATTTACCATCCCAGTCAAGAAGACTTAATATAATGGTGTAGAAAATACATGAAACGTGAAATGCTGGTAACAATACTTACATCGTCTAGACACAGTTCATTACAATATGAAAATTATCAAGACCTCACCAGAAACAAAAACACAAGAATGACAGACACAACATTTTAATCACCGTTTAAACCGGTCGGTTCAACAATCCCATAAACCTCCTACAAGTGGGCAAAAGCGTTATAAATGTCAAATCTCCAGATGGGATTTATGTCGAAATTATGGTTTTCGAGGCGTTAAATCACCAGAAAGTGGCTGAGTCGGTGATAAGAGTGATAAGGCGACAGAGGGACATTGTTGTGGACACGTGGTCCGGAGTGATAACGGAGGTAGACTGGCCACTGATCAAAGTCCAGTCTGAAGGAGTGGAGATAAGGTTTTGGAAATTGTAATGTACGGGAAATAAATCAGTCTTTATTAGTCTTAAAGGATAATAGGGTTTCCCACCTGCTCCCAAAACTACCGAAATTCACTCAAAACCCGATCACCAGCGAGGTGTCATTTAGCTTATTCACAGAGAAGAATCCGATCGGAGAATCGGAGAATCGGATTCACAGAGAAGAAGCCACAGAGAAGAATCGGATTCTTCTCTGTGGCTTCTTCCTTCTCAAAATGAAACTTATTTCAATATGCCACATCAAAGTTGTAGAGTTTTTAAAGTTTTGTTGCGGTTTTAAAAAGTGTTATGTTTACGTATTCAGAAAAAAAAACATTGCGTTAAAGTTTATGAACTTTAACGCGATGTATTTTGTAGGCGATCTCTGTGTGTAGGCACAGAGAAAGAATATCTCTGTGGTTTAGGCCTATATGCATTTTTTTTTGGAATCGCAATAAACTCTTTTTCTATTCAATGCTCTGTTGAGTACGATTTTTATTTAAGAACCGAAGACACCCCGTGGATCTCTGCGCTAGGAAGAGTGTAAAAGTTTATCATGAGCTCTTACGGAGCTGCAGTTTCATAAGTAACCGCTTAGGCGACGCAGAAAAACGAAAATTGCCGAAGGTAGGGAACCCTCAAAGGTAAACTCAAATATTCCTTTAAAATAAAATCTCTCGTAATTAGTCGTTTCCAGTTGATAAGAAATATCATGTGGAAATTTAATTTAAAATATCGTGGAGTAGCAGTAACTATTTGAACTTACACTCTTCGAAACCAGAGAGACGGCAATGTCACGAAAGAACACTGATTTAGTATTCGAGACTGTATTGCTATTAGTATCGAAAAGATTTTCAGTTTAGAATTTATTGTATTTTACAATTCACACCCTTCCTCCCACCCCTATACAACGTCTTAGTAGTCTAATAACAGCTCATCAGAAATAAATTATACCAGCGCCAACACATTATATTGTTCTTCGCACGAAGCACAACTTTGCAATTGCAAAACCACCAATACGCAAAACACATCAATATTCAACAAAACGTCCTCCCACAACCCCAATATTCAGAAACTCTCCAAATAAGATACATTACCTAACCTAATAACCTAGGGAGGGCGACTCATTTGGGGACTTAAATAAATGACAACCTGAAATCGATCCGCCAGTTGCAACTTTCTCACGGGTCGCAGAGCTGTGATTAACTTAATATCCAGGCTTGAGTTATTATACCCTAATTTTTGGCCTACCTGACTGCGCCTTTTGTAAGCCAAAACTGACCTCTCGCTAAACACCGTTTTGGCTGCCTGGTTTAATTACCGGGCAGAAACTGTAATAATGAAAAATTGGTCAGTCACCGGAGGAAGGCAAAAAAAGTACCCACGCAAAAACGCGACAACCCGTGAAGGGACGAGGGCGCACAGGTGGGTAATAAGGGGCATTTGTAGACAATGTCATGGTGTCTTGTGTGGTTCAGATAATTGTTACAACCGTAATTTATACTTTCTTACAAAGTTAAGGAGAAAAGTTGCAAAAGAACAGTTATAGCGAACAGTATGAACGACGACTTGCAAAGGATCGTTTTTAGCGAACAGTATGAAAGATGATAAGGATTTAACCGTGTACAACATAACTACCCATGCGATTTAGGTGGTTTGAAAACAAAACTTCAGCAGAGTTAAGAATACCTTAACCTATACGATTGTTTTCCTATTAATGTCAAAGTCAACTATAATGTCCTGTTCTTTAAAATCACGTTTGCAACGTTTTGTAAGAAAATACAAATTGCGGTTCTATTAAACAAGTGTACCACACAAGACGCTCAAGACATTCATAGGCTATAGAAATGCCCTTTATTACCCAACTGCTGCCCTCCCTTCACGATTTGCAGCACTTTTGCGAGGGAACTTAATTTAGGAATATAAATTCATGCAATGGATTACGGCAGAGTATTTCATAATTTTAAATAAAACAAGAGCAATCCATTAATATTCATACAGTATTTTTAATCGCAGTTTTATGCTTGGAATCTAAGTTAAGTTTACACGTTTTCTTTCAGATTTTATTTAAGTTTCATTATTTTTACGGCATTACCAAAAGTGTATATGATTGAGTCTTAATTTATGTTCAAAACAAGTTTTGGTAACACTATTTTTAAGAGAAACTATTTTTTTGATTTTATTTTATAAAAATCGTACGACAAATAAAAAAAAATTATCACTGAATTGCCAATTTTCATTTCGTTATTCCAATCGGGATCGTGAAGAGTCTAGAGCATTGCCCTTCCAAAAACGGGTTGTAATTCGAAATTCGACTCTATGAGCCCCTATAAGACAACCCGGAACTGTTTTGTCACAATTGCTTTTTGCCAAACCGTTTCCTCAATTTACCGTTAAAACGGAGAAATAACCGCCTTAGGAGGCAGGTGTGTTGCTACGTCACCTCTCCACACTCTGACGCGTGCCGGACATGTGGCACTGCTGCCGGACAGGTGGCAACACTGCGGAGGACGCGGAAGTGCGAGATGCGGGTGGAGGACCGGAAGTGGAACCGGACCGATGGCCAAGGAACGGCGGACGGCGGACTGACCGCTACAGGTACAACAGGTGGACAGGTGGCTGGCGAGGTGCGACGACCTGCAAAAAACTGGGTGTATTGTACTTTTGGGAAAATACTGCGGGTTATCAGAGTTGTTCAATTAATCAATCAACAACTCCAGAAAGATAAAAAATAAATTTGAATTTTTATATTATATGATAAAAATACAAGGTATATTTATTTTGCATACGAAATTTAATAATTACCGGGAAATTGTTTCGAACTTCAGGATTTTTCCTGACTTTTGGGTTAAATCATATACCCAGGACATCTTGCTCTCTTCCAGATTAATCGCGCTTGAATCTTTGCATATATGCACTCTCATCCCCCTTTTAAAACATACTAAACATGCAAAGCAAAATAAAAAGGATCTTGGAAGTTTATACCGCAATCAAATCAAATTAAAATAGTTTTTCCTCGGAATAACGAACTTCTACTGTACCCATGGCAGATCCAAGGACGGTAACCGGTGTAGGCATTGTCCTACCACCAAGACTTACATATCTGAATCAATGCCACATGTCCTTGGATTATGTCCATTCGAGGAGCTCTTACGTAATAAAAGGCATCATACAATTAGAAGTATTCTCGCAAGGGCCTTGAAAGAGAAAGGGTATGAGATAAATGAGGAAGTAACGGGAACGGCGGAAAATGGTTCAATAAGAAGAATTGACATTATATCAATAGACAAGAACAGCCGATCAGCCTTCTTAAAAGACCCGACCATAAGGTATGAATCACGATCAGACCAACCAACAAAAGTCAACCTGGAGAAAAAGGACATATATATTCCAACAATAAATTTCTTCAAGGAAAAATACAATTGCAATAAAATTTAAGCGATTCGATTATTCATTGGCTCCCGTGGAACAATATCAAAATTTTTTTGTGAATTTGTTAATAAATTTAAATTTTAAAGAAGAAGACCCTATTGGAAATATCAACAAAAACAGTAAATTATCCATATTAATCTCAAGAAACCATCTATATGGAAGATTAATTTGACCATGAATTTTGAAAGAAAATTCAAAATATATTATATAAATGTATTTAATTTTATGTTTAACAAAATTTGTAAAAGTAACCTTTGTATTCGCAACTTCAGAGGAAGGAGTTAATTTGTTTAAATAAATTATCTTTATACTGTATATACACAATTCAACCTGTTTTGGGGACTGATAATATAATTCCTTAGACTCATGAATAACCTAAGCATAGAATGGTCAAATCCATCCAGTTATCTGTATTCCACTAAAATGCCTAAAATACACCCTCCATTCATTCTCAATATCTAAATTCCCTCATAGCTCATAATGTATGCAAACCACTCCGTTTGCCCCCCAAAAATACCATTGACTTGTTTGGAAAATTCTCCGCCCCGTTTTTTCAACCCTCCGCTTATTCCGCAAGCTAATCATTATTCAAGAGGTGACAAAGGCCACCTGATCGTCGCGTTCGGCCCGATTCACGCCTCTATTACCATTTTCAATTAAACGAGAGAAACACAATAGGTCTGCAATTAGTCCCGCCAATTCGTCCACCACGCCCGCTCTCTAGGTAATTGCCATATACAAGCATTTGCAAGTCAATAGGCCTGGACACTATGGCCTAAGGCCAGTTTATATATTAGGCTAATGGCCTTGAGGAGCGACAGGGAATCTGTGATAAGCACGTGAGTGGTCTATTGATAACGTTCGACCCTCAGTGGGGAGTTCCAGGGCCCGATTTGAGGCGTAAAGGGAATAGATTAGGTAATCAGTTATTGGCGGAGGATCATAGGTGTATATAAATCTATAGGAGTTTTTATGAATATCAGTTACGGACATGCTGCAGTGGAATGAGTGATTTTACCACTTGAAATTGGTGGAACTAGGATTCAGTTAAAGCAAGGTAAAATCATTCCTTAAATACTGTACAGGTGTGACTGTTTGTACCTCTAAAACCTCTGATTAGATCGATTTGGAAGATTAGCAAGCAATATAAGATCAATCAATTGTTTACCCCCCAAATGAGCGTATCGAAAATAGGAATATACATTTTGATTTGGATTTTTGCGGACATTTGCCATAACTGTTTTACTAATCAGTGATGGCAAATGTCCGCAAAAATCCAAATCAAAATATAAAATCACCATCATCAACAATGAATTTCAAAAAAAGAAAGGAATATACACGTATAATCGATATGTTTCACTTTATAAACCCTGAACAATGCTCACGATTTTAATTTGCATTTTTATAATTACTGCCATTTATTTGAGAATTCCTGATAGTTCAGGGGCATATATAATTTCGTGGGATTTTGAATGAAGCAATTGTATGATCGGTGGCGATAGATAGGTAATGGCATGTAGAATCTTGTACTACCGGGTGTTTTGCCTGAAAGTGTGGCCGAGCTGGTGTATGACGTCATACTTCTAAAATGGCCGCCAACGGTGACATTGATACTTTTATAGCGCTATAACTTTTTTACGGTTAATTTTATGAAAATTTTTTACAGGATATTTTTTATTAATAACAAGATAAAGAACAAAAAAAGGTTCTTACAAAAGTTTTGATATCTCTTACCAATGTTTAGATATAAGCTGATAAAACAAAGTATACCGGGTATCCCATAATAGTCCCCCCCCCCTAACTTTTTCCTATATTTTTTCAAATCTCAATTCCACACCACCCCCAAACATTATTGGGTAGTTAATACTTCATTTTGAGAGGTTACCCAATTTTGGCCGCCATCTTGGATCCGCCATGTTGGATCAAAAATATTTTTTTCTAGTATAAAAGTGGTGTTTTGACCCATTATTTCAAACTAAATTTTTTCACTGATTACAATGCCGCAATTCGTTTTTCAATATCTCAATTGGTTCTCATGAAATGAGCACTTTTAATTAATTTATTTTCAACCAATTTTAAAATTATAAATTGATAAAATAGGCCCATAGCCACAAAATAATACTATATAATGATGAATAACCACAATCAGTCATTGCTGAACGTTTTACACTTAAATATCACCAATTTAAATTTTGGCCGCCATCTTGGATCCGCCATTTTGAAATGAGGTTAAGTTATTTCAAATATAAAGTTGGTATTGTGACCCATCATTTCAAACTAGTTTTTTACGCCGAATTCAATGCCGCAACCTGTTTTTAATTATAGTGTTTAGTTTTCAAGATATTGACATGTTTCCAATAAAATTCTCAAAAATATGAATTTTTTGAAATTAAGTTTTATAGCTGAAAATGGTTTGCGGTATAGCTAAAAATGGTAGTGGTCTGTATTCATTGAAAGGCATCAATAACACCGTTGGCGGCCATTTTGGAAGTATGACGTTATACACCAGCTCGGCCACACTTTCTGGCAAAATACCCGGTAGTATACGATTCTACATGCCATAACCTATCTATCGCCACCAATCATAAAATTGCTTCCTTTAAAATCCCACGGACTTTCCTATATTTACAAATTCCCCTACACTATGAGTGAATCTTGTAGCCAAATTATTACTTATTACAATTTCAAGGTGCGCTGTTACTACTGCGATAGTTACGAGTGAGAACTAAATCACAGCTATCATAGCATTCGATGAATATTTATACCTTGTAAACTAGAGTAACATTGAAACCCCCGAGGGTTTCACCTACTTTGTAATCTACGAGCTCTGTTTTCAGTCGATCCCATTACAACACTGACCTTGTCCAAATGTAAATCCAAACACATTCGCATGTTTAGCCAGAGACTAACAAGTCCCCCACTGGTGTAGGTCTGTGTAAACACCGCTTCAGTCAACCCAGCGGGTGTCCACGTCTACTTTTGAATTTTCAAAGAGTGTGTAATGAGCACAAATAGTCTACAAGAGTTTCTAAACTGAAGAATATCTCTTACCTGTCAAAACTGCTTGGCGGAGAAGTTTTTTCTTCCAAGACAGTGGGTGGCAGAGGTTGGGATGATAAACTGTATTGGTTTTACGACACAATTAGGTTGGAACAAATCATGGGAAATGATGTATAAGTTAGGACCCAGTTTTTTACTCGGTTTTGAAGATGGGGGAGCTCCTATCTTAACTGTAACATTTCCCATTGTAAAAAATATTCTTTGAATTTGAATATCGGTTCTAAACTGTGTATTTCATAAAATATTGTGATTTAACATACACGAAATATTACTTTTGCCATATCTAAGTGCAGGATTTTACTGTCACTATTCCAAACCACAGCTCGTAACGTCAATAATACGATTGAATCCTTTGAATTAACAAATTTGAATTTCAAGGTTTTCAAGGTTCACTGTTTATAACGCACAGAGGCCGCTTATAGATTCAATATGACAACTTACAAGTATTGATTTCTTTCAGGAAGTTCAAGATGTCAGTTGTTAATAAATTTGAAACTAGAAGTGATTGAAGCTTTTTCCAATTAATTGCTTTCTAAGAAGAATACTAATCTCATGCCGTTCCCAACTACCTAAACGACAAAAATACTGACCCGTTTATTGCAAAACTGTTGGAAGTGTATTGGAAGTTCCTCTATGGTAATTTAGATTTTGTTCACTAAACTCACATATATTTATATTTCCTTTCAAGTTCCAAGTCCAAGAGTATCAACAGGTGGAAGCAATCACTCAAGGGGCCGGCGACCCACCACAAAAACTCACTCTCCATTGTCGGCCCTTATTGTTGGCGAAGCTATAGACTTTGTAGAGTTTTTGCCGAGTCTGACCGGCGGAAATGGGTCACGGGATGACTCATCTTATGAGTCACTCTCAACCTGTTCCATCCCTCTCTCCCTCTCCCATCCCTCTCCCTCTCTCTTTCTCCCCCTACAATACCGGTAGGACCACTTGTTCCCTCCGTATTCTTTGTTAGCGACGGACTCAACACTGATTATGTTGATAGGCCAGACAAACATGGGCTATGAATTTGCCTTGCCAATTTAAAAGACTCGTTTGCCTTCTGGTAGCCCCGGAGAAAGATTTATCTGTGGCATAATATCAGGCTTGTTGACAGGAATATGTTGATTTGGCACATGAGTTTTAGTATTCCGTTCATTACATTTAATAATGCATCAGATAACCAACCATCGTGCAGTTTTACTACTTGCAATTGTTGGTCTATATGTAATTCATACCCTTCTTGTAATTGTTTCATAGTCAGATTGTGTAATAAAGCCAAAAACATGTCTGTCTTAGGCATCAATCTAAATTAAGAAACCATTTTTTTACTGGCCAAAATTCAAAATAATTTTTGATACAAAGATGCAAAAAAATAAAAATTGCAAAGATCAAAGTACTTTAGACTCTAGATGAATCTCTGATCTCTGCAAAACAAAAAAGGATCCCGAAATATGAAATGCCATGAAACTGTCAAACCTGCGAACCCATTATAAGAGGGACAATGTTTTATGTATTTAAATTCCTATAAAATTTGAAAATATAACGTTTGTTTGGCTTTCAGTTGCCTCTGCCGATTTAATGAACAGCAGCAGTGACGTCATATATTTCCCCGGACTATAGTTCTTAAAGATGAAAATGGTAGATACGTTGGTTAAAAGAAATTTTACCCTGAAGGTACCCCTGATTGAGAATTAATAAAATAGTTATTATCAATTTTGCGAGGAAAGTAAAATTCTTAACTTTAGCCGGGAACAATGTTTTAAATTTCCAATATTTCAAGCCTGATGAAATTTAACAAGAGTTCGTTAATTAAAGTCAATTACTTATATGCAATAAATATACTTTTCCCTCAAGTATAGTTATCCACTACAACCTGTGCAATCCTAACAAAAAAATAACACAGTTTTAACAAGAGACCCAAGTGTAAATAAATTATAAAGCCCTGCGCAACATCTGTCCATTACTGGAGCAGCGCGCCGGAGACAGAAGACAGAAGACAGAAGCAATGCGCGGCGCGGCAATCAAGACGTGCGCGGCGACCACGCATGCGCTGACGAGCGGCCTGACATAAGTAATGTTTTAGCATGGAAATGTCAGGGCCGATCAGCGCGGCGGCGGGAACAGGTCCTGATCTGATGCTGCGAACAATGCCCCCGTCCTCGCCCGCCCGCTGCACTCTGCACCCTGCACGGCTGCGGCTGCGTCGTCATTGCTCCTCTTGGAATAATCTAGTTTAAATTCTAAATCCATTATCTTATTAAGTAACAAAACGTACTATGTTGATACGTATGTTCCATTGTACGTACGTGTACGTTGAGTAAACGTACGTTGATCCAACTTATTCAAAATTTAAGGTTTTTTTAATTAGATGGTCTTTAAATAAACAATTATGGATCAATTATAATTGTCATTATGACTTAAAACCAAAGAAACTCTTGGTAATGCCTTTTTAGAGACTCGCAATTTACGAAAGTAACTAACAGTTGAGTTTATTATATAAAACCCAAGTAAGTGAAGGATACGAGGCTTTATTTTGACCTCTTAACTACAAATTCTCAAGACGACATGAAACATTTTATCAAGGCATAAAACAGGACGTAGCAATTACGTATATAATCCAATTTCCCTTCTTGTTCCAATGTTTTTAGAACCTCATCTACATCTACCTATAACTGCTTTGCGATTTTGAACATGCCCTCTGTAAAATGTACAAGACCAGACATGGCAAAATGTGACCTTCAGGTTTCAAAATTTTTTTCAGTACTTCATCTCCCCATATATTCTTTGCGATTTTGCGAGTGCCCTCTGTTCGGACATGACAATCACGCCTATAATCCAATTCCCTCTCAGGTTCCATTTTTTGTCTTTCTACACTGAGAAAAATATCTTAGCGGAAAAGCAGAGTTTTTGCCTCAAGTCTAGAATCTGTACTCGCAATACGTAAATAAGGACTTGGCTCACGTACAGGAGTATTGTGGCTGGACCCAGCTCAATGACTCGGCAGAGTTTTGGGCATTAGTACAGACGCAGGACTCGCAGTCCTTCTTTAAGAACTTTTTCTCTGCAATTACGCTCGAACTGCCGTATTTGCAAATAATCAGGGAATTTACCGTGATTTTAAGGAAAAAACATTTAAGTGACGTCATGGATGGTTTGTATACGTCACAAAACACGTCATAAGTTTATCCATGATTACTTTCTGCCTGCAGCCCACTACATTTACGATGGGCGAATGGATGAGAACTTAAAATTATTTCTATTGTGATTTGGTAAAAGCAGTTAGTTTTTACCTTGTTTTAGTTGCACTATCATAAAATATTTCATTTCAATCGAATAAATATTTTTTAACCAAATCGGGATTGATTTTAAGTCCGTTGTGTTAGTTTTATATTTGGGATTGAACATTTACAAATGTGATACAAGTTTGAATGATAACAATTGGTTTCTATAATACATATTTTATTAATGTTTTTTATATATTTAATTTCGGTAGTGCCATTGTAGTAAATACATATAAAGTAAATGGTAGTGAAACGTCTAAAAGAATATCAAATTTCCAATTTGTCAAAGAAAATGCTTAGATTTTTTAAGAAAATCAAATTCTTTTATTTTTCAGCAGTTACTTATGTTAGATATTGTTTTATTTTTAAATAGTTGCAAGGACGCATTGATCAGTCTTAGACCTAAGATTAATTTATCTGCCCAAAGTTTACACGAACAAATTACCAAAAAAGTGATTGCACTGTTTAAATCCTGCTTCGATTTTAATAACTCAGGTATTTTTAGCAGTCTTAAATAATAAGATGAATTGTAAGAAATAGAATGCAGGTCGAGTATAACCTTACATTGATTTTCTGCCACGTTTAAATGAATCAAATAAATATGTCAGGGCAATAAATTGTAACTATTAATGGTGTAAATACCTTGTACTGTCAAAGTGATCCTTTATAGTCTCATATTATGGGCTGCACAGTTTCAATCTTAGAGAGATCTTCCTCAGGCGATGGAAATCAAATTTCAATCCAGTGGAAGTCGTCAAGAAGCATTAAAAACCATCATGACACATACCCATGTAACACAAACGGGCAGACGCACACAACGAACTAACATTACTTTTTATAAAAATTCCTGTACCGGGAAACACGCACGACACGTACGGAGGGCTAGTCTAGACTCAATTACACAATAAATTGTCACTGTAGAGAAGTACGATTAGGCGTAAAACTGCACTTATCACTTCTTCAGATGCTATTCAACAACTACATAAGTCAAGAGGCAGCCGTAACGCAATGGATACAGCAGTCTTCACCTGAACATACAAGTCAAGAAACAACGGGCGTGATTAGAGTTTGGACGGGTGACCGCTAGAGGGACCCAGACATTTTTTACTGATTTTAAGAGAAAATACCGGTAAATGCAGAGACTAGGCAAGTCAGTGCATATAAATCGGTTGTATTTTACGAGAACAGGAATGTACATTCTGTGATAAACTGTGGTGAAGGCAAAATGAATCGCAGGATATTCTGAGAAAAGTCTCTGCAATTACAAGAGCAAACTCTGATCGGCAGGACTTACAACCGACAGTAATGACGTCATTGCCAGTGACGTCATAACTATGTAGACAAACTAAGTCCTGATTTTCCGTGTGGCGGCCTCACTGCCGGAGCATTGAGCCGGGTCCAGATTGCAGTGGGTAACCCGCACACCCTTATTTACGTGTATTTTCCACGTATTTCAGGACTAAATTTTTCTCAGTGTACGCCAGTGGCATTTTTTAACGTTTTGATTGGGAACGGCCCAAACCCAGGTCTTTTAACTATTTCACGGTGACCATTTGTCAAACAGCTTTTTTCAGAACGTCTTTTACCTTTTACTTCAACATATTTTGACCGAATAAAATATCTGTAAAGGCCAGTTTCAGACAACAACCAGCCATGAACAATTGAACAATTCATTCCATGAAAAACTCCAGTCTTTCAAAGAACGTCACCCTACAATCACCCTAATCCCTGTCTTACAACAATGCACCTACATTACCGAGGCAATACCCATTGAACAAAAACAATTTCAAAGCCATGTACGGATTTCACACCATAAACTACAATCTGAATCACAACCATGATTTCCTCTAGGTCCCGGTGCTTCAAAAAACGTTATTTTACCCCAAACCCTGCTTTCCCACACCAAGGGACCTCCGGGGTGGCTATCAATCTTTACCAAATAAGAAAATTTTTCAAATAAAGCACATCAAAGATTTCACACAGAATCATTGCAATTACTCTAACTCCAGTTTTTCCCACGGAACCGAGAGTTTCGCAGGACCATTTCACGTCCTTTTTGTACCCATCACCCATCATGCACCCTGTCCCATGTCCCACAATCATCTTATACCCGATACCCATCATGCACCGCAGTCCCATGTCCCACAATGCACCACCAGCCGTCGTGACCGTGAGAGCCCTCGGTGATGTTTCGGATTCAACTCAGCCTCACCAAATAACAGGTTGGAGGCATATTAATGGGGCTGTAATTGCCCGGACCGGTCGCTCGGCGCCTGCCCGCGGGCGGCTGACTCATTTACCCTAGATGCCTCTCCGCATCAGACTTCCGGAGGATTCGCGGAGTCTCCCGCCCGACGACGACGCCACAACACCAACGAGGCGTATCGTGGTTGCGGAAGCCTTGAACTCTTCCAGCGGAAAATTGTTTGGATGGAAAAGTTTGAGTGCAATTTATATTAGGTGACTTACTCTGGATTTTGACTCATGCTCTAGATGTCCTCCGTACTAGATTTTCGGAGGATTCGCGGAGAGAATCTACGTTCTGCGTTTTCGACGATGCCACAACGTAAACGAGGCGTGTAGCGGTTGTAGAACTCTTCAACTCTTCCGGCGGAAAATTACGTAATCATCACATCTTTTGGATCAGAGAGTTTGAAGTAGTGCAAATTGTGTTACTTATGGTGGTAAGCGTCGGCCCTAATTTCTTTAAAATCCATATTATAATTGTTACCTCTTCATACGTGCATCCTAACAAAGAGATACATATCGTCTGTCCGTCTGACGTCAAAAAAGGTCAATTTTGCAACATGGAACGTCCTATATTTATTAACTGGATCAGGACTGTTCTATATTGCCACCACATTTAAAATCCCAAGAGAAAATTGTAAGGTTAATCTAGTTAATTGAGTAGTCACTTCTTGGACTAATGAATTTCCATGTACTTAATTAGATACCTAAACTTATGGTCTTTCGAAAAGTTTATGAAACACATTCTGCCAAAACAGCTTATCACAGCGAGGTGCAGCCTAAACCTCAAACAGGTTTGTGATAAAGGATAATAATCTACCAGCCACACAATCTTGAATAATATATAGCTTTCACATGCTGTATCGAATTGGATATAAAATTTCTTTCTTTCGACGAACTGTCTGGGTAACCTAACGACCACACATGATGAAGGCTAGATTGTCTGCCATATGTATCGAAATTGTAACATAAAACTACCTTCTTACAACGAACTTACTGCTACTGTACCTACCTTCAAGGCTGTAACTGTCCTGTTATCATATTACCATTGGATCTAATGGTTTTCGTTTTATTACCGTAAGATTGGCTATAAAACTTGTACATATGCTTGGATGCATGTTCATTGGTCATGACTCTCCACTCTACAACCTGAAGAGCCGTACAGCCGTCTCGGTCCGTTGGCCCCGTCCCTTTTGTGACGTCATCAAAACAAGTGCCGATGTTTAGGCTCCAGTTTTTTACGTTGTCGTCTTAATCTCAGCCTCTTCTTTACGTTCAGTTCGAGTCAAAATTAGAAAGATTTATCGATTTCCCGCAGTACATAATTGAATTTCTGATTGGGTTTGTCTTTGTTTTTGCTACCGGCATGGCATGAAGGACTGACTACAGGGAATGCCCTATGTGTGCTGACTGAGAAGTTTATTTTGAGTGTGGTAATGCCTTTGACATTTATTTGCGTCATTTTGAAACAGCGAATGTCTTCTGATTTACGCGTACCGTTATGTGTTTCGAGAAGCAATATTTAAAGTTGTACCACCCAACTTAAATTATGATCAACCGATAATCTCAGAATCTCATATTATGGATATAGTGAACAAATGTATCCAGCAAAAGTAATAAAATGTCAATCTCCCATAAGGTAACACTGAAAGGTGATCGTGAAACTGAATATACATAATTCTGGTAGCAAGTGTTTTACTTACGTCTCCAATCCTTTTAAATCCTTTTAAAAGGATTGCTGGAGGACTTGCTATTCGCAAAAACAATCCGTGCTACAAATCGCAAATTACTAATTCTATTATGGTCTTGTCCATGTACTGTTGAACTTCTATTTCAACACTGTCTCTTTGGGAAAATGATTAACCTCTGAATCTGAACCAGTTGGGTTTGAACTCATAATTAAATCAAAACAGGATTTAATAAAAACTAATAAATCAACGATTTATGCTTTTATACTAGTTAATCGCACCCTTTTGTCCTCTAAGGTTACAAAATTTTATTTCTGATATACTTTGAAAGACGAAAAACCACTGCAAGTGAATATAGTTTTAAAATTATAAAAAAAGTCCGGAATTCTACAATCTAGAAATAATGATTGAGTATAATAATAATATTTTGAGGAAACCAGCACAATAAATTACTGCCTCGGTTATGAATCATTCATCTTATTGATTTAGTTGACGACCAGATAAAGGAAGAGTAAAAATAACCCCGTTTCAGCAGACCTGCATACTCAGCGAATTTCAGATGCAAAAGAACATATAGTTCGATCCAACATAGCGAGATTTGGCATGTTTTTGTAAGCTCCTTAATAATAACATGGGGTTGAGTATGCAGGTTTGCTGCAACACGTATGTTAAAACCGGATGGTTTAAATTCAGTATTTAGTAGATCTGAACTAGAAGAAGCCACATACCAAGTTTTATCAAGATATGTTAAGGAATAGGGAAAATACAGATTATTTATTTACCATAAGGTTATAACCCACAAGGTTACTAAATCGTTTGTTTTTTTGTTAGCTGAATTCAATGTTGCCAACAAAAATTTGATTTTTTTATTTTTCTTGTACTAAACTCAAAAATCCCATTGGGGGGGTTACCCCTCTTTACCCCCCCTTCCGGTGGCCCGATCTTGCTGGTTTACGAATCGTCCAAGTGATTACCACTTTACATGTCTGTACCAAATTTCATTAAGATCGGACCATATTTACGGCCGCTAGCGTATTAAAAGACATTAATTTCAAACGAATGGTGTTTTTAGTTTCCCCAAAATGAAAAGTTAACATGGTCTCGGGCTTAGGTCTTACCATGAGACCTACGGCAATAAGAAATTCGCTAAAACAAAGAAAAATGTACAAAACATAAATGGAGGTAATATAGCTAAATGCTGTCAAAACATATTTTCAAAACGCTTAACTTTATGAAATTATGCTTACCTAGCTCTTAATCACCAAACCTCTTCTCAGCATCAGCCTCTAGTAAGGATACCCACAATCCCCTCCACGCTTCCCAGACTCACAACTCAGTAAGATCTCTAGCGCTTCGCTCGGGCCGCAATGATATTTTAATTACGCCGCCATAATCGTAGCATAAACATGTCAGAAGCATTACGCGGATTACGCTCTTTATCGCGCGTGTAGCCGGTTGCTCTGTGTATTTATGAGCAGGTCTGGTCGTTGCTTGCTCTGTGTGCCCGCAGCTCCGCACTCCAGAACGTGGTTGCATAGCTCTATGGCAGTAGAGGATGATCGGGGAGTAGGATGGATGGGATATGTGGGTTGTTGGATGAGAAAAAAAACTTGATGTTTTCCCAAGGAAAAAATATCTCGAAAGAAATCTGAATGATTTTAAAGTTAGAATACGAGATGAATGGCTGGTGGGATTGATCTCCATTATTAAAATTATTTATTACTAGTTACAATTAATTAATTATGTAGTACCTGTTTGCCTGAATTACATGTTTGAATCTCTTCAAAACTCATTCAATTTGTTTTTTTTTAAAAAGAGTAAAAAAATATTTATTGTTAAAGAGGATATTGAATAAGTGCCTATTGGAATGTATTTAATTTAATCTACTCTAGTTTTTTATCGTCGCGTCGTTTATGATTTTCATCACAGTTAAAACCTTTAAAAATACCTCCCAAAATTCATTTGTACTCTTATCTTACTACGTTTCTGACACTGGGCATCTAAATATCAGAGCTCAGTTTTTCACAGGTTTAAAGAAGACAGTAAAGTATTGCCACTACAAATATAAAAAAAAACACATAGCCCTAATTTTTAGAGAATATTTTTAAGAACGTCGCGGAAGTGTCAGATGACTAATATTACATATGATCAGCAGCTGCCACCGTGGGAAGTGCGCAGTGTCTTATCACTCAACACGCTTATCACTCGTGTCTCAGTGCGAGCCCGCCGCCTTATCGCCGCTTATCACTGCCGTGTTACTGCTCAAAGACGCCGCGGACGTGGTCTGTGGTCGCCGCATCGGTTTGCCTCTGAAAAGAAAATCAGTTAATTTCTACCTAGAGGAAAAATTATACTTAATTTAATTTTAGTCTAGCTGATAAAAAGTCGTTTCATCAGGAACATTTTTATGAAACTGATTATAGTAATGAATAAAATAAGGGAAATTAAATTGAATCAGCTGCTCGTTTGAGTACGATTAAATAAAAATCAGAAAACTTGGTGTCATTTAAATACAGTACCTGGTGGACCGAGCCTTGCTCGGTGTTATTTCATGTTTACCAGTTTATCCAATTACTATATATAAAATATTTCAATGTTTTGAAACTGATAAATATAAACCTTTTTTATTGCTCCATGAACTCATCATCCCACTCGCTGTATTTTGCCTTCATGGCTGTAGATTCAAACAGATGATATGATGACTTCATTTGTTTACACTTTCCTTGTATATTTCGTTGCTATCATGGCAACTTATGAGGCCAATGTTAAAAATTTACAACTTCAAAATTAATTTTATTACGTTATTAAATTTTCTCTGGCCAAGTTATGCGCATAAAATACGTTCTTAAGTCATAAATTACTTATTTCCAGACTTTGAAGGAAATCCTCGGAGCCATTTTTGAGATTATGTGCAAACAACCAACCAACCAAGCAAGCACGCACGCAAGATAACATTGCTCATATAAGAGTATAGGATTGAAAGTTTGGATCCGGGTGTCCCATTATAATAGTTTCCCCTTCTTAATTTTTGAAATTCAAAAGGAGGTTATTGTTATACAAGCCTCCCCTACTTTGTTGTTTTCCAGATTTAGTCTACCTCCACTACGTAATAACACAATTCTAGAAGATAATTTTCCACCCGAAATACCCTAATACTTCCTCAGCTATTAACGACGGATATGAAAATAACCCGGCGGAAAGTAGGTTAGCGCGCGCAGTTTATCAGCTGATATTTATAGAGCGACAAAGGAGTGATTTGTGAGCCAGCTGTCAAGCCACAGAGCTCTGTACATGGTTCATCAATTATATTATGACCGAATCGGGTTCTTTCTACTGATAACGTTTGTTGTGATTTGAAAATAGGAGAGTATTTATAAATTTAGAATCACTTTCTGGGTGGGTGGAGGATTTACAGAACAAATACGACTAAAAATGTTTATTGATGATAGGAAGTCTTGTAAGAATGTGTGGATGAAGGAAAAAAGAAAGCAAATAAATGGTCAATCGATTTCAAATTTGACTTTTAAATGTATAAGCTAGTACATATACTGTTAAGGAATTAAAAGTCAGTTCTGCTATAAATTTTAATAGAAAAGGGTGTTTATGTAACTTTGGACTTGCACAATCACAATTTTAAATTGCTATTGTTGACTAAGGAATAAAATGATTTATACATTTATTTATTTTAAAATTTGCATGAGCCTTGTTTACTACTTTTTTTGTAATGATTTTTTTATGTTCCATACAAATAAATTTTGTTGAACTTGTACGTTTTGTTATTAAATGGTTTCCCCACTTGGCAAATAAATAATTACCAAACTCAGAAATCCCCTCTTTAACAGCTGTTGTTTCTGATTACACTAGTTTAGCAAATTACATTTTTCTGTTACGAAATAAAAAAATAACACTTCTGATTTTAAAAAATTAACACAGTTTCTAAAGTGAAAAGTTCCTATGTAAAGTTTTTATTAGGAATGTGATAGTTTACTACATTTAGATCCATGATTGTTTTTTAATATTCCATATAGATTTCGTACCAAATTTTCCGTAAAGTTGTGTTCCTATAAATGATTTTCC
Source organism: Flexamia atlantica (assembly GCA_035578135.1). Lineage (NCBI taxonomy): Eukaryota > Metazoa > Arthropoda > Insecta > Hemiptera > Cicadellidae > Flexamia > Flexamia atlantica. Next base: position 16,309,210 of record JAQJVK010000011.1, read on the forward strand.
CACTTGTAAAATAAATTATTACTCAAAAACAAATTTTACAGTAAAAGTATTGTTTCTGTTACACGAACTGACCAAAACATTTTTCTGCAAAAAATAAGAAAAATTAATTATTTTAACTAAAGGTCAAAAATACTTTCCGAAGTAAATAGCTCCTTTGTAAATTAATTTATTTTACAATTCGTATACATAGTTTACTACATCTTGATCCATGATCATTTTTTAGTAATCCATAGAAAAGACTGTACCAACTTAAACGTAACGTTACATTCGTAATTATTTTTCCACACAAACAAATTATTACTCGAAAACAGAATCCTTCCTATCAAAAATATTCAGACAGGTTTGCCAATAAATTTGTATTGTAAAACATTCTGTTTTGAAAGCTTTAACATTAAAACAGTTTACAAAATAAAAGAGTCCAAAAACACTGAATCAATTGTTCAGTTGCCTTACTCATCCTATAGGCGGCACCCTCCCCACGTATTCCTCGCATCGACAGATTCACACAAACCGACCATTCATTAGCAAAGCCGTGGCTGCGCGGCATACGAATGTCGGTGTGAACGCGTGTTGTATGTACCATCGCACGTCCACACACGCACGCACGCACACACGCACACACGCACACACGCACACACGCACGTGCCCGGGGTGGCAATGCGGCCTAGGACAACACCGCCTCTATGTACAGTACCGTGAAGCGGCGGAGTCGTGGTCGAGACGACAAAACGTGGTGAATTTGGAATTAGTCCCATAGCAAAATATCTAAACACACTGAGCTGGGTGATCTATGGTCATCTTTGATGTGACTGTATAAAATTGCTGAAATTCCCTCCCCCAAAAAGTGATAATTGTATTTATCGCTTAGGCCAGTGTTTCCCAACCTTTTGGTGTTCGCGTACCACCTACCACGTTTACAATATTTTGGCGTACCATCGTTAGGGCCCCCCCCCTCCCACCACTGAGGGAACCCCTCCAACAATGTTTATAGTTACCATTTGGCGGTTTTTTCCGGCTAGATTTATTTTATTCATATTTTGATTATAAGAACATTTTGACATATTTCTTGTTTACCTCAGCTATGCTCTGCTTAATTTTATAGTCAATTTGGCAAAAAAACGTATGAATTTGAATATGAATTTCGTTAACGTGTAAATACCTAGGTACACGGGGAAAAATAATCACTGTTTTTATTTGGAACTTTATAAATTTTTTATACTTTGTTGAAAAATTAACATAAACAAACATTCAAAGTCAATGTATACTGTATTTTCACCAATAATCTTATATTTGAGCATATTACACAAATTGATACAACAGATCGACATAACTAGACTGTGCGTTGAAAATAGAAAATACGTTTGGTTAGTAAATTGTACACTAACAATTATAGTAATACGACTGAATCAACACTGTAAAACTGGTGGTACGATATTGGCATATTATGATCAAAACAGATACTGAAAAAGTTAAGGCATTCAGTGCGATTTTACTGATCGACGGGACTGCGTTCGTAAACGTAGTATTTTATCTTGCACTACTTCTTCAATCTCTTGCGTACCACCTGAAAAGCCTTTCGCGTACCACCAGTGGTACGCGTACCACCGGTTGAGAAACACTGGCTTAGGCTTTACGGATCTACACCATTTGTAGAGCCTTTGCAGTATGTGCATACATCAGAGATATATGCACTCATTGATGGGTTATCCCTCATTTAACTTTGTAATGATTTCCCTACATATAGCGCAGACTTTTCTGGGTATTCGACCCACCTTTAATCAGATGACCTGACTTCCCAATAATACGATGAATTAACAAATAATTAAACACAGTAGTACATTCCTTGTGCATCCCCAAGTAGGAGATTATTCAAAACTGTCGAAATTATTCAGGTAAATCTAAAACGTATTATATGAATTGTTACAACATAATTACTGATTATCTAGTGATTTATATCGTAGAATGTAGTATAAATTACATTTTCATGATAATTTTGATAGTTTTATTTCTTTCTCTGTCAATATACGAGATTCCGTATTGTAAATTGCTGAGTAGATAAAATTTGAAGATGAAACAATAATAAAATGAATATCTTACTGAGTTAGGGTGACGGCTATCTTTCGTTTTATGGGGTTTCTAAAATTCCAAAGTGTCGATTGTCTGTGATCGAAAACTACCACATATTATTAAATCGCTTTTGAATTTAGCCTTACATTAACCCCAGTGTGAAATCACTAATTCACTGCAATTTCACTTCTTACTATAAAATACAAACACCCTTAAAAATTGCCCATAAATTACGTCATTCCTTACATAGCTGTTGCTGTATATGCAACAGCTCTCAATCACCTACGGTGTCTGAGGGTGTAACATTTCATTATACCGACGACAATATTGTATTCAGTCTGTGACAGGCACGGTGTGCGTTACAGACACATGCCGCACCGTGTCATGGAGAAGGGGTTACGTACGTGTCAGATTCCGAGCGCGCTGACAACGTATGTCATAAAACACGAGGCCGAGTTCAGCTCTGGTCGGTAAATAGATCTGATGCATTGTATCTCGAGGATTCTATTGCATTAAGTCGTCATGTCAATAATTCAAGATTGTCTCTACAATAAAAATTAAATCGTAAGTGTAAAAGATACATTTAGGTGCCCAGAAATAAAAAAATGTATTTTCTTAAGAAAATTAAAAATATATCATCCAAATTTAAATTTAATTATTAAGGGCTTGATTTGATGAACAAAATGGGCAAAACCTCGGTTGTCCATGTGAAGACTAAATTACCGCTATGTATGTCGCAATCTGTTTCTTAACAGACAAGATTGGGATGGGGTCGAGTAATTTGCTTAAAAATACATCTCATTAGAAATTAAACACAGATCTGGGCACTTGCTACCTTACAGAACAAAACAGTAAAGATCAAACATTCATTATTTTGGATTAAATTATTTTTTTTATTTTAGTTGGATACATAGGAATAGTATCCAATACATAAATATGGCACAACATCATTGAGCGGAAAAGCTCCATTTCGTAGCTTACGAGCAAAAGCTCTAAAACTCCTTTTTTTGTTTTATTGTTTGGTTTTTGAATCTCTTAAGCTCCATACTGTATATCTAGTGTTAATAAAAATAACTGTCGCAGTCGGTAGGACTCGAACCTACGCTCCCAGAGGGAATCTGATTTCTAGTCAGACGCCTTAACCACTCGGCCACGACTGCTACTGACGTTAAACAGAATATGTACCAATCTTGAATATGTAGTAGACAAAAAATAAATTAAATAAAGAAATAAAGTGTACATATACGTATATAGTAATTGATAAAAACTTATGAAAACCCGTAAAACGTAGTAATTTAATAACAATACAAGCGATATCGATCAGGTAATTTTTTAAATTCGCTTACTGTAGAAAAAAAATTATCAAACGAAAATTAATGGATTCATAAAGGTATATTGAAAACAATGATATAAAATGGGAACACAAATAACACTGAAGTAACCTAGGGTAACAAATAGACAGTATCATTCACCCCAAAGTCACTACTTCTCCAAAGTTAGGTATTATTATTTATTTATTACCATTACTTTCAAGATCTACAATGCCAGTATCAGAGGTTATCGTGGCCTGCGATAACCCAGCATCTGTGAAGATATCGAGTGGCAAGTGATGCCTGTGAGAATGGGCAATATGGTAGGTAAAAATAGAGGCACTAGACTCGGTCCCACGGTGTAAATATGGAACCACTCTTGAGTAAAATCTTCTGATTTATCTATATTAGAACCTGTAGTCATAGGCTTAACACGTTTGACTCGTTACGTAAGAGCCTGAAATATGCGTTCCTCGTAACGTGTCAAACAACTGAAATTACGACGTAAATTTTGTATTTGTTATTTATCCTTGTCTTGTAACATAAATACCATTAAAACACCCAGATTTTTCTCCTGTATGTGAGTTATCCCATGCCCTTAATTGTTGATTTTTTACACACTGTAAAGTTTAGTCCAAAGTTGTCAACGGCGATTTTATTGATCAGCGAGGTTTGCTAATGGAAACTGACGTCTATCTAAAATAGAATTGCATAATATCGCTTCCAAGTTCAAAACAATAATTGACGATTTACATTAACAATGCCCTGGTGGTGGCTTTTGACTAGAACCTTTTATACTTAGATTTTTCCATTGGGATACTAGTATAAAAGGAAAATCTCATAACCAATGATCCGAACCTTTTTACATTCTATAAATTTAATACGTTTTTGTTTGTATTATTATGTAGAAACAACAGCAGTTCTCACTTATAAAGCATACATCCAGCAAAATTAAATACTGAACTTCATCTGCCAACCCAGTCAGCACACATTGTAAAAATAACGTTATTTTCACGTGAAAAAAGTAAAAAAACGTAAAAGTAAAAAGCAAAACATATTTTTTACGTGAATATGATGAAAAAATTTAAAGTGAAAAATGTAGTGAAATTAAAAACGTTATTTTCACGGGAAAAATATGAATCAAAAGTATAATCAAATGAAATAACAAATATAACTTTTTTATATTTTTTTATTTTCTTGTTTCTTCATTTCGATTTTTATACGTTTTGATTAATCTTGTCCGCTTATAAAAAACTATCATCCTCGTAAAATACACAAATTCTACAGTAATCGTTTATTTAGTCCAAACTAAAATTCAAAAATATAACAAATAATTTTTAAAAATTTAATGGATTTATAAATAATTATGTTATGAATTATTTATATAAAATTATTATACTATTTGTTAAATTGTTATTCGTTATACTTATTATGTTTTAAAATAGTTTACTATTTAAAAAAGTGCCTGACACAATAAAAGCTATTTATTTCAAATTATAAAAAAAATTAAATCACCCTGCCAAAATAATATGGGCCATAAATCGTGAATTGTGTCAAGACAAACCTCCCCTCAGACGACGCCGCGGCACAAACCGGTGCGGTGCGGTGGACTGAACTGGAGCCTGAGTGTGGAGTGAGGAGTGAGACGCCGTTGGCCTCAGTTTCAGTTAAAGTCATAACAACGGCTTTTAAGGTTTTAAAGTGGAAGTTTAGACTTAATTGCGGTCTTCAAGTAACTGCGAACAATGAGTTAACCCTACTACGGGCTTTCATCGTTCTTGGTAAGTTTATACTTTGGATATTTATTTAGTCATCTATTGTGAAATCAAGATAACCTTACCTCAACTTTCAGCATTCCATTATAGTTTTTCTGATTAGTTGATACAAATTTGGTAATTATGCATATCATAACAACTCTCCTAGCCTTTTCCAAAACACTCCCATGTGATAAATCAGTACGAGTTTCATATCTGATCTTCTAGGTTTATGTTGATTGTCGATTGTTTACCTTAAATGCTTATTATAGGTTTGATAACTGAACTTCTCAATTGGATTTAACATGGGCAAAGATCAGTTCTGTTTTGGGTACTCAGTTCAGATTTCGGTTATCCGATATTAACTATCAACCTATCATGTTTAACTCAACTAACTGATGTACTGTTTTAACAAACAACCATCAGTGGGCTAGTGAAGAAACTTCAATAACAAACAAATACCGAAACCATTGTCAATTATATCTAGGCCTATATCATTCGATTCTCTCACAAACAACAAGTCATACCAAACGTAAATATAATAAAACTAAAATTATATTAAACATACGCCTAATAATATAATAACTAAATTAAAACGCTACTAGGCCTATAATTAACTAACTAAACACAACTTACTACCTTATTTCTCATCATCTGCCATCTTGTACTAAAATACTGTCGATAAACATATTTTCGTAAAGTAACAAATCAATCGATATCAAAGACAGGTGTTAAGTTCTGACCAACAGACAGTACATTGAACTTCGACTATTGGTAGAGCGTTCGATATTGTTTCTTAGAAAATCAGATGTTGAATCGTCTGCCATAGGAACAAACGGCAGAAGATCAGATAGGCTATGAAACTCGTACCCCCTAACTCCTAAGCCTCAGCTTTATTACTAAATTTTGAACTTCTTGTTGGATACAGTTTGGGCGTTTTATCTTGAGCTATGGGAACCGTTTAGGCCTACACCTGAAGCGGTTGGAGTGAATATGTTCAGAACACTATAGCTGATACCTAAAGTTAACCTGATATGTTAACATTTTTTAATAGCTGTCTATATACCTATTTACTGTAATTTGTATTTAATCACATTTAATATTTGTTGAGATTAACTTTTTCATTATTTAGTGCCCCAGATCATTAAGAATAAATAAATAATGTTTGACAGCTTCGGCAACGGAATAGGCCTAAGCTCAAGATGAAACGCACCAACTGCATAACCTCTGATTATATTTCGTTCTGCTAAAGCATATTACCTATTTTACTTCTACTGTTTATTTTTGCCCGTCACTAGCACTTATCAAAGGCCTAACTTAAATATAGGTAGGCTACTCTGATTGAGTAGGCCCATCTGGTGAGACCTTATCAGACTCCACCTTAATGCTTTTGATTACATTATTTTGTTTATTTAGGTTAGATATTGATGTTTTTTAGAGCATTTTGATTTGTTCTCGATGAAATTGAATAATCTTAATTTCGGTTACAGACGTATAAAAGTTTCAGATTGATAGCCTATTTCCAATAAAATTTAGACCGCTTGGAAAACTGCACCCGCCTATTCGGAAACGTTGGTAATGAGTACCTTAGCCAACTTAACTTTTTAAATATTGAAGTAGCCTTCAAGCAATTTACATTTGTTTATCTGCAATTTAATATTGTTTGATTATTTTGTAATTTTATGTTTTTTTGTGTTTCTTTTAGGAAGGAGCTTGCTGTTACATTTTTAACACCAAGAAAAGATTACAAGTTTCTAGGCTTTTTGGAGAAATTGTGAGAATCGATCCAGTCTATGAATTGGCTTCAAAACACAACTTACTTAAGGAGAAAAAATTCAGGTAGGTTTTTAGTATTGCTTTCTGTGGGTGTCTTAGGATTCCTTTTTGTCTTATATTTTTTATGATGTTTTATGATCAGCGCACGGAAAACTCCATAACATTCTTCAGATTACTTATTGGCTCTAATTTTTTAATCGATGTTACACTAAAGATTATTTTCATTTGGATGTTTCATCAATCTGCAGAAATTCTCATGTGGTGTGTAAGGAATTTAAAAAAACTATGGTATAATGATACAAAGGTTTGTTTTCTCTTGGACGATATGATGTTCCGAGGTTGACAAATAATGTTAGGTAGCAAATATTCTTGGTATTTAGACATTTTTGCTAATTTTTAACTAATTTGCATTTAGGCCTAATGTAGGTAAGCAAGCATGTATTGTAACTACAAGCTTTCTTCCTGGAGTGAAAAACTATAAATGTGAATTGGATATAAATAGGCCACGATAAATTGCAAACCCAGTGTTAACTAACACAGATAACCTGCCAGGAAGTCTACTTACTAAAACAGCAATTCAAAATAAATTTAGGTGAAACTTTAAGTTCCTTATTATAGCATTACCATATATTTGATTGCAATAAAACAGTTTAAACTTATTTAACGTTTTTATGACCTCAGAAAGCATTTTTCATCACTCTGTATACAAAGATTGCCCGTTACCGTACAGCTGAAATCTACGAAAACCCTCGACTTCCTTACATCAAAACAAATAATGATCAGCGGATTTTTGTTACCCAAACTTTGCATTTCCGTACCCAAACAAACGAAGTTCCGGTTTTAACAGTTCAACCAGCTGGCTCTAAAGTAAAATAGACAGTTCAGCCCTATTGTGTTTTCTTATAGAGAAATGACTAAATTATGAAATTTTGGATGATTTTTTATAAGTTTGGTTACTTATTTGCATCATAATGAAATGTATTGTTCACAACTCATCACTAAAGTACCATTTCACATCAAGACTAATAGTGAAATATACTATTATTTCTCTATTTCCTGCCTTTATTCCCCATAAAACAGTAATTATTAATTCACTGACCCAGTAACCTCCTGCCTGCTATACCGAGTTTGCATGGCTTTTCTTGATAGACCAAAGTAAAAATATTTTTACAGTGTAGTCTCCCAGTAAATTTTGATTATGATATTAGTTTGCTTTATAATATTAATTGGATTTGTTTTGATTTACAGGAAGCAAGATTTTGTGGAAGATGGGGTTGAAAATGGAACATGAGGAAGCGTACAAACTAATGTTGTGTTGGCCTATTAAGGTTTAATAAAAAAAACTTAGCCTATACTGTATTGAGTATATGTTAATTTTTTAACATTTTTCATGTCAATACATAAATTTATTCAATCATCGTTCTATTTATTTCACAAGGCCTTAATTAGTCAAGAATAAGTTAAAATAACTGCTCACTTTGAAATTATATATATATTGCAGACAGATTCACTGATAAGGGATATTATGGTTTGAAATTATATATATTTTTCAGACAGATTCACTGATAAGGGATATTATGGTTATTACAAAAAGTAGAACAAAATCCCCTTTTTCCGTGGTTTTATTCGTGCTTAGCATTAAATTAAACCATGATTAATGGGTATTTAGTTCTACTTTTTGAAATAATATATAGTAATAATAACGATAATAATTGATAATATTTATATACAATCTCTTTAAAACAACAGTGTTTGGTGTAATACTTTTTCAGTATTATTCCTTGGTTATAAGGCCTAGTAGTAATTTGTAAATTTTACAACATTTTTATTGTTAAATATCACAGAATTCAAATATGTTGACTTTTAAGTTTTTTTAATGAGTTTGAATAAAAATATGCTATTCATGCTAACATTTTTTTGAAGTAGTTATTTGAACATAAAATTAACAAAAATGTTTTTATGTAAAAAGTGTTAAAGATGGTGAAGGTATAAGGTGTATAAAACGTAATTTTAACCAAAAAATTTCAAATATGTGAAAAACATAACAAAATTAAAACGTAATTTTTACATAAAAATGTACACTATGTGAAAATAAAACAAAATTAAAATGTAATTTTTACGTGAAAATGTTAAAAATGATAAAATAAAGTGAAATAGAAACGTGATTTTTGCGTGAAAAATGTACAATATATACAAATAACGTGAAATGAAAACGTAATTTTCACGTATTTTTTTCACGTGAAAAACACGGCCAAAGTTGTGACATTTTCACTATATTTTCACGCGAAATAAACGTGATATTTACTTTTTTTCACGTGAAAATCACATTAAAAATGTTCAAAGAAAACGTTATTTTCACGTGATTTTTTCATTGTTGTGCTATCTGGGAATGGGGTTCTTAGTTTTTACAGCCTAGTAAAAAATAAGGCATGTATCGTAAAATTACGACTAAGTCGTTTATACCGATATTTTTTGGCACATCTGATAGTCCTAGTCAAAATAGTTGATGATGTGGGGGCCGGCCAACGGGACACCCTGTAGTTGTAATCGAAGTCTGATTGCAGCCCTGGTTATAGGCCCGGTCGGGTTTTTGTTGGTTCTTTGTTTCATCTGGCCTTGCGTCGCGTCTCCTCCGTCCCGCCATCTTTAATGACCCCCCTCTATTAATTATTATTTACAATGTTTTCTCTTTGAAATTGTATTCGATTATCGGTTTCTGTTTGACATCAATTTGTGTAATAGCTTTATTTTATGTAATCTGATTTTTTTCTGACATGGAACATCGTAAGATTAATAAAAAAAAGTCTATAAAACATAAAGTGTACAACAAGAGAAAAAGAATGTTTTAATTAACAGGTATATGACCCTAGCAATTCTAGTAAATTTTACTTATGGATTAGACTAATAAGTTTGTCATTCGGCTTTATAGTAATCTTTTTAGGTTAAATTTTTCTTAATTCTTTCGCAGTGGTAATCTGTAAAGGAATTTTAATGAATTTTAAGTGCGATTATTCATTATTATGTATTATTAAACATAATTATGTATTACTATTTATGATTATAAATTATGAAAGTTGATTGCAAATTTGACAAAAATATAAACTTAAAAAACGAGGTCACGAAACGTAGTATTGTTATGAATTTATTTTGATTTTGTTGCATCAAAATTATCTATTGGTGGAATTTCAATCAATGTATGAGATTAACGATGGTTAAACCTGTTCAATTATGCATTTATTACCTTGCTATAGTATTATGGTACGTTTTCGTTTCACAGTCCATAGTTCAATAAAGGCAAAAAGCGGCTGTAAATAGTTAACCAATAGACTTTTATTTGCCCATTAAAACAAGAAACAAAACTGCTTCAAAATACCCGACACAAGACCTCGGGACCTGACTATAGTTTGTTAGGTCCTTAAACAGAAAGGTTTTCTTTAAATTTCTCATTGTCTCCTTGTTAACACAGTCCTCAGCAGCTAAAACGAGGCCAAGAACAAACTTGAGGTAAAGCACTCTTTTACAACGAAAACCCAACCAATAAAACTCGAGGACTCTTTTCTTCTGTTTTCCGATGATTTCGTTAAAAGACAATAACTTGCAACGTTGCGCTCGGTCAGCTATGAATTGGTCAATAATTTTAGATTTATGGGTTAGGTTGTGGTGCAATCCTATCGATGTTTCGATACAATCGGTACCGATATGAATCGATATTTTGGGTTCGATACTTGTCGATCATTTATTATCGGTATATCGAAAGTTTTATTTTGCTCTTACCGATACCCTGCATTGAAATGGGTATAGAAAATTAATAATGAGTACTTATTGAAATTTTATTCTTTTAAATGAATCAAAATTAAGGCCTATATACTTCAGTTAAAAAAACATTTCGAAAACAAATCTTAAGAAGATGTTTTCTTTCCTAATTATACAACAAATATGAAAGTTGTCGTGCTCATAGCCTCATAGCATCATGGTGGTTGTTGCATGCGAAAGAAATACAAATATTTACAAGGATGTTCTCTAAAGAAGAGCAATCGAAATTAAATGGAACGATAATAGTATTTTAAATTAGCTGTGATAACCCAGCGTTATCGCATTATAGTAATGCGCATTATTTGTTTCAATTTCCTCCTCATTTTCCCCAATCGATTCATTATTTCGATACCATATCGATACTGATGTTCCGATGCGATATCCACACCGATAATCGAAGGAGTTGCGGTATCGAAGCGGGCCGCGTCATTGTTGCAGCGTCAGCTGTTGTGGAGCCACTGAACTTGGTCCAAGGTCAACCGCTCAGCTGACTCTCTCCCGCCAACCCGCCAACCGTGTCGCCGTCTCCCGCCACCCGCCGCCTCTCGTCTCCCAGCCTCTCTATCTGTTTGCTCAGCTGTTTATGTTTTCTTTCAGCTGTTCGTTATTTTTGTATGCTCTTTTTAATTTGTCTGTAACTGTAAAACTATATTTCACTAATCTCAAACCAAATTTACCCTTGAAGAGCAACCTTATCTCAAGGACCAATAAACCTTGGAGGGTAGTATGAGTAAGTTTTGTTTTATTTCTGTAACTTGCAGAAAAGGCCGCAATAGGGAAGGTATATCTTACAGCTGTCTCTGTTGGATGAAGAACTCCCCCGTGCAGTATTTTGTGTGGTTGCAGTTGCAGTGCAAAAGTTCAAAATTATTGCACAATAGGGTTTGATTCGTCAATCGCTAGTTTTCCAATGTATTAACTTAGTAATTAATTCACATCACCCTTCAACTTAGCCTCAAATTTTGATTTTCGCCTTTTCAACTACTGTGTGCGCATCTGCATTGGCGTATCTACGTATTTAGAATTATCTTAGAGCGTTCCGATTCGCCGACTTTCCCCTAACAATTTTCTTCAATTCCTCAGTTTTCGCAAAAGCGCAAGGATTAGATTGGAAGATGAATTAGCAACTTTGAAGCATGAGTCAACTCATAAGGGATCAATCATAAGCCTTTGATGGGGTCATTTCGTAACTGCAGCCTCTTTGCTTCTAGAAGTCATTAAAGAGCAGGTCCACGAGTCCGTCAATAAAAAGGAAGATCATTCGGTTTGGCCATTTTAAAGTGACTTAATGAATCACTGCACCCAACAACTTCTAAATTCATACATTGCCTTTGCTTACCATTAATTAAATATAAAAACACACAAATAAATTAGAAACACCTACCTGATTAGTTCTTAGTTCATAGCTTCAAGTTAGACACCAACGTAATTTAGGCGATTTTAAGATGGATGAGATTATAGCTTTGTTACTGACAAGGGCATCAGGTGATTACTGAATATACACCTAAAAAATAAGGAACAATAGCGTACCAGCAGCCTAGTGAAGCTCAAGGGGCCCCTCAAGAAAGCCTTTAAAACTTAAGGAGGGGCAACTTTCAAACGAAGGGCTTAATGGTTAGTTTGAATTTGACAAAATTTCAACTCAGAAGGTGACAGGCGCATGCTTTCTTTCCTTCTGAAATCGGGTTTCACAAAAACCTGCCGTCAATCTGCTTCTTCACCCAATATTGTTGTACCCAAATATCAATTAGCCCAGATACAGCCCTAGATTGAAAACAGGAAGATTAAGAATACCTCCTAGATTTCTTGCTTCCTTGAACATCTCTACACTTTACACCCGGTGAAAGAATCCTTTCCTACTTCCCCATCCGCCAGATTGATTGTCAAGGTCACCAGAACAAAGCGCAACCTCAACAATGGTCTAAGGATTCCATCACTGCAACAATGCAGGCTGCAATCGCCATATCTTTACGGCCCTTTAATGATAATAGTGGAGAGAACAGCTGTGAGGGCAGTTTGAAGGTCGGTTGCGTTGGCGCGTTTAGCAACGGTCGTGCTACAAGAGCGAAGTTATCAGCTGATAAGGCAGGCTCGCCGGGCGTCAGGCTGTCTGCCATGTAGCCGCGCTGTCCCCCTCCACGCCGGCTCGTGGCGTATACAGTAGGCGCGTTTTGAAGATTCGCCCCCCCAAAACAGGTAGACTGACAGTCCTAATCCCCTGTTGACAAACAATGCCTTAGTGCCTTTGTTACGGGCGGCCGGCCAGGACTCTGCATCCGCCTGAAATTCCGGTTACTGGCATAACAATATAAATCGCAATATTCGAAATGCAAGTTACGCGGAATTTTCTTGGAATACAGGCGCGTGACCGCCGGCACAACGGTGACCACCCCTAACGAAGGCCTTGTTTGATAACAGGGGATTAGGACGGTCCGTCTACCTGTTTTGGGGGGGCGAATCTTCAAAACGCGCCAACTGTACACGATAGTGCACGGATTGAGATAGTATGTTTGGCGTGTTTGAGAGATGGTTTGTATGTGAACTGGGTGAAGGACTAATTTGGTTGTATATGTTCCATCTTAAAACTCATGGCTAGATCTTAACAAATATTATAGCAGGTAAAATATAGTATTTCAAGGCTAATATATCTTACCTTTTTATTTACCTAATCAGGCATTTCATGAGGTGACTTCTGCGGTAATTTACACCTGCATCTTATCAATTTGCTCTTCAAAGGTGTCACACCTATTTGCATCATTGTTCACACCAAATACAATTTAATTGATCGTCGAAAAATAATAGTGATTAAAAACTTCATCAATACGATTTCCTCATAATTTAATTTAATGAGGAGTTCCTCAAGGTTCCATCTTAGGACCAATAATATTTTCCAGTTGATTATCGTATATTTCTCACCAGACAAATCCAGTGTCCCGCATCTTGTTATACCTGTGTCAACAAATTGAACCCAAAATCTGACCCCCGCCCCACCGGGGGCTCGTGCCCCGCACACAACTCCACAACTCACCGACAATTGATTGTCAATTAATATCTTAACGAAGTAACGTGCGCCCGCGCCCACGCCTCGCAGCTGGCCTCTCGAGCTAATTGAAGATCTGTGGTTAGTGAATTAGTGGACATCAGTGCGAGGTTAATGCTTAGCCCACATCTGTCCTCGACAGAATGGACGATGGACCAGTCCGGCGGACAGCGGACGATCAGCTGATTCGGCTCGGTCCATCGGAGAGGTCCATTAATTTCGAGGTGGTTATGGCGTTGATGTACGTCTTCTTTTATGGTGTGTGAAATATGGACAAGGGCTTTTGAGGATTCATAAAATACATTATCCGTGATTACCTCACGTAAAAGGTTTTTTAGACTTTTGTTTTTGCTCGTTTTTTTTGGGGGGGGGGCTGCAAAGGTATTTAGGATTTTACCTTTAACAGTATTGCAGCGATCTTAGCTTTATTCCCACAAAGGTGAAATTTCGATCATTTTCATCCGGCCACCGAAAGGGGTTGTTGTTGTATACAGATAGCAACATAGACGTACGATGCTTCTATATGGTCTCAAAATCCCAAATCATGTCCTTTTTGGGAATTTTTATGTATTGAAGTTGAGCTCCCGGAAAAAGATGTGCAGCGATTTTCAACTTCTGCTGTTGAGTCAGAAGCTTACGACTTCAATGATTGGTTATAGAATTTAAAGTCAAAATTAGCCATTTTTTTCAGAAGCTTATTTTTATAAAATTTAATCTGTGGGAAGTTTTGATTAATCACCCAGTAACTGCTGCCCCTAGCGGCTAGCCTCGCAACTATACAGACCCTCCCTAGGGTGCCGCACCATTGCACACACACTGACACACCACCGTCTACCCCTGCGTGTGTGTGCGTGTGCGTGTGTCCCCACTGCCCCAGTTGTCTTCCCTGCGATCGATTGTAATCCACCCTGGATGGGAAACCCTTGTCCTCTTGTCACTTCGCGAGCAGTTTGTAATTTGCGCTAAACGATCGAGGATGACGCTAAATAACAAAACGAAGATTTATGTTAAAACTTTTTTATTTCAGAAACTTTGTGGTGAAAATAATACGAGTGATCGTAAAACTTAAGAAAGTTATAAACGCGGTAAGTATTTGTTATTTTTTATGAAATATTACTTTTAGCTACCACTGGAAGTAGTATTTAAAGTATAAACAGCATAACTATAATGCAATGCGTGCAAGGGTATTTTTACATTCATTTTTTTAATAGTTAATTTAATAAAACATTAAAAAGAGGGTGTAATACAAATTTTAAAAGTTTAGGAATGGAGTAAAGGTAAAGTGAAGTAATTATATATTTTTTAAAAGAAGTCAATCTTCATTGTTTAAAAAAACGAAATATTGGATACGATTTTATTTTATGGAAGTAATTTTACGGGAGTTTTCGGAGAAACATTTAACAGTTTTTATACAAAACACTTTAAGGTGAATATTTTGATCCTAATAGAATAAAAATAACATACAATAAAATACATTATTGACAGACATAAGACGTTAACTCTCAAAGTTGTGATTGGCCATAACAATTACCGTCACTATAGGCATTAATATCTTGAAGTTATAAAGGACCATTACTGTAAATAAGCTTCGTACAATTATCTCTGAGATAAGCGATCTAGGTAATTTCACAAATGACTTCATTCTGGTAGACAACGCTTGATTACATCTACTTTATGCGTTTAAGGCTGCATTAACCGTCTATTATAGACATCGGCCAACTTGATCGTGGTTCCGAGACGAATTGAGTCTTGCCACTGCCAATAGTATTCATCTCATAGGGAGGTATGATTTAAATCTGGTTTTAGATGCAGTTGTGGTGATTAAAAATCTATCAATGTTATCACTGCTTTGCATTAAATTTATATGTTCTATAAAAACTAGAAGTCATTCTATAATTTCTTAAAACATTTCAAATGTATATTTGATGAAATATATATTTAATAACATATGTACGGTATATATTTATTTGAAAAATCTCGGAGAACGCAGACGTTTCCTTGAAAGCCAAGTCGAAACTTGAATCAAAAGCTTTCCCTGCTGTTTAAAAACATAAAATACATGTGGAGTTAGCCTTTCCGTAAAATCGATTGGAGTTTCTTACGGAAGGAGACGTGCTATTGCAAGGAAAAACTTATGCACTAGCCTTCTAAAAATTTATAAATAATGCCATGGTTTACAAAATCCAACAACCACCATGGTATCTTCATGTTTTTTTTATTATTTTATTTTTGTACTGAGAATATATATGGACAAAGTTGCCATAAATGTGGAAAATAATTTAATATTCTTAAATAGACTCTTAAACATTAAATAAAAACCTCACATTATCCTTTACTATTAGTTTTATTCATGACTAATCAAATCACCAACTGCTTGAAAGATCATCGAACCTTTGCCCAGTAAGGGTTCCACACGAAAACACTCGTTAAACTTAAACTTCCACCGATTTAACCTCAATCCAATCAAACCCGTGAATCATCCCCCTTAAAATCAAATCCACGTTTCGCTCACGGTCCGACGGACGCCACATTAACGTGATTGGTGGATTCACGGCCAATCTATTAGCCCGTTAATCTAGAGCCGGTGGTATTTAGCCACCGCTATTAAGTGATGAAATTATCAAGGAAGGGTTAGGTTAGGGGCGCATCGCGGTCTCCCCCTGGCATTTCGGTTCAGCCCCCGAAATGTCACCCGCGCCGCGCCGCGCCGGGACGCCGCGACCAATTTGTTCAACAATACCGACTCTTTTTAACACTTTTATCCCCTGTGAGATCTGAAAGCCACCCCCACCCCTCCGTGGCTTTGGTCTGCCGGGCGTAGCGGCTTCTTTTAATTAATATTTATTTTCCCTCCTTTTTACGAGCTGTCGAGAACAATAATAGGTGGTAGTTGTTTCTCAGATGGAAATTCTTTAGGTTTTTATTTAAGTTTAAAATCAAGCAGATGAGTTTTTAAACGTTCAATCTCTTGATGAGGTCTTGATTTTTTAAAGGAATTAAAATGCTACAGAATATGTGAGTTGGAGTGGAAGAGTAAGTTTTATTAAAAACTTTCATAAAAAAAGACAAAGTGATTTTTTTTGGGGGGGGGAGAAAAAGACGAAAACCCTCTCACACCCTACAAAAACCTGACTTGACTGCCGCCGCTTAGAAAAAAGAGGCATACACCCTGGCGATCAAGAACTAAAACTGGACAACCAACGGGAAAAATGTAAGCCCTGAAAAATATCAATACGAAGTTAATGATAATGAATTTCTATGCAGTATTGTCATGTAGCAATTTAATTAAGAACCTCGATAAGAAGACACTCGATAGCACAAAACCTCGATAAGAACTTTTCTAGTTACATTGAAATTGTAATTACAGTATAATTAATGTCTTTCCAAAACGTACATCAATAAGGAGAGTCCCTTGTTGTCAACCAATAACCAACAACTGTTTTCATAATTCCCATGAGAGACTTCTTATCAAGATTCTACTGTTAAAAATCCAAAATATACACAATAAAATAAACCAATCCTTTTATTTTCTTCGAGCAAATTTTCTTTACCAAAATTTATGCCCTGAACTAAAAATGTTATCAACTTAATGTTACGGTTCTCTAATGAAGCTTTACAATTTTACTAAAAAAATGTAACTAACTCACAAACCCACAGTAAAAGAGCCAGATATTTCCTTTTCTTCAAGCAAAGCTCTGTCCCCTCTTGCAGAAACCCAGCCTCTCGCCATACCCCAGATGATTTATCACTCCACATGCACGCCAGTACATGGTAGCGCTATCCCTGTAGGCGGTACACAGAGGTTTATGATAACACTGTTGTAACCGGCTGGTTGTAGCCGCTGTAACCAGCCGTAACCAGTGCGCGGCTGCGGCTGCGCTGCCCGGAGCGGCTAGCTGCTAGATTGTTGGTTTTGATCTCAGTACATCAGCCTTGAACATTGACCGGGTCTTGTGCATTGTAGCCACGCCTTGGCGGATATCCAGGTATCGCACTGCTCTTTGTTGCTATGTTGCTTGTCGGCGGCAGACATGAACCACCCAGTTCACCCCCACCTTTATTAAGGTGTAAAATCTATTTTTTACGTGTTTGGTATTTTAACTAACATTATTTCCAGCAAGTTTTGTCACAGAAAAAAATGAATATAGATGTGATTTGGTCTATTTTTGGAACAATCAACAGCAGACAAATGATCAGACAAGTTTTGATTATTTAATTTTTATTTAAAAACTTTTAAACTGCGACATTACTGTCAAAAACATTATTAGGTTTGCGTAAGACTGTACACTATTTTATGTATATTACATGTGATTCAAATCAATTTTATCATCCCTGTATGCATTATTTCCATTATATACTCTCAAAAAAGCACTGTTTGCGAAGAAAAAAATTTGTTTTGTCCAAAGAAATTTGATTTTTGTCTATAATAAAGGGGTTTTTGGCCACGAAGAATCGATTGTTGGAGCTAGGCACGAGATCAGGGGAAAATCCGGTTTTCATCTTAATGCTATATATATATCATTTCATCTTATACATTACATCTTACACTACAGCATTTTATTTCAAAGTGCATGCCCATATTGTTGTTATAAATATTTTTAACCTAAATAAATAGCTCATATATAAGTTATTATTATTTTATCTGAGCTAATCTCGGTCTCCGATACTTAAAAAACATTGATTTCAAGGAAAACTTTCAGTTAAAAAGGGCACATCCAGTTATCATATGTACAGGTTTTCCTCAAATCTGTCCTCTGCTCTAATTACCCGTATCTCATTCCAACACCTCGAATTTAACCTCGGATTAAATTAAGGTCCCTAATCGTTCTCACACCCGGCAATGTCCACATTCACGGCAATCGCCAACCAAGGCCCCTCTTAACGAGGGACCCAGATGGCCACTCCTTATCACAAAGGTTGCCGATAACACTATCAGATGGAATTACCTGCATCATTAGCTGCTGATTCACCGGCGCGCGGCGGTCCGGCCCGCCCCAAGGTCGCCTTATCTCAGCTGATAACGTTTCGACAGCGAGGCGCGTGCCCAGTCTTTGTGTGGTAAGACACCTCTCTGCAGATAAGATAAGAGTTCTAAGTAGTGTCGAGTGTCGGAGTTCGAGTAGATACCACGGAAGTTGCCCGGCGATTCGTGGAATCGAGGAGGTGGTTTGCGGTTGACGCCGGTCGGTTGTAAAGTTGTGATATCTTATTTTGTGATCGGGTTTTTCTGACAGTCACGTGTCGTGGATCAGGTAACAAATCATTGTCTTAACACAATTGAAACTTGGATTGTTGACGATTTTTCCAAATAATTATAGCCTCTAATATTTATGAAATATTTTCCTAATGATGTCATGGTAATATTGCAAGAATTGTGGGTATTGGCAATCACTAAAAAGTAAATCGTAAAGTATATGTTGTTATTGTTTGCAATATTGTGAAGGTAATATCGTTGCCATATTCATTCATTAATTGATCAATTAATTTATTATATCCTTTGAATTATATTGTCACATATATATAAAACTGCGTTTTAAGGAAAGTTTTTAAGAAATTATCTTATTTCCACATTCTAGCTTATAAAGTATAATTGTACATAAATATTCAGAAGAGAGAAGGCGCACGACCAATTTATAGAAATTTTAATTTGTGATTAATTTGTACGCAAAATCACAAGCGGGGCTCTCACTAAAAATTTATTAAATCAAGTGAGTTATAATTCCAAGAAAAATGTAAGGGAATATAATAGCTATATAATATATATGGAACTATAAATTCCATTTTATGACCCACAACACATGGTACCCATTAAATAGTATTGCATTTCGAGGTTTTTTCCATTTCAAAACTTAAAATGACTCAATCTCCTCATAACACTTCATCATTGTTTTACAGTTAAAACTATACAAGTCAAGTGACGCATCCCAAGAGACAGGACCGCTTCATCGTGTGAAAGTGACGACACACGAGTCCGAGTCCGTCCGATCGTCCACGGACTCGCTCGAGTGTGTAACAAGTAACAGGTCCGGTACAACAGAAAGCGGATAAAATTGTTATTGGATCTTTTCAAAAACCTGTCGGAGCGTCTGGGAGGCGGGGTGGGGGGAGGCGCGCTGGGATTGGTCGGCGCGGGTCACGTGAGCGCGTAACCCCGGTGGCTGGCAGTTTGGCGCGGGCCGTTGCAGCGGGCAACAGTTCAGCAGACGCGGTGTGGACGGCGAGGCGAGAGGTTGTCGAGAGTCGTGTGTGCGCGAGTGAGTGACATGGCTATCCCGTTCAACCTGCCCTCGGACGAGGAGACGGAAGACAGCTACCGGAGGTTGGATCAGCTGCTGCTAGACCTCTACAATGTGCTGAGACAGATTCTGCTGAGGAGGAGTTCAGAGACAGGTTGGTCCAGTGTTTGTTTTCATTAGGCTTTGACACTTGTGATTTTTTTGAGTGAAGATGTGCTAGAGAATTATTTACATTTAAGTTTTAGGTATGTTATTTACTTAAAAATGAAATAGGCCTTAACTGTGTTTGATAAATTTATAGTCATTAAAACTCGTTATTTCGTTAAAATTGTTGATTTTGAGAAATTTAGGGTAGGGTGTGATAATCAAATTGAATTACCTTTCTTGGTAAAATTAATGATACAGTAATAAATGATAATCTTAAATTTGTGATTGGCATTTAAAAACATTACCTCCAATTGTTATGGATTTTTACATATTTGACATAACTTTGGCTGATTTCATCATGAGCAATTAATTACGGCAATTAAAAATCCACATTTGATTTTCACATCAAATATAAAAGCACACAGTATCTTAGGCTTTATTAATCTCAAAATTAGTATTGTGTCACCGAGTAAGATGCGAAATGAAATTAATTCTTCCTCCGACAACAATTTTTAATTCGCGGCTTAGACTCCCACAAAAAATTGTCCCACAATATCAGACCTCAATATAGGCAGTTTCCCACACATTTTCCGAAATACTCGTCTCATTCACCCGGCGTCACGAGAGAGTTCACGTATGTCACGCATTCTTGTGCGTCGCGCGCGTCACGCTCGGCGTCGTGTGACGGGCCTTGTGATTCATGTGCTAGGAACTCCTCTCGGGACTCAGGTGTCAATCAACTTTCTCTTGGCTGACATCACCTGAAATACCCCAGATATGACAGCACTTGTTGCACCATATTTATATAGGCCTAATGTTATGGTTACATTTTTGGATTTTTTTTAATTTCATGTCCCGTAAATCGGATTTGGTTTTGAAAATCTTGTTATTAAATTATTTTAATATTAGTTTTTGAATTAGGCCTATGGAACATGAGTAGGTATATTTGATAAGTATTGTAGAGGCGTTGCACGGCCATTTTTTTGTTCCTTACCAATAGGCCTACGCTAGTCGACTGTTTTTTTTTGTTTTTCTCTTCGTACTGTAGTCTAATCTAATAAAATGGTTTGAAATATCACCGTATAAATATGAGATTCCGTATGGATGTCGGTAGATATTTTAACGTTGCTGTTACGTTACTGTTAGGGAACGAAACCTTAGAACTTTTCCGCCTTTAATTGAAAACCATTAAAATTACTTAATTTTTCTTTTGTATGTTAGCCTATTCTTAAACCGATGCTTAGTAACGATTGCTTGAGTCTCTAAAGGATAAGGTTGAGCACAGGGAAAGGGAGGTTGAGTAACTAGGTCAGGGGTGCGCGCAGTAAACTGTGGGACGCGTAATCGTTTACGCGCAGTGGCATCAGATAAATTACTACTTTCAACCGCACTGTTGAACCCCCTTCAGGTTTACTGATTTTGTCCGGTTTTGTCCGGAACATATTTCTATTAATTTTTAATCAAGTTTAAGGCCTACGAGTACATATTATTATTACCTTGACGATTTGTCAGTATAGGCCTACTAATGACTTTCGTTATGTGAGAAAGAATTTCTAATCGAACTCCATTGCTCTCTTCAGTTGTGTAATTTTTAACATTGCATCTTTGAAGTTTAGTAATGCAATTAATTAAATACTCTGATAGATTGTGTGTAATTTTTAGAATTGACAATTTTTATGTAAAAGTCAATAACTTAGTTTTTAAACCGTAAATATAAAGAACATAAACTTACGAATAAACCAGTTTCATTCTAAACATTGTGATTAAAAAAGCACGTTAGATATTGAAATTAGGCTCCTGCTACTTTAAACAATTCTGCTTCCCAGAATTCGGGAAGCAGATTAAAATTTATATCTCTCTTAAACCTGAAAATAATTGTTTTATCTAAAGTGATAATAAAATATAGGCTGATATTTACCCTGTTTTACCTTGATACTGTCGATCTATTTTATTTTTTATGTTACGTCTTGTATATGAGAAGGTCAACGTTAGGATGATAAATTCGAATAGCCTATTAAATAATAAAGTTGGACCTAGTTTGTTTGTATTTTGGCTTACACACAATTAGGCCTATAATTTAACGTAAAGAACAGGATAGGAAGATGTCAGACAAAATTATACTGTAGGGCCTACATATACACCCTTGAATAAATCTCCCTTTAAGAAGAACATCGTCAGCCTTTATTTTGCGTCACAGTTGGTCAAAGTTCAATAACATTTATAAAGAACATTTATTTAGGGCTATACACCATGGTTGGAAATAGTCAAAGGGGTCTTTAACTCCAGATTGCAGCACTTGACTTATTTTTTTGGGATACCCAGCAATATTTGGTAACAAACTAAAAAAAAGTATCAGGAGCTTTATTCATATCACCAATTGTGAATTTAAAACTTCCTCTAACTTTTGGTGTTATCTCTTCTCAAACAACCCCAGCTCTGTAGCCGGCACTCGCCGCTTGCTTATAGACACGGTCGCCCCATCAGGCGCGCGTCAGTTTTTACTCCTCATGTGTTCTCTGTTGCTCGTGCTCGTTTTTTCACCAAGGCCGCATCTCCATCTGCCGTCCAAATACCGAGCCATTTGCATTTTTATGGATTTCTTGACGTAGGATGCAGGCGTTCTGTTCTGTTTTTTCTGGTAGTTTAGTTTTTATGCGGTCTGTGATCCGTGGCCTGGAAGATTTGGATTTAGACAGTTTTCGTGGTTTATTGAGTTTTTAATGTGCGCCTGTTTTATATAATGTTAGTTGAGGGTTATGCATATTTTAACAGTCTCTGAGCTCTTAGGCAGTCAGTTTGTTTAGGCTATATTTAGGTAAACAGGAGACAACATGCGTTACTCCCTACACCTTTTTACAGTACGGTTCATCTGACTGTCTTTAAAAATATAAAACACTTATATTTATTTTCATTTAAAAATTTTTATATTTTAAAAATTAATTCAGACCCTATTAGTGACTTTAAAATCAAAAGATAAGTAGGCTAGTACCTATTCCTTATTGTGATAAAAGTGTAAGTTTTATAACGCTAACTGTAATTGGTTAAAAACTAATAAAAAACTCATGAGAAGTAGGCCTGTAATTTAAATTTAGCCCTAACATAAAAGTGAGTACAAAAAGTATAGTGGGCTCGAATGAAAATTACTTGATGGGTTTTATGTTATTTTTAGTCTGCTGATTAATTTTAAATAAAACGCCACATTTCATTAAGTGTTAGTTTTTGAAATACATAAATATTTACGCCGACAGGAGTGAGATTGCGTTGAAGATAAAGATCCTTGTCGTGTCTTGATTGAATTTATTAAAATATAAGAATTAAACTTTACCTCTTTTTATTTGTTGGGATCACTGAACTGTTAATTAACAGAGAAAAATAAAAATCAAGAAACTAAACAATTAATTAAAGACATTTCTTTAGTTATCGGAATCCTTCGACCCTAGGCTTGGCTTTAGTTGAAAAATTATTTGCTAAAAATGACCGTTGCCGTGGTTTCAAAACGATATTTTTCTTTAATTTCTTTGGTTCTAGGGCAGTACAGTAGGCGCGTTTTGAAGATTCGCCCCCCCAAAACAGGTAGACTGACAGTCCTAATCCCCTGTTGACAAACAATGCCTTAGTGCCTTTGTTACGGGCGGCCGGCCAGGACTCTGCATCCGCCTGAAATTCCGGTTACTGGCATAACAATATAAATCGCAATATTCGAAATGCAAGTTACGCGGAATTTTCTTGGAATACAGGCGCGTGACCGCCGGCACAACGGTGACCACCCCTAACGAAGGCCTTGTTTGATAACAGGGGATTAGGACGGTCCGTCTACCTGTTTTGGGGGGGCGAATCTTCAAAACGCGCCAACTGTACAAGCACGCCTGTAATGCCTGTAATGTGTAAATGCAATTAACGTAGTATACTGCATTAAGTTTGCATTGCTTGAAATGAAGGGGACTTGCCACTGTTTAAAAAGATTAGGCCCTATCGCAGAGTTTTTATCGCCAGCTTGAAATCCTTGTCTAAATATTAATAGGCCTTTATAAATTAATATTAATACTAAATATTAATACTATAATATGTTTCCATTTCTTCAAACGAAAGATCATTCTCCAAAATTATTATTCTTGCATCATTTCGATGACCCGCCTGTTAAAGGGGAGTTACATAGGGAGAGCGGTGGAAAGGTAGGTAGGTCAGTCATAACCGGATGTGGAGAGGTGGAGGTGATGCAACTGACCGGAATTAAAGGAAGATGACTGAGGGTCGGGGACCTGACCTTGGCGGAGCGTCAACCTCCGCCGCGGCCTCCGCGGAAAACCCGCCAATACTTCCCGCCAATATCACCGCCGCCGCGGGAATTCGGCGGGAAACCGCTCCGCGGGTCTCGGAAGGATGTAATATAACAGGGATTCTGTACGTGATAGTATACGGAATCGTGCGATATGATAACGCCTCTAAAGGGTTAAATTTTATGGGATTTGACTGTAAAATAAATTTTTGAAGAAAATTTTGTTTATTATGAAAAACATCAATTCTTATTTCCGGGGCAAACTTATTTTAGAAGTCTTCTCCGGATGAATAAAGAGAGGGTAACTGATTTGAAACAATGTCCACAGTTGTTAGTGTAACACAGATTGAAAAGTAAACATTTATTTCTTTGTATCCACGAAAGTCCAAATTAACAATACTTCATCATATTCTAAGTTTCAAAATAAACTCAGAATGTTATACATTTTTTGTATACAGTAGCATAAACCCACATGTTATAAAATTAAAGCCATCTATATTTTATTGCAAATATATATATTCTTATTTCACAATAAAGAACCCAAGGCGTAGAGTTATTAAACAGCATAAACTCTACGCCTGCAAACTCCACTTAAGCAAAAATGAAACAGCACTCAAATTGCCTACTTACGCCTTATCAAAAAATAAGGCATTAACAGCTTTCTTTGCTTGTGAAGGATTGGGGCGGGAAATATACATACATTATTGACAGACTTTTATTTACTTATTTTTAATTCGTATCTAACCCGGCTATCCACTAAGTCTCAAATTAATTTGAGGAACATTTTTCTCAAATGCTTATCTAGTACGCACAATGGATGATATCTTATACATCGCAGTTCTATTATGGTTTTAATTCTGCCGAATCTGATGCTTTTACAACAAATATAAAAACGCCCTTCTCAGATAGTTGTTTGATAATTCTGCATTTTAACACGCACACCTCGTAGATTCGCATTGAGAACGTAGTTGTAATGAGCTAAAATGTTGCATTTTCCTTCTGATACCTCCCAATTGGTCCTAAGCTCTTGGCTTCTAAACATACTGATAAACCATTGAATTTCTTAATTCGCTATTGTTTCGACCATGCAAAAAAATCCCATATCTTACGGTACGGTATTTTCAAAGATTAGTTCTAAATACTTTTAACGACCAATCAGAACAAACTAGTTGTTCTAGTACGAGATAAGACTCGTAGATTAATCCCTACCGAACCCCACACTTATGTTTACACAAACCAAACCCCTCCCCCGCGGTCGTGGACCGTAAACCGGTCTTCCAGAAACGGAGATAATTACAGCTTCCAACCGTTTTAAAATAGTAAATCGTTTAAGAATAAGAAGAATAAAAGCCGTGATGCGTGTAAGCGATGGAGTGGTTCGAAGCAGTGCCGCCTGCAGCGCTGGGAGCATTGACCTCGTCGCGTGGCGCTGGCTATAAACAAAACATAACCTCGCAGCCACGCGTCCGCCGGCTACCGTTCCCGCGCAACAGCTGATTGCTAATTAGCGCCGCGCACAGAGTAAACATATACATAACTGGTTGTGCCGTATACTGTATGATGTGCAGGTTGTAATAAATGATACCGTACAGTGGCACTGCGGTGATTATCGGTATTATCGTTGTAAATTGTTTATTGCGTCAGTCAGTGAAGGCGTTTTCTTTTATAAGTACCTGTTGAAGGGTAACTAGTTTTTACGGGGTGATAGGAAGGCGTTGGATTTAATTGATTATAAGCACTTTTTTAAAGTGTATTTTCTATTATCCGTGGGTGACACTAACAACCCTAGCCTGTTTCAAATAACATTGGGAACAACTTTTTATCGTAAATCGAGTTGATCAGTAACCAACTAAGCTCTTACATAACTCGTAGATTGAACATGAAACAAAGAGAATGACATACCATCCATGGCAAAGGTTGGATTGTTGATGGTTGTTTCTGGCCTACTATTCGAGACAGTCCGCAAACCAAATATCACATGCACAAACCAACATTCATCAGCAATAATGTACCTGGGTGTTTAGTAATTAGAAACGAAATCTATTTGAAGAATGTAGGTATTTGAGTTTTGCACAACAACATTTTTAGACTGATTGTCGTTTTTTAAACGCGCACTTACATTATTCTCTATATCACCAACTTCAGTTTCCAAGTCTACTCGCGGCAACGCTGAACGCTCCGTGGTCGTGCTCCAGTAATTGCAGTTGCGAGAGTTAACGCGGTGTGGACAGAGTGCAACTTCCTCGTCAGTCAAGGTCGGGTTGGGCAATGTTGCTGTTCAGCGTCACGGCTCGCGGTTACTTCATGCACTGCTTCTCGTGTGAATGTGTGAGTGGTGCAAGGAGAGTCTATTGTTTACGCTCTGTCAATATCTTGCCGTTTGCCGTTAAAAGATGCCAGTAGGATGACCTTCTCAGTTCGTCATAACTGAAAAAAAATTCTTTATGTGGTTGTTAATTTCTGCCGTTATGTCGAATTACATCTGCGATTTCTATAAAATGAGCGTATTCCCATAAAATTATACAAGAGATGACAGTGTTTTGTCTAATGTTAGACTATATATATGGTCTGTCCCTCGCCTATCTCATAAGTCCTTGGCAATATTCTGAACACCGTAAGCTTAAACAAATTTCCAACTATGTCACACTATTATTCACAATAAAAACATATAAATGTCACAATATTATTCAGGGTCTTTTGTAAGTACCAAATGATTTTTTTTTAAACTTAAACTTTGGAAAATTAAAAAATTTAGATTGGCTACAAGTACTGTCTACCTCACCTCTCTTATTGTTAAACGGATTTCAGAACCTTACCTCTGTGATTTAAAAATTACGTATTTGTAATTGTAAGTGTCGGTGAACTGTTTTGAACCCAACTTTGAACTCTTTCAAAGGTTCAGAGGTAAACACCTTCTCACCCCACATGAGTTGCATAAAAGATTCAGACCCTAACTCTACGTTCGGGGTCTACCCAAATGTCAGCGAGGGGCACAAAAGCCATCGTAAATCACGAAGAGAGGGAGGAGTAGTGAAAGGAAAGAGGAGCACCTGTGCCGGGCTGGCGATTGTGACGCAAACGAAGAAGACGGGTCCCAAGATCGATCCCTGGGGCACACCTGTAGCGTCTACCTGCCCGCGGGGGGAACAGGTTGCAGCAAGCAGGGCACAACAGGTGTTGCCCCGTCAAAACAACCAGCTGACTGCCCCAGCGATCGCCGGATTTGGCGAGCAAAAACGCCACACGGCTCCCTCGGACCGTTTCACGTTACGGATTATGAAGACTCCTTTTTTTGGATTTCCATAATCCCATTTTGCTTGCGAGTACAGAATCGGTTCCATGGACCAGCATAGACTAGTCAGGCCCTTAATGTACGATTGAGCAGTTTTCGAAGACCATTTGCAGGAAACTAGAGCTTGTTAAATAACCTAGAACGTATGTCGTGACCAGATTTTAAATGGAAATTTTCCTTTCAAGCTCTGTCAGATGCGACTTATCCAAATGATCTCGTGTATTAATCAGCGATGACTTTTCCTTTTGAATACGTTGCTAACATTGTTTCAATATAAAAAAGAACAAACCGATTCCATACTAATTGCAGCTAAGAACAAGATATTTCTTGGAACAAGTTTAAGCACTCTGCTCAATCTCGGCTCCAGTCGTGGAGGGGGCGCCACGCGCCGGTCTCAGGACGTCCTGCCTCCGATTAGATAAGCTTGGCCGACATCTACATCTGCCCAGACATATCTGTCAACGAGTACAGTAATCTCTGGTCTCCTTTTAATTGGAGCGAGTTGAAACCTCTTTCAACGTTGACGACAAGGCCGCCAGCTTGGTCTATAATGGCTTCCTTTGGCAGTCCAGGATAACTTGACTCTTATTTCCGTTCATCTTATAAGTTACATTTTAAGTTTGAGTAGCTACTTCCTTTGTTGAAAATCGGAACTCACTCTAAATCAATTTAAGTTTGCATTGATCATCATTCTTTTCCGTTCCTACTGTTTTAAAATCAAAGATGGGCAAAATTATGGTATTACTCTTGTTTATATAATGAGGTGTTTGAAATCAAATCACGCTCGGTTCAAAGATATTTATAGTGAACCTTTGCTTTTCGTTCGTTTGAAATTAAAATTTTTCACTTCTCGTAGATTAAGTACGCCATAGTTAAAATTAAATATAGTATCAGTATTCACCTTGGGCCCTCGCCTTGATAAATATCCTAGTCAGGTATAGAGGTTAATCTCATATATCAAAAGCGGAGTAATCGTTATAATAAATCCTTCTTCAAAGACATTAAAAATAAATTACATAATGAGCTATATGCCTCATACAACACAATTTAGCTCTGTCCTCCCAGAGACCGAACACAATGAGATGTTATCAGTGTAAATATCAATATTCATCTTGCGCCGCCGGTCGCTCAGTACGCCGGTCAGGTGGAGCCAGGTTGTTCACAGCGTTGTCTGTTGCAGGCGGAGCGGAGGGGCGAGCGGCGCCGAGCGGGTCTAGACCTGTCGGTGACGTCACCCGCCACCGTCTAGACCCCGGCCTGCCCGACGTGGTCTCGAGCACCCTCGACTGCCCTTGCGCGACCAGGCGGCGGCGGCGGCGGAGGCGGCGAGACTGCTGTCGTGGAGAGCAGGGTCAGCGGAATCAGACGACGAGGGAGAATCAGAGGAATCAGACGAGGGAGAATCAGAGGAGTCAGACGACAGCGTCGGTGGCTCGAGTGTCGAGGCCCTCGGTGCAAGAGCCGAGGAGGGAGAACTGGCTCGAGGTGGGGGAACACTTGAGGAAGATCGCAGAGGAGTTCAGGACGCTGAGGAAGGAAGAGGTAAGAGTTGGTGTCTAAATGTTATAATTTTTTGAATAAATATTTTGCAAAATAGTCGAAATATGGAGTACAAGTAATAATTTAATTTCTATTTGACGACCTCAATGTTATTTGGTAGATTGATGGGACCTATTTGCCATCCAATCGTTGATGATAAACGTTCAGTTTTAGCAACTATATAAGGATATTTTTGAAACTGATGATTGAGTTTTGATTGATTAATCTTCAATCCTTAAAAGACCATCTAGTGTTAATAAATTTAAAATGAAGAATCTGGAAATGGATGTTTGAACACTAATAACGTCATGAAACTTTGATCTCAATATTAATATATCTTAATATCCAAACTAATTTAAGTAGTCATTCAATCAGTAAAACCAGCTTATTATAAAAACCACAAACATTTATAAGAACCAATTACAACCTACAATAAAAAATTGGACACTCATGTTTCAAAGCAAAAACCATCCCATTATACAGTACTTATCTATTTACACCCCATTCAAAGTAGGGTAAACGTAAAACGCCCTGTTAGGGGCGGGGGGAGCGCACTTATTTATGGCCGCGCGTCAGTTAACGCACTCGGTGACACGAGACGTTTTAGTTGGCGACGGAGAGACCTCGGGGGGCTTCGGCCAACACATATGTCCCGGGGGTGGTTTGCACCCTGGCCCAATCACATTAAGCGCTACCCAATCAGGCCAAGGGTCCAATTTGTTCCGGCGCGCTTTTCACAAGGCTCCTTTTAATCGCAACTGTCAGTTTGACAGTCCCTCCATTCTTTTGTCTTTCTTTTCTTATCCCTTCACCCGCACCCTCGCCCAATTTGGCCCTTTTAGGGTTTTATTATCTTACCTTTTTGTTCGTATTAGCCACCGCCATCGCCACCAGTGCGTTGTCGGGTTTTATTCCAGTCCTTTGTCGCGAATCCAATCCGACCGAATGTCCCGAACTGCTGATTCCCCCTGAATTTCCGGTGAAATCGGAGCTTGCGGTAATGAAGTTCCCGGGTGGGGACGCAATACGGGTATTTAAGCTGTCACAATATGTGCGTGTTTTTCGCTCAATCTGCCACTCGACTCCATGTCTTCTAATTGACCTCCACCCACTTGAGCGACCACGTGGACAATTCGCGCAGCTTATCTTTCTATTTGGTTAGCTCCACTTTGTCCTTCTTGCGCTGCTCATTGTCATCAATTGGTCGAGAGCTAAGGACAATGGCCACAATTACAGTACTTCTGTCTCTGCCCGCCAGATGGCAGCGTCGGTCACCGAGACTTTTTCTTTTTACGACCTCTGGTTTCATGTCGTAAAACGGACAATTACATTAGTAAATGTTCTATTCGCCTTTTTTGTCTTTCCAGAGGTCCATTCACCGAGCTATGATCAGCGGAAGAGAAAAACCAGTTTGTAGTTGGTTTTTCTAAATTTTTTTATCCCTAACGTGGAACTCGCGTTTCTCTATATTTTCCACATCAGTGACTATGGTGAAAGAATATAGTTTACTACCTTTGATAAAAAATTATTATTGTCTTTATTTTTATTAGTTTGTGTTTTTCTGCTGTAATAGTTTAGAGTTAAAATCAACCTTGGAATCGTAAAATTACTTTGATCTCTTCAAATTGCTTTACTGTACTTTATTAGAAGAACTTTCTATTTAGAAGTCAGCCAGTAAAGTAATTTGCTTCAGAATGGCCCTTTTTATAGTGGAACATGTTATGTAATAGACTTTAAAAAACCATAGTGGGGAAAAGCTGAAGTCTTTGGTATTTACCGGGGTCTTAAAAATGTCCCAACAGGTTGCCCTTACTTATATTTGGTTTTAACATGCAAGTATTTTTTGGTGATATTAGATTTGATTTATGTTTTGTAGCTGTATGAGATCCTTGCCACTTTTTTGTTTATGATCATGCTCAAGTACATAAGTGATGGAAGCCTTTTTTATAGCATAAACGTAACCTTATTCTTCTTGCAGGATCAAAAGGAGAAGGACCAGAACCTCCAGCTGCAGGTGAAGACATCAGGACTGTTCTCACTCCTGGTGCCCTCCCACTTCCGCCACTCTCTGTGGACTACAGTGATCCTCCTTGTCGGCTGGCGGATTCTGGTCCGAACGCGGTAACTCCTCGGACCTTCGCAACACCTCAAGTTCCAAGCGTAGTCGTCGTTAGAACACTTAGTCTTTGACAATCTCGTTTCTAGTACTATCAATTGTTCCAAAGATGGCCAAACCTAATCAAACACTGATCTCACGGCTAGGGGCAACCCTAGGGTTTGTAAAGTTATGTTCATATGTATAGTTTGTAATTAGTTTCTTTTCTTTCTGTTTTTGTAGAGTCCTAATGGTCACTCTGAATAGTTTTCACATGATCTCTGAAGGTAGGGTGGCGATCGGGCTCGCTTGCCAGGTCGTCCACCGAGCTGTATATAGTTTGCATTGTGTGTTTACATCGAGACGGTTATGTAATTGTAAGTGTATAAATATTGTTTGTCGAGCTTGTAAAGCTCTGTACCCGATAAGAATTATGTGGACTCTCGTCTTTCAAAAAGCACTAAGCTATGTTGTTCAGTGTTGAAACCGACCATGTAGAATAAAGTAGTTGTAAAGGTATAGTTGTAATCGCTTTTTGGAAAATGTTGTAATGCAATATGAAAATAACTAATTTTGTATCAAAAATATTTTATCGTGTTAAATTTTTTATGACATAATAGTGATTTAATTTTTAAAGTGGTTTGTTGTGATTATGGTTTATGGCAATATAGTTTAATGTATTTTATATCAGACATTCGACGATTGTTATACAAAATCACCAAAATTTTCATATAAAATTACGTGTCTTTCAGAGAACAGCAGTTCAAGCCCTCTCGTCTTTCATACACGTTGTTGTGGTTTTAGATGCTTTATAAAGACATAGACATGACATATTTTAGCGATTTTTATATATTTATACAAATCTAAACTGTACTTAACAATATTTTAATAATTTTTATGGTTTTTGATTTTATCGATTATTATTTTTGTAATTAGGGTCCAAGATAAGCATATTGGGTGATACGGTACGTGCATGTTGATGAGTGTCTATAGCGGTGTATATAGCTTGTTGTGTATATAAGCTGTATTGTGGTCCGGTCTTCTGCAGCTCGACTGCGGAAGGCACCGTCAAAGCGTTACTGTGATTCCCCTGGTGACATAAGTACTATGATCTCAACCTGCCCCTAGTCATAGCTACGTAGACTAGAGGTTAGGACTCGGTTTAAGCGTGTTTTGTATTTTTATATCGTTTGCACAATCGTATTTGAAGGCCTACAAGAAATGTGATGATTCGGCTCAGAAACTTTCAACGTTTTTTGCTTTGTATATTTGTTTATTTTTTTGTGAAAGTGGCTACATGACATAGCTATGTAAGTAAATCGTTAGTTTTGAGGTTATGTTTTGTGTGCTGATTTTGATATTTTTGCTAAGTGATTGAGAAACGGAATGAATTGTACAAAGTGGTGGCCTTTGTTTTATGAAACATAACCTCAGTTTCTGAAATATTTTTTTCACAGTATACTGTATCAATTTGGTTTAGTTGCTTGTTTTTTCTACTATAGATAACATTAGTTAAGCCTCAAGTGCTTGCTATCTTTGCTACCACAGGTCTTTCAATTTTGTACAGTTTTTCACTTTTGTATGTAGTAAAAAGTTATTATTATTACAATGATTATGAATAATGACATTTTTCATTATGTGTAAAAATAAATGCTGATTTATTTCATAAGTTGTTTTATTCATCAATGAACCTATTTCTATCTCTGTTCAAATGTAATCTATTTATTTACATCGTCTTGAGATGCCCTTGCATGCAGCAGAATTTGCCTGGGACTGACATTGTTGTCACATTGTTGTCTTAAAACTAACATGTTGCTAATGAAGGATACACATTTTAAATTTCAAGCTGAACCCCGAAAGTTGTGATTGTTTTCTTCACTCATTAGTGTCAAAAAGGACAAATACTATTTAAAATACAATGGTAACAGGCTGCAAAAAAATCATAAGATTGAGCAAATAATTGATGAAACTAAAATACATGAGAGCTTGGATATTTGAACGTAATTGTTATCCACAGAGATGCATTTCACTCAATCTGCTAGTAATCTGCATTGTTATTATCTCCTACGAATTTTTTTGTTACAACTAAGCAGCAATTAGTTTTACTTTTAATTCTTTTTTATTTATTGAGATGAAATTAATTTATAGATAATCATTGTACATACGTGTTGCTCATCACTATTTCAAATAAAACACTTACATTACGTCTAAACAACACTTTAATTTTCACAAAACATTTATAAATTAATTACAAAGGTCAATTTATTGATTACAATTACAATTAATTAATTTATAAATGTTATATGAAAATTAAAGTGTTGTTTGGACGTAATATAAGTGTTTTATTTTAAATGAGATGAAATGTACCTACAATGATAAATTGTCCTTACAAATTACTTTATCGAAGAAATATTATGCCTACACGATTGACTGGAGTATATATATAGAGGAGGCTGCACCAAGAATATTTTTACTTTGGTAAGAAATAAACTTAGTAAAACTGATAACAATGAAATTCAATCTAGAACAAGTTAAGCACGTAATCAACATGCTAAGGTAATCAACTTTAGATTACACTGAGATAATTTACGTTAACATTTTAAAATATTCTCTCCTAAAGTACATTAAATATTCAAAACATATTACATTAACATATAAATCTTATCAGTATTACAGATTTAAAAAAATTAAATTACTTTTCTAAGAGGTGTTGTACAAAAAGTTATGTATTCTAAGAAATATTAAACGCTAGATTTTACGCATGGCTTCACCTAGTAGGTTCAAAATTTGGAACAGTGCTGCTATTGCTCCTGCGTTGTCATTTGTGTCTGTCAATTGGAATTAGGTTTATTTATTTACATTCGTCTGCTTGGATGGATATGTTGTTACAGCTGACTTACATAACATGATAAACAGTTCATTTACATTGATGATAAGGTCACAAACATTCACATTTATGATAGGCCTATTAATAGGATTATTATAATATCAAAACGTTTACTCGGTAAATGTGGAAGTAATATTATTTTGTTTCTCAATTTGCATTCATCTTCATATTTACTTTGCGACGCTTGTCTCCTACGATTGGAAATCTCCCTTTAAGTATATCGTTCGAGAGAAAACAATTACAAACCATTATCATTAGCCTATAACAATGATTGGAAAAATTACGAAAGGCTTAGTTGAGTTCAGGTAAAAATTACATAGGAAATTATTTGCACCAAATGTGATGATGGCGCTAGTGTACTTTTGCACCATCACTGCAACCCAGACCCCTTCTATTGACCTCTCTATCCCTACATGGCAGACAATGACTCTAATCATATCGCTATTGACTTTTTTTATCGAAGGCCTGCATTGTTTTATGAATGAACTATTATTCAACATGTCGACACATCAACTTTTGATGGATAGAATAATGAGTAGTCAAATGAAAATGCAGATAAAAAGAGTATTAGCGAACCAAATTTGGATTTTTACATTATAACAATGCATTTAAATCCGAACTTTTAATTGAACTGAACAATGATTCACCACTGACTCTATGAGATGAAGCAGCTTTTCAATTGTGTTCCTGTATTAAAAGTCACTCTGGTTTACAATCAGTTATTACTAATTAGTTAGTTCTTGTGTAAGCTCCAGTTTTCTGATGACAATTCTATGCGGGACGGTATTAAACTGATCTATCGATAACTTAGTCAACCAATCCTTTGTCACTCTTTTGATTTCATGGGTGGTACAGGGTGTTTTTTTTACGCAACCCAAAACTTTATTTTATCAGTGAAGGATTATTTTCCCCAAAGATCCCCGGATTTGACCCCACCATATTATTTTTTTTGGGGATACATAAAAAGTATGGCCTACGAAAACAATTCACAGGATATTCAGCACCTCAAAACAAATATAACAAATTTAATGCAATAAATTCAAAGAGGTACCTTGCAACACGTGTTCGGAAATTTGACGGAGAGAGCACAACTTTATACAAACGCCCAAAGCGGATTGATTGAACACATAATGTAAACTAAATGTGATCAAACTTAAATAATAGGTCGTAAAAAATGCAAAGATCAACAAAACAATACTCATTTCGTATATATATGCGCATTATTCAATCTTAAAAATGGGTTGTGTAAAGATCATCTTGCAGGGCTAAATGATTCAAATAATTTTAAGTAATCGCACAGATTAGATGATATTGAAAATATGTCAAAGTACTCTGAATATACCTCAATGGTTTATGAAAATTAAAAATAAAAGCACAGAGAAAGAAGATAGGCCTGTATCTTCATTATCTGCGATATAAAAGGTAATCTAATATCGTCGACTCATTAAATTGTTTCATGCATAAAAGTTCATAAATTGCTTAAATTTTTATATAATTTCTACAGTAGACTCCCTCTTAACCGACCCTAACGGGACCAGACCTAGGTCGGATAACTTAAAAGGTCAGATAAAACGGATAATCCTCTAAACACAAAAAATGAAAGCTCTTTTGATTTAGGGTTTTATTAATATTATTCTAAAGCCGTTCGTGGATTATTTAAAAATATACTACAATTCTAGTAGAAATCTTATAAATAACTCCAAATCACGGCCAAAAAAAATTTGCAATAAACTAAATATAAGATAAATATTCAAAATATTTTAACCCACAACAAACTGTATAGTCGAGCGTCGAGCATAACGTTTCCTTCGCTGGGTATGGGAACGGAAATGCTGCAATTTCTAGGAAAGGGCGATTAAACGGAACTGTTTTCAAAACAGGGTCGGTTAAAACGATCTTTAATATTTTAATCAACAAGGGCGGATAATCCGATCGTCGGTTGAAACGAGGTCGGTTAAGAGGGGGTCTACTGTATTGTATATCTAGTAAAAAAGTGGGCATTAAAAATCAAACAATAATGAGATGTCTAGCGATATTTTTACGATAGTTGTAAAGGAAATCCGTTCTAAAAGATAAGTCCATGATATCAAATTTGCTGCAACTTGAGGCAAACAAAACTGACCTACCAATAAAACTAACTTTTTTAAGTATATTAAAAATTGTATTTTATTATTATTAAAGAATAATAACTATTTTCTGAGGTCGTGGAATAAATATTAGTTTTTATTTAAAGAGAGCTTCTTCTCTTTCAAGGTGTAATTAGGCTTAGCCGAATTTGTGCTGAACAAAGAAGAGGTATTTAAATGTTGTGATTCATGCTTCAAGGTTTAAGACCCGTCGTCCGGGCGATTATGTAGATTTGCTCAGGTTAAGTGACTCCCGCCCACGCCGCGCTCGGGTCTTCTGTTGCGAATTTCCAAAATTGGAGAAGCAATTTTGGAAATAGAGTTGTTTTCATGCATGTATGCTAATATTTAATAGGTTCAAGCAATATCCAATTTTGTTTAATGCCACTTATTAACTAAAGTGGTAATGGGTATGGTCATTTCTATATGGAATGAAAGTAGTAGTATTTTATAAAATAAGGGTTTTAGTATTGGTTTTAAGTTTTCGTGGTTTAATGTGTAGTTGATAGGAGTACTTTAGTTAAATATGTAGTCACGGTCCAGTTGAGTAATAGTTGAGGTACATTTGAATAAAGTTCAGTATTTTTTTTTGTTTGATATTCAATTTTAATGAAGGTGAGTTTTTGTGTTTTAGTTTTGATATTTACGGACATTAGTCGTCACTGGATTATTAATAATGAGATTCTTGAGATATAGGTATATCTTTCCGCCGGCAAAGGTGGGATCAGATTCCTGACCCAAATCGTCGTGAAAATTATATTTTTACCAACCACTAATCAGTGAAGGCAAATGTCCCAAAAAATTAGTCAAAACAACAAAAATTTTGTTGTGATATTGAGTAAACCAATATAAAATTATTTAATCAACCTTTTTATGAAATATTATTACTCTGACTGGAATATACTTTCTAGGAGTCAGATGCAATTATAAAAAATATATACGTCATAAGGCTAGCTAAACAAAATTATGTTCCAAAGAAATAAAAAACACTTCATGAAATAGCGTAATACAGCCCATAGGCCCAAAATAAATTTTCACTTACGGTACCTTACCAGCATATTTTAATTTTAAAATACAAGGAAAACTTATTTTTAATTTTAGAGTTTATACTTTTGATACCATTATTAACATATAAATCAAAACAAATCAAATCGGTGTTTTTTAAATGTAAATATTGTTTTGGAAATAATTTTGCTTACTACTGTATTTATTTTCTAAAATCAACCATGAACTAACGATTATAAGTTTTAAAAGGGTTCGATTTTCATTGACCTTTTGAAAAATAGTATAGGTTTGTGATAACCCTGGATCTACAAATAAACATGCTTTTATATACAATACATATGAAGATTAGTACATATTTAGCCTTCAAATTGTCTTCGACTTTCCACGCTGCAGCTGTGTTTGGCGGGAAGCAGCAGGTGAAATGCAGGGAGAACGCAAACCCACCGTTATTGTTATTGCTAACATTCTTGTCAGCAACAGGTATTAATTGCGTCTAAAATTCTATCCGGTAATTCACAGAAAACGTTTGGTATTTGTATTTTTGCTATAGATTAAATATTTTAGATAACATTACTGCTTAATTTTAATGTAATCTTGTCATTCCCTCACAAATTCCACAAGACGTAATGGGAACAATTAATAATATTACTCTTTATAGTCAAGATTCTTCCATTACGTCAATGACTATTTACTATTTCTCAGTTCGAATTTTAATGAATCGGTGACGGTTTCTATGTTACCAATTGTTATTTCGTTCGAAGGTTCTCACACATAAAAACGTTCTAACACTTGTTTTACTAATCATTAATGTCAAATATCCGCACAAATTTAATTCTCCATTTACATGTTATACTAAATATCAACTATTTTCGATTATAATTTTATTTTTTCGTTGATAATTTTATTTATTAATTTTATAAGTAAAACGTCATCTACTGTCCCATAAAAAACAGTCAATTTGCAACTATAATTAACTTTCTCAATAAAGAATATTAAATAATATCCAGTATGGAACCTTCACATAGCTTTCCTGTACATAGCGACTTCCCACATCCAGCGAATGTAGGCACAATATTTCTAGCAGCAACTTCTAAAAAACTGAAATATCCCTAAAAATCTAAAAATATTCCCACCCATATCACCTCAGACGTCAACACATCTAGTGATTAACATCCAAATTAATCAACATCTCCTCTCATCAACTGTCAGTGTTGTTTCCACACATGGACTCCGAGAACCACATTCAGCTCCAGACGTCGTCGTCGCCGTCGCCTCCAAAACTTCTCACGACGCTTATCCCCTCACGCCGCGTGACACCCGCGCCACCGGCATCACCACCCGGGGCCGGGGGGCCGAGGTGACAGCCCCCCCCCCCCCCCCGGGCGGTGAAGGGTTGAGCCCGATGATGGATGGGGCACAGCGCCTCACTCGGTCGCCACCGTCGGACTCCGGAGTCATCAGTATGGAAATTCTGGTGATTAATGCCCGCTACAATTATCGGCTGTGGAGACAACTCCCTGTGTGAGATATGGGATTGTGGTAATGTTTTATGGTGTTTGAATTAAAGGAACATGTCCTCTACTATTTGCGACTCCCTTATAGTTTTATTTTTCTAATAAATAGCGTTAAATTTATATTCTTGATTAATTTTTCTTTTACCTATGGTCCTTTGGTTCGTTCAAAATTCAAGCATCATTAAACAGTGATAATTTAACGAGGTTTTGATTTTGAATTGTAGGATAATGTGGTCAGCTTAAAATGTCGAGAGTCGTTCGAAGTTTAAAGTAAGATTGTACATATTGGATCCATACTGTTCAGGGAGGTGCGCCAGCCCGAAATCTGAGAATGCAATTATAGGTTTTGAATTAGGTTCGCATTCCTTGAAATGAATTATTGTTCATTTATTTGGTAGGTTTTAATAAAAACCGAGTTCATAAGTTTCGTTAGTTTGGTCGTACTGATTGGAATTTCTGTAAATAACATACAGTATTTGCATTCCAGTTGATTAGTGATTTATATTCTTCATTGCTTCTACACAAAGTGTTATTTCCAAGAGTACTCCGTTTTAAAACTAGCTTTAGGGTAAAAGAAATTAGCTTTATGGGCATACTTAGAAATTTAAGTTGTCTACTACACTTCATTTTTCAATTTTTAAACTGCTTTAAAACATTCAAAATGTTTAAAATATAGAAAAAAATCAACAGCGTACAGCGTACAGTCCTATGTATAAGAAAACGTAAGATATTGTTATTAATATATCAACTATATATTTGTCAAATGCCACTCACCTCTATCATCGCTCAGCCCAAACTACTTGACCTAGAACCTTGAAACTTTGCATGAACGTTCCTCTCAGGGCATAGGCATCCACTAAGAAGGATTTTTAAAAATTTCCTCAGGACTACGCCCTATGATACATCAAAGTTTCAGTGTTAAAGTATAGGGAAGCTTATGTAGTTGTTATGACAACCTTAACATTAAATCATGAATCCAAGAAAGTTTTTCCACGGGTAAAACCGTGTTGATCAGCTAGTTGATTAATATAGGAATTACTAACTAATCAGTTGTGAAACATCCAAACCAATTTATAACACGTAAATTTAATTTTCACTTTAAACCAGGATTTCTCAAAAAAATAGATTTTTTGGAGAAACCCTGGTTTAAAATGATGTGAAATAAATGTCTGTTTTGAGCACATCTGCTCAAAACAGACATTTATTTCACATCTTCGCAATATTCTCCCCAAAAACTACTCTATTCGCCACATCGGACACCTCTGTCTCTGTACTATTCAGTTTGAAAGCGCAATCAAACCGTGCCAAGCCGCCAATAAAGCGAGCCATAACCACTATCAGCATTCACGACCGACAAGTGGCCGTAATATTGACGACTCATCAACCACCAATAGTCACGTTTGATCGACGGCCGGCCGTAACGCTAACGTAACCCCTCCATACGTAACGCCAGTCATCCCCTAAACCGCAGGTGCCCCTGACTTGCACCCGCCACCCTTACAGGTGGACGTATCCCTTACAGTTATAGCACACCCTGTAATTATCCATTATTAATTCGCTCAGTGACTTTCGGTTCGGGGGCTAAAAACTATGAGGGCAATGATGACCGCGACCCTCCCTCCCCTTGTGAGTAACCCTTGATTTATAATTAACGGGTGCATGATAATTGGGCCCTACCATTGTTGACGAGGCGTGAAGGTTTGTAAAGATTGATGGTCGTTAGGAGGAAGTTGAATAATTAGGTTGTGGGGTGGGTGGTAATGTGTAAATAGATTGGTTTTGGAAAAAGTGATTTAATTCGAAGAAAATGTTTTCTTAAGTCAAATGTGTGACCGGTGTATACAATTTTTTAGTCTCTCCTGATGATTTAGAGATATAAGTTAAATATGTTTTATATATCCAAAGTTTTGCACGGAGAGAAGTAACGACAAACGGAGGGAAAATATTTAATTCTTTGGAACATTCATTATTTTGAGTTTAAAATACTTGGGGCTTAATCTTTTAAGTCTATAGATCTTGTGGGTTAGTAAACTAAATATACTTCCAAATAATCAGAAAAAAATTAAATTGGAAAAAACGATATTTATTGTAAATTACAGAAATTAAGTTCTTGCTGTCCAAATCTGTGCAAGAAGGACAGTATCAAATGTAATTCTTTGGTTCTATGGGATTTTCATTTATTAAGAGGGAACTTTGCATAGACAAGTTAAATTATTTGTATTTCCTAATTTAGACCATGGACACTCTGCAGTTTTTATGAAAATCATCTTACCTATTTGTAATCAGTTTCAAACACGCGTAAGCAGAAAATCACGATAAAACGGTCATCTTCTATATAAATATAACTCAAAAACAAATATTTGATTCTAAATTTAAATTTTAAAAAAGTTCCAAGGCTAGTAGTTTTTAATTCAGGGATAGGAAACAAAGGTAACTGTTTTCAAATAACTTTAACAAAGAACTCGCAAACCCCTAACCAAAGACGGCTTAATTTCTATCAAAAAATCTTTCAAGATCCACAGCAAACTGCACACTTGGGGGAGGCGTTTTTCACGACACCGAGGTAATAAAAATGAAAGTAATCCCAGTTTCCAGGACGGGACAAAAGGTGTGAGTTTTCCAATATCGCTGTCATGTCTTTGATGTAGAGTTGGTACGATGTATTTGTATTTAAAAAAAAAAAATTAATTATTCCAAGGTATTAGCTTTAGGCCTACTCATTGAATGTGGGTTTTGAAAGTTCCCGCAGCGAGTTTAGTGGAGAGTTGTGGTTAATTAAAAAAATAATCATTGAGTTTTTAAGTTACTCTATAAATGTATTATACAGTATATATTTTTGACACACTAACTTCTTCATTAATAGTTTGTTAATAGAACGAAGGACTTGTGTCTTTGGCAAGGGGATAGCGGATACAGTTTTTCCCCAAGCGTTGTTTTTTCTCGCATACAAACCGTTGTGGATTGTGGTTGGTTCTTAGCTATAACTACGGCAAATAAAATATCACTATGAACATTATGCTTTTTAACTAGGAACGGAAACCTGTTATTCCTTAATGTGTATGAAAGATATTATGAACAATTAGCAAATTAAAAAAAAAAGTACGATTAATATATTATTCCTAAACACAGTAAAATTAATTCACTTTACTAAACAAGTTGGGTAAGTAGGCAGTAACATGGAATTTTACAATTAAAAAAAGTTTATAGACTATGATGTTCGAAATATAAACTGAACAAAAATTTTAATGATTTCATTAACGGCTCGTGTACTTGAAATAGTTTTAATTTATGATAATGGAATTTGAACATGATGGGGTAATAAACAAGCCAGCTCACTTTATTTATCTACGGAAAAGGGCTGATTTATTATTCAATGGTTTTATTTGTTTTGAAAACACTGATTGCTAGGAATCCATTTACAAATAGTGATTTCAATTTCATAATGTAATTTCACTTACCTGTATTTTATTCGCTTTAATACTTTTCGAAATGTATTGCTCTTCGTTATTTATTTGAATGAGAGTTTTCACTCAAATAATCTTTGTTAGTGACAAAAAATATTATATCCAAATTATCGATTATATTGTAATTCTTTTGTACATGCTTTTTTATGTTTTTAAAAAATTTAGATTACATAAGCTAAATAATAATTGCAACCATAGTTAGTATAATTAATAAAATACAGTATATACATTTAAGATTAAAATAATTTATAATTTAGAATAATTCCTAACGTCGAATGAATTAGTTTTCTTTTAACGGTATTAAAACAATTTTAGTGATTGGAAATATTTTTTTATAATATTTTTTGAATCGAATCGGTTAGAGAAATAAAACTTTGCACATTATCTCCTATGTAAAAAAACTACTTTCTGAGGTGTTTACTAACTCTTGGCCCCCAGTTGGGGACGGTCCACAAGGAATCGGTTCAAAATCTTAAACGTAAGCATAGGTCGATATGCACATCATTTTAAAGGGCTATTCAATTAGAGTTCAATGCCGCAAACCGCACTTCAAAAGGTTCATATGTTACAAAATGGCGACTGGTAAAAATTCTAATAGAATTACAATGTGTTTGCCTAAATATCGTCTAAAACATTGTAAAAAGGCTATGTTTGGAGAATCCAAACTCCGGAATTG
Source organism: Flexamia atlantica (assembly GCA_035578135.1). Classification (NCBI taxonomy): domain Eukaryota; kingdom Metazoa; phylum Arthropoda; class Insecta; order Hemiptera; family Cicadellidae; genus Flexamia; species Flexamia atlantica. The sequence goes on from JAQJVK010000011.1 coordinate 16,352,227, forward strand.
AATGTCAGACCTAAAAGCCTATTTTTAGGGTGCCGAAGAGGATGTTAGTTCCTATGGGGAACGGCCCACGAGGAGTCGGTACAAAATCTTAAATGTAAGCATGGTTCAATAATAACATCATTTTAAAAGTTTAATCAAATCAAATTCAATGCAGCAAACCACATTTCAAAGGGATTATTGGTTAAAAAATGGCAGGTGATTGAAGTTTTTCAACAAACATACATAGGCTTAGGTTTGATACGCAATTTGATTTATTAAAACTTTTATTCCACCCCCCCACCCCCCCCAACAAACCTAAGCCTACGCACTTTTATTGAAAACTTGAATCAGCCGCCATTTTGTAAGAAACCTTTGAACCTTTAACCTTTTGAAGTGCGGTTTGCGGCATTTAACTCTGCTTGATTATCTCTTTATATTGATGTGCACATCGACCTATGCTTACGTTTAAGATTTTGTACCGACCCCTTGTGGGCCGACTCCCTACGGGGGCCAAGAGTCAGTAAATACCTCAGAAAGTAGTTTTTTTACATAGAAGTGAATGTGCAAAATTTGATTTCTCAAACAAATTCTGTTAAAAAATTGTTAGCCGTTCTGGGACTTTTTTACACATTGGGTATGTATATAGCTTGGTTTTGATTCAGGAGAAATTGGTATGTTCGAATCATAAGTTCATACGACATTTGGACTTGGGGTAACAGACAAAATGACATTATTATACAAATATATAATTGTATACACACAAATACTCAAAGTAACCAAATATAACATTTTAACTTTGAGTTCTTGAAAAAAAAACCTATCGAAGAAGAACAAATCAAAATTCTTCGAAACACATCTACGAATCATTAAACGTTCCAGGTTTCTCTAATAAAAGACACAACAGTCGCCAAAAAAACTCGAGGCGGGGAAATCCCCCGAAAACCGCGCCATTATCAGTTAAGCCACAATACGCCACAATAATTAATCTTTTCCGCCAATACACGCCGCGGATCCAGATCAAAGAGATAACGGCGATATTGGAACACTCGAACCCTCCACACCTTTTGTCCCGTCTTGGAAACTGGGATTACTTTCATTTTTATTATCTCGGTGTCGTGAAAAACGCCTCCCCCGAGAGCGCTGTTTCGGTGTTTGCCGAGAGTCTTGACGATTCGGAAGAAATTAAGCCGTCTTTGGTGAGGCGTGGCCTGTTTGGTGCTGTTTGCTGAGGGGCGATTTCTTTGGTCGTCGGGTTTTGAGATAACGATTAAATCTGGGCAAGTACTTTTGAAAAACTTCTTTGGATGGGTGGAAAATGAATCGATTTCGATGAGTCTTCATTCACCAGTTTGAATGGAATGCGTTCATTTTTAAATCACACATTGAAAATGATTAAACTAAGTATTAGTCAAAACACTAATAATTCGTCTTCAAATTGTACTCAGTTGTAAATTAATTTTGTGTATTTTAATAATACATAAGTTATTACAAAAAGAATTTAATAAATTGTCTTAAGATTTTTATTGATACACTGTTTTGTGGTGTATGTTAGGAAATTTCAAGCACACTAGTTCCTTAATTTTTTTTTTAATTTTCTTTTCTATGTGAAAAACATCGATTTTAATCGTAAAGTTTCACAGCTTTCCTGATAATATTTTTGTACATTTATCAAATTAAGTTTAAATTAAGTTTGCCAGTCATTTAATCGACAGATCGAACAATGTTATTCAAATCAAACATTTTAACAATAAACGATTCAATAAAAATTCAACAAATTTATCAACCTCATGTATAATGTATATGTACGTATTTAGTCGAATGAGTATAAATAGGAAACGAGAGTTGTCTGCGAATAATGATGAAATTAAGGGAATTTCCTTCAGCTTACGCTGGAGTTTAATCGTTTTGTAGCGACTTGAATTTTATTTTACGTGGCATAAAATCTATCACAGTATATAAAAACCAGACATGACTGTTTCCCCACTACTGTTGCTCGATTTTTGCTACTAGCCCAATCGCCTGGTTGAACTGGAGGGTACTCTATCGGTCGGGTAAAACCGCTCAACAGCAGCGGGGAAGCCCGCTCAAGTCGGCATTTCTTTAATAACCTATGAGGAATAATATGTTAAAATCATAATAATAATAAAAATAAATTAATAAAACAAATTAAAGTTACATTAAATTTAGATAATTCAATATATTTCAGCCACCTGTCTCAAATAATACCCCCGTTGCAGCAGACCTGCATACTCAGCGAATTTCAAATGCAAAACAACATATTTCAATCAAACAGCAAGCTGAAAATGAAAATGAAATGTTTTGGTGAGCTCCATAAGAATAACATGGGGAATGAGTATGCAGGTTTGCTGCTACAGGTATATTAAAACTGGGTGGTTTTAATTCAATATTTAGTAGATCTGAACTAGAAGAAGCTATTTACCAAGTTTTAACAAGATATGTTGAGAAATAACCGAGATATAGAATTTTACTTATTTCCCATAAGGTTAACATTGGGACAACGTACTGTGTTTACCACTTTCAATATCTCGGTAACCAATGGACATAGAGCAGTGATTCAAAATACTAAATTGTTTGTTTTTTTGAGCTGAATTCAATGGTGCCCACAAAAATTAAATTTTAGATAAATTTTATTTTTCTATATAAAAAACTCAAAAAAACCCATTTTTGGGGGGGTTTATTCCCCTTTACCCCCCCTTGCGGTGGTCCGATCGGGCTGGTTCACGAACTCGTCCAATTGATTACCACTTTACATGTCCATACCAAATTTCATAAAGATCGGACCATTTTTGCGGCCGCTATCGTGCTAACAGACACACACACACACACACACACATAATATTCGAACGATTGGTGTTTTTTGCTTCTGGGGACCCCAAAATGAAAAGTTAACATGGTCTCGGACTTAGGTCTTACCATGAGTACTACCGTAATAGCTTATTCCTTTAAGGAAATTCGCTAAAAACTACTATTTTAGACAAATTCAATAAAATCAAACCATTTTATTTGAAGTTTTTTTTTCTTACGGTAGAATAAATTCAGATATCGCGAATCCGAAATGCGAGGAATAAAGAAGCGGGGACGAGAAGATAAGGAAACATCCCGTCTTAAGCACATTTGCATACAAATGAAGCAGGAGTTACCGTTCCTCCTTAGACATAAACAGATCAAATGTCTCTGTTGTCTCCATTAATCATGAAAGGGTTGCATTTCCCGTTCCCTTTTTATCTGCGTTAAAACTTTTCAACTACTTAAAATTTTAATTTAGTTCCTCCTCTGTTAGGACTCTTCGTCAATGTTTATTTTTTAAATGTGCCATTTCAGATTCAGATGCTTGTTTGAAACAAGATCTCATACTCAATGGAGTCATATTATAATTCCATTTCTTAGTACGATATTTGATTGCATTTATATTTTAATCTGCTTAGGCTATGTCTCTGTTCCCGTAAAGTATATATAATAAATTTATGTTTGAATTTTGGCTTGAAACCAAAATGCAAACATGCATTACTTACTTACCACATACATTGTTTTATATTAATGATGAATAAATCAAATAAATAATAACTAAAATTCAATACTGTATCATAAAAATGTTATAATTACTTAAAAATAAATATAATATGATTTTATTTAAGTTTAACATAGTTTTAAGCCTTACGGAGTTTAAAGCAAACTAAATAAGTAAAACGGGTGTTCAACCAAAAATATAAAAAATCAATGATATATTCTCGTCAAAATAGGTTTGAATCCATAATCATAGCTTTTAAGCTAATTTAAGATATTTGAGTCCGGCCAAAATAATGGACGTGTGGAATTTAAGTAAAGGTGACCTCGGTAACAGAGAAAACTATGTGGTGAGAAAATAAATCTCTTTAACTGATCCTCCCTTTGTTGCAGTTTTGGTTCATAAATACCAAAGGAATTTTAAAATAATTGTTTTCATGATAGGTTCCAGTTGATACCCAATAATGATTCGGATTCACATTTTCAATACGATTCCCTCTTTGGAGGGTTCGGTTGCAGACAAATGAATTGGTTGTCTAATATAATTAAATGGAGATAGTGTGTTTGGTGACAGAGGGTGAAGAATGACTGAACCCCCCCCCCAACAGGATCCAGCCCCCCCCCGCGATCCGCCCCCAACCCTTCCGTGATTAATGGCAGTGACAGAGACATTTGATTCAACTCAAGAGTTAATGTTAATGTCTTCGCTGACGAAAAGTCTTAAATCATTTGTATGTTAATGTACTTGGGGAGAGAATCTGCTTTATTATCTGATGAGATCCAGCCACTGGTTAATGTTTTTCATACCATTTGTCACTTTGCCAGTTCATTATTTTGTTGTGATAGTAATGTCAGTGTTATATATTTTTTTAAACATCGTGATGTCTCCAGAATCGTTTTTGACCAAATATAACAGGTTACTAACCGAATGCCGTCAACGATTCTTATAATCCAAATTTTGGTTACTCGAGTTTCCAAAATGGTTTGAAAATGACCTGTAAAAGGTTGAAACTCGAGTAACCAAAATTTGGATTTCAAGAATCGTTGATATCATTTGGAGGGTAACCTGTTATATATTTTTTGCCTAAATATTGTAAGGTATTATAATTTTAACCCTTGATTATCAATTTCGAAACAAATATGAGAAAATATTGAAAGTTAAGGAAAGTATTTCGAGTTTCTTAGAGGTAGTACAATAAAAACCAGTGACTTCAACACTTAATTTACAAGAAAAATATTTTATATAAAAATTTAAAAGTATAACTTACTTGTGAGCCTTTGAAATTAAGTTTAACATAGGATATAGAGAGGATTATATATAGAATAGGTAGTGCAGGATAAAACTCTCAGGTAGAGATTTTAATCTCTATGTTATCAACAAGAACGAGCAAAGCTTTGTTGACTGAGCCATTATAGTACCCATGAACCGTGATGTACTAGGGGACTTGGACTAGGGGAATGACACTAGGGGAAAGGAAAGAGGTCAACGTGAGTTGGGGGGGGGGGGGGAGTTGCAGTGGATAGATCTATGCTCATTTCTGATCTGGGTTTTATGAAAAGCTGTGGCTAGCCAGAGGGCTAAATTATTTCATTCGCTGTTCGTGAAACTGATTTAATTTTATCTAGATCTTATTGTTACCATAGGCTATCAATCTTTATGTTTCACCTATCTTTCTACTATAGCAAATCGAGTGTAGGATAACTGTGTACTTGCATGTTTCAATTATCATTCATAAACATCAATATGGTATTAAATTTACATAAAATTTAATATTCTTATAGTTTTTAAATTGTACACATCTCATTATTTTGCCGCTAATTAAATATCGTCACAAGTTAGCGGCCCTAATGACAATTTTGTGTATAGGCTAAATTAGATTTGAACTCAAACTAATTGTATGGACAGTTTTCAGTCCATGTTGTAAAAAGTTTGGAGTAAAATGTTTGAAGAAAACATTTTTAGTGTATTGATTTCGTGTTGTTTCTAGGTATCGTATTACATTATTTACCAATAACAAGAAAAAACCAAAATGTTTTATTAATTAAAATGTTCGTTATGTTTTAGTATATGTGCTAGTGAAAAAGCTAAATTTGTAAATTTAAATTCGAAGATGAATAAACTACTTAAACCTTAAATGGAATTTTGTATATCCTCACTTCCTTATGGCTTTCGTTCCAGAGTTTAAGGCCCTATTTGTAGGAACTTGATCCATTCAGATAAGGCACAGCATTTCAAGTTTTACGCCGCCCAAGGAATTGTTGGATCCGCGTGTTTTACTTGAGGCGTGTTTTACTGTTCGATCCGTGTGTTTTATTATGAGAGGCGTGTTTTACCGGAGAGTTATTGGGAGTTTACAGCCGAAAGGCGACTTCCGTTCTTTTCTGTTCTTCCCTCTTTCCTCGGCTGAGTCTTGTTCTCTGAGGAAACGACGCTCATATGGGCTCGCGTTCCGGAGCATTAGGCCAGCCGTAAAAGTATTCCATTGGTCGATTGGTTTTATCACCCTTTTTTAAGTTTCCGGATTGATCGTTTTATTGATGTTGAAAGTCGATCGTTGTTTAGGAAATATTAAATGCTGTGGGATTTCCTGTGGCAGCGGAGCAATTTTTTGCCTGCTTTTTGAGACTATTATACATTTTTAATGGTAGTAAATCTTCGTTTGCATAGAAAATAATTTTCCCAACTTCAGGTTTTTATCGTCTTCTTAGACCACCAGCTTTTCCTTTAAAGGCAAAATCTTTATAATCATAGTTTTAACGGGCGAGTAGGAAGTATATCTTAGACAAATTTATTTTTTAAGTGTTATGGTAGACCTACTTTAAAAAGGTGGAAAATTGAGGAAATTTTTTATATTACTTCACCAATTATAACTCCTCTTTGCAAAGCTCTACCATTCAACCAAACGTCTGATAATATTTTAATCGCTTTAAGAATCCAGAAAGATTGTGAGCGCGAAAATCTGACAGATTGGAGTGAGTCCAGTAATAGAAATCACAACATTAGACAAATGGATTGTATGACAGATATAATGGAGTGCCAGGCGGGGAACTGGAAGGGGTGTGGACTGTAGGGTGACTGATAACTGATAAGGGCGACTGATAAAGACGCAACCCTTCTCCTTGATTAATGGCCTTGAGACAAGGATGTTTGATTGGCGGCGATCTTAATGTCTTAACCAACAGTAAGGCTCCTTAATTTGTATGTTAATGTGGTTTTGAGCCTGGATTACTGAACAAACAGATCGGAGTGCAGATTATGCTTGTGGTAGAAGTTTGGGTAAGGAAACTATTTTATGTGTCAACTCGTGACCACTTTCGCTGGCTACACCGCTTTCTTGGTTTATTGTGTAATCTGAGTAAAGGAAGAAAAAAAAAGTTTCACAGTGGAGCTTTTACATAATAGTTAATCTTGATCTTGATATAATCTATCCATCCAGCAATTAAGCAAATGAGTTTTAATAACAATTAAAATGGTATAATAAATTAACACGTTGTTCCAGTACATTAAAAAACCCATTTATTAGATCGTTGATTTTATTACAACTATTCGTTATTTCGTTGATTTAATTTCATGTTAACTGAATTAAAAAATTGTGATGAATAATTTATAATTTTTATTTATTTATATATTTTTATTACCGGTAATTATAAATGTTATTAAGACCTCTTTAGTTAAAAATAACGTTTAGAAACCAATACTAATAATTTATGAAACTCAAGAAACTCAAGTTCGGGTGGAGTGGATATAAAAACACGAGCCAAAGCCAATGTATTAAAAATGAATTTAGGGTTTGCCTGATAAACGCTGGATAAATAATATTAAAAGTATTTTTCCATATACACACACTCAAAACACTGAATAAATAATATTAAATAATTATTTTCCATACACGCACACTCAAAGGAAATTGTAACAACCTGAGACTGCAGTGCAAGATAATGTTTGATAGTTTTGTTCTGCAAGAAAATTTTATAGAAACTGAACCACACAATCAAGTGTGAAATCGTGCTTTAAATGGAAAAATAAATACTAAACGGTCTCTAAATATTACTACTGGGGACTCTAAATTGATATACTAAATTGCTACTCCCTCAATCACTCGTTTTCACCACAATCGTTGGTCGCCATCCAACTCCAACAGTTGCATGTTTATATTTGCCTCACTCGATACGCAACGGCGCACTGAGGTCGTGCCAATGAGGAGGTGTTACTTTGAGAGATGAGTTCTGCGGGCCTCCCGATGACGTCAGAGTCGCTTATATCCCCCCAGCTGTCCTCCGGTGACGTCACACACCTGGCAACGTACGGAGATGGCAACTGGATTGTTTGTTGTACGCTTGAGGCTCATGACTAACTGAAGCTGAAGTGTGGGGTGACAAGACAAAAGGTGCTAAGTGATTCATAATTGTTAAACTGTGTTTGAGGTTGAAAGTGTGAGTGGCTTACGCTGTAGTAAAACTGAGTTGGTTGCACGATTGTACGAATATTTTTATAAAAAAACAAGTATACTTCTAAATATTGAATCAAAATGAATCTTTGAGGAAGCTTTCAAATTTACTTGTATTATTCTTTAAACTAAATAAACAGGTACCACATTTTATTACAGGACTTTGTCCACGTTGAACCGTTGGACAAATTTATAGATATATAATTATCTATAAATTAAAATTTATAGATAATTATATATCTGTACAATAATGGATCACAGAGTTCGTCCATGAATTTGGATGAATGGATTTAACGTATGTATTTAGGCTGTGTACTTAAATCGAAGGCCACAAGTAGATCCATTATTGGTATTTCTAAACCAACAAAAAACAAGTAGGGCACCGAGCAAACAGATCGGTGAGTGCAGATTATGCTTGTGGTAGAAGTTTGGGTAAGGAAACTATCCAACTGAATAGTTGCCAGACTGATGTTTGTTTGGAGGTTGGTGAGTAAATTGATTTAAAAAATTTAAAGTAAGGACATTAAAAGTTTATTAAGGGCCTAGTCAAAAACATTACTTATTCGAACCGATCTCCTGGACAGTTGGGAAGAGATTTAATGGCACTCCAGCCTCCAAGATCGTCCAGGTAAGAACTTATTACCTATTTTACTCGATATAAGTAGAACGATAAATAAACAATCTTTTTGAATATCTAGGAGCTTTCATAATTAAACCATTGACTATAAATACAGGAGACTTTCGATGGTCATCGTAAAAAGTGCACCAGCTTTTACCTTAGAGGATTTGGAAGATGATTTAGTAACAGTATTCTCCATTAGAGGATGTTGGTGTCAACTACTAATTACGCTTTCAGTAGGAGATATTTGATTTTTCTGTGTTGTAGGATGAAAGTAAACTACTCTTACTTCCTAGCATATATAGTTTTAAAATTCGAATTAATAAATAAAATACATAATTCACAACAGCCATATCTATTGGGGATATCGTCAAACTATGGATGATTCAAATCATGGGTAACACGAAAGAGGCACAGCTGGAACACAGGTGGGGAGGTCACCCTCTGTACCTAAGTCGCTGATTAAATATTTCATTAAAAATATATTAAACAACAATAAACAAACTGGGTTTTGAATAGAACATAGTATTTTTTAATATACTCCTCATTCCTATACGATAACGTTGCGCCAATCTCACTCTAGGGTAACATTTCATCTTGTGGCTTAACAAGAGGTTGATAACGTCTGGTGCTCGGAGAGGCATAAATAACGAGATAATGAGGAACAAGAGGCTGCCACGATAAATATGGCTGCAAAACAAACAAGATTTCGCACAGTAGCGACTGCAGACCCTTCCACTCACGGCGGCAACACAGGAGTGCCTCAGGGCAACGTTCTGGGACCGCTGTTGTTTTTTTGTTGTTCGAGTTTCAAACTTAAACTAATTTATGTATTTTTACAATATGAAATAAACATATCATCCACTATTTAAAGAAAACGTTTTGTTAAAATAATAAACCTAAGATAAAATAAACTAGCTTTTTTGAGATTATACATTGAAACTCAAACTAAACAAAATTGAATAAGCTGGTATTAAAATAATCATTGTTTGAATCAAGCCTTCTTATACATGCTATGTATTGTGATACGTCAAAGTATTTTAATCATCTTGGTTATCTTTTGTGGGAACGTAAATTCTTGACATGCAGTGTCGGAGATAAACCTATTAGATATCAAGAGCACAGTACGGCTGTAATTCTTTATATAATGTAAAAAAAAGAGTTTTAATGGAGGATCAGTGGCATGATGAAGACTATGGCAACCAATAGATAGCGTTAAAAATGTCCAAGGATATCAGCAGATTATTTTTATTTTTGAAAAGCATCAAGCATAACATTTCATTTAAAAGACTAAGTCTAACTATTGCATCTCTAAAATGACCAGTAACCAGTAAATTAAGATGACAATTAATTTCTAACATATAACATGATTTTTGACTAATTTCCCAACCGAGTCTGTGCCAATAACAGTAACGAACAGGATTGACTATCTCTAATAAAATTTACTCACAGTTAGACAAATGGATGATATGTAATAGATTAGTTTGGCGATTGGGGTCTAGGGTGTGGCAAGAGGGGCGCTAACACAAAGGGTTGATAAGAGACTAAGACACCAACCCTTTCTTGATTAACGACCTTCTTTGGTCTCAGAGATGTTTGATTTCGTTTAAGAACAGGTACAAATTCCAGTTTAATGTTTCAACGGGTTTGTATTCAATTTACCATCATGCTATTTAGCTCAATAAGTTATAATAGGTCTAGAGCACTTCTCTTAACATATCAATTAAGCTAAGCCCACTTAACTGCTTATAGAGGCTGTTAACAGGCATACAATCATCAGACATAGTGCTTTGATGTTGATGTTTACCTCTGATGTCTGCACTGGATCAGATGATCATAATTATCAAGTGGAGAGGGGGAGGGGGGAGATACTAGGTATGTTATGCAGACTGCATCGTCAAGCGTTCTGATAGTGGAGGACAGTTTACCCTGGTATGAAGATGAATATCAAATATTAGGAAGGGGACATGCGTTGCTCAGCAGCTGGTGGAGTAAATCTTGTAAATAAAAAGAAAAAACGGATCACTGTTTAGCTCTTTTCTCTATATTTGTGCCCTTAGGCAAACATTTAAGAAAAAAAATTATAATTTTCCTTTAAATACTCTCATAGAGACCTTTTACTTAAGCTTGAGGCTAATGAGTAGCAAAATTATGATTTTCTCAATAATGCTAGGTAATTTAGACTTTATATACATCGAGTAACGGCTGGTAAAACATGACCAACAGACCGGAATCCAAAACTTTTATAACTTAGTTTTTATTGTTAAGAAAAAATATATTATTGCAATATTTTATTTACAGACTGAGAAGGAAACTTACGGAGTCCGTTGTTATTCATGTAACTTATCTGGTTTGATTTAAAGAAATAAAATATAATACGAAATGACTGCAAACTATAAACTCTCGTTAAAAATAGGGAAATACGATGATTTGGATTTTTTATAATTACACATATAAGTGAATTTGATAATTTAAAAAAATTTTGGAATATAAATCCCTATTTAACTGAGGGTTTCATGAGTAGAACTATCCCTCCAGGCCTCAGTGAAAGTTATACGTTAACTTCTGTATCGTGCTTCTCCTTTCTTGCTTTATTTTTTCCAATTTTTTAAAATTTGATCCTAATTAATTTATCAGAATAAATTACCCGTAAACTTTACATCGAGTGAAGGCTCTATTTTTTTGTGTGCTATTAGCTCGCTTGGATTCAGACAAAGTCGAAAGTATCGATAATACAAATAAAAACAAGTGGTCTTCGGAAGAGTAATAATGTAATAATGTCAGTACCATAAGAACGATTAGACAGGAGCAATCTTTAACTGTAGAGTATTTACACAAGATTTAATATAAAAGACAAAGTGATTCAGTATTCACCATTTATGATAATTTTTATTACGATCAGATTGACTGTTTCTGAGGTTTTGGGATGAAGAAATGAATTCAAGACTGAGCTTTGCATTATACCAGTCACAAGTATTTAAAATAATGTATAGATGCTTCTAGACCGCCAAAAAGAATCACAGACTCTAAACGCATCCTGGCCCAAGGCATAATCACCGAAAAAACCGCACACCTTAAATCTTCGGCGAGTGAAAAACGACTCATAACTCGCTCAAAGTAAGACCTCGTAAAGCACTTCGCCGTCACCTTCACCCAAGCAGCGGACCTGCTGATTGCCGGTGGCGGCCCCAGGGCACATCTCGGGCCTGCCTACTCGCCAGATATTGCCAATTAATCTCGTTACATCGGTTAGTTATGGCCCCCTTGAGTAACGAGTGGGTAATGGATGGCGTTTATAGTGAGAGTCAAATGTCGTGGCCCACACAGTCCGTAAGGCTAATGTTAAAAGTAACATTAGAGTTATGGGCGGACTGGACCAAGTTATCGATTTGAACTATACGTTCTGGATTGAGATACTGGAGTAGGAAACTTGTCTCTGTCCTCTAGATTCGTCAACTATCTTAGCTATTACAAGATGACGACTGCTGAGGGTCCGTCAGAAGTAAAGTCAAAAATAGGGTATATTAAAATTATGACGAGTTACAGCCAAGATTTTAAAATAGTAGTCGTAGGGTGGTCCACGAAAAATCAGTGAAATAATGCTGCAGTAGGCCTAAATTGGGTCATAGATTTATTTACTAATGTTTGCATTACAGTGTGAAATATTTAATGAAATAATACCTAAAAAGTAGAGTTTAACTTTGAAATAGTATTTTTAAGCCTGATTTTGATCAAACCTCAGTTCTTAAAATTACCTTTATAAAGTACTGGACTTGATGAAATAGATGACAATGTAATGCGCCTTTGAACAAACATTGAAAAATCAGTGATATGTATTGAAAATGTATAAAATTAACCAAAAAAAGGACTTATTTAGTGTTGTTGATAATTAACAACTGAAGAGGTTGCAAAACGAACAGGAAACTCAAAAAATGAAATATAAGACTTAAGGTAAAGCTTCAACATTCTCTAACTTCGCCAGTGTTATTTATAGCTAGTAAGTAAATAGTATTGCATCATCCAATTGTTTGTTCATTAGAATGCGAACATGACACGGCTCTTTAGAGATTAGAACCTTCTTTGTGTACCGGTCAAGACGACGCCGACTGACTTGAAAGTCAAGGCAGTGATTCAGACTCGGGTATGAGTCTATGTCCTGAATATTAAACTTGATCAGTTCTGCCATATATACCGTAGCTGAGAGTTACTCACCTCTTGCTATGTTTGATGCCCCCGCTTACACAAAATGGTTTGTTTGCTGGCAACTATTAATAGGCTAATTTTACTGTTATACTTTACTAATGAATAGTGTAATCTAGATATAAAGTCGTGCAAGATTTTAAGTCTTTAGCATTTGGCTGGTTTCAAATCTTTATAGAAGTTATCTTAATTTGTTATAAAGAATACAAATCTAAGATACCTTTTCTGGAGTAATCCCTATTACTTGATACTAAGAAAATTTCGTTCATAGTTTATTGTTGATTTAGTTATACAGTTTGGCGTTTAGCTATCAAGTTGCTATGCTATATAACCAAAGATTAGAACAAGCAGGGTGACTTATTGTGTCTATACTATTCTTTCAAAACTTAAAAAGTTATCGAAACCAAACAAAACAAAACAAAAGAGAGATAAAGGTTTAAAATATATTCACAACTTCTTTCCTATCAGGTACTAATTAAAACCATCCAGCCTGCCAACAGAACCTCCCAGTACAACAATTACGACCATAGATTGTGCAAGATAGGCTTTGCCAGGCGTCAAATCGGGCGGAACGACGAGAATCAAACGCAACGCCGCGGATTGCCGCACAAACGAAGCGGATCGTCGTAGTTCGCAACTATTTGCGGCATTAGTTGAGGGCAGGGAGTGTGCAATGATCAAAGCATCAGAGTGGTGCGATATACGATTATAAAACGCAGATTGTGAATTGCTGAGTCGCAGAGGTTTATACCCTAACACGTTAACTATTGCAGCGTAATGAAACCCAGTAGGGGTTGCGGTCGCTGCATAGATCAAGCGTTGAGTTTTCTGGTGAATCAACGTGGATTTTGAGATATATTACTACATTTAAGCTACAGAGGCTCTGACAGTCGCAGATTTTTGCTTCCTCCTTAGATTAAATAAACTAAGCTATCATTATCAAAGGATCCTTACAAGTAATTGGTATGAGGAGAGAAATTGTGCCTAAGAAAACTTCGTTAACATAGCTTTAGATTAAGGCATCAGCTAAATTCATATACATAATTCTAATAATGGGAAATCACATATGAAGGTCTAAACAGAAATAATTTCAGTTTACTGAGTTTACCTTACCTACTAATGTCAAATTTGCAATTGACAATTAAAGGTAATCCTAACTCTTAATATAAACCTTTTTATTTCGATGGCTTTATTTTTCACAAAAAATGTTCATAGATATGCAGATGAATATTAATAGTAAATTGAAACTAGAGTTTGCTGTCTAAGGGAAACGGAAAAATACACCTAGATAAATAACAATATATTTACAAAATTAACAATATTTGTACAAACTCACAACCTTAAGTTACTAATCGTTACTAAGCTTAACAGCCTATGTTATATACATAAACAACAGAGATAGAGCCAATCAGAAAAATCATCAAGAAATCAACACATGTCCTAGCAAAAAAAAAAGATGTTAAAATTTACAGTTATTTATATAACCTTTTAATACAAAAATTGTAATGCATCATACTCAGCCAAATATTAAATCAACGCCTTAACTACAAAGAAATCAAAAGCAGTCAGTTTGAAATATTTAATAATGCTAACTTATCCAACCTTTTCAAATGGGTAACCACATAAAATACTTTAGTAAAATGGAGTATAGTTTATTTAAATATTGCAATTACAAATATTTAAAACATCGTAATTAAATAGGGAGAAAATAATATCCAATTTCCGTTCACGTTCATTTCATGAGAATGTCGTATACGGCGCATTGAAAGTATCAAGTTATCATTAGTGTAAGAAAGACTCGTTGAATGAGGAAGCGAAATTTTCAAGTCCATAGCAAACAATTTGAGAGTAAAAAAGGATGAAGTTTCCTTGTTATGCTGATATGAGGTATTGGACAAAAGAAAGCTCGTTAAGATCAAGATAATTGTAAACAAGATAAGTTTAAAATATGTTGAGTTTTTTCGTGATGCGACTCCACGTTGGATTTATGATTCAAACTTTCTGACAACAGCGTAAAAAATCTTAACGAACAGTCTGCTGCAATTGCATGTAATTACATGTGTATTCTATTTTTCTATTGTTCATCAAACTAAAACATATTTATTTTGTTCTTGAGGCCTCAGCAATTAAGAACTTGATTTACTGATATAGAATCAAAGGACTATTAGGATTAAATTTGACTTTTAAGAATAAAATTTATGGACCCAATCAATTTGAATCCCTATTTAAAAAATCCTCAGTGAACCGTAAATAAGATTTACAAATCAGACATTAATCATATTAAAGTATATAAGGGCAGAATTCGTGCTCTTTAAGAAAAAGCAATTTATTTATTAAGAATTAAGGATCTATGTCAAGATATTTTAAGTCCCAACATAGCAAACCGCAGACACCTCTTCCGTCTAATCCTGTAAACATTTATCAACTTAAAACCCATCGTTTCATTTTAGCATTTATTTAATTAAACTTCTCTCAGGATTAAGCTCGACAAGATCGCGCTGTCAAGGCTCGGGAAGATTAGCAAGGCGTTCTGACTCCGACCGAGAAGCCGCAGTGATAAATGGAAATCCCGTTACGTTTAAACTAATGATTTAAACCGCGAGCGGCAGAGAGAAGAGATAAAAGGAATCGCGACTGATCTATCAATGTTTGTGACAACGTGATTGATTCATGGGCACGGTGCGACGCTTTAAAGTCACTTTCTCCATTTATATCTTCCACTAGATTACTGGGGGAACTGCATTGTCTGTCTGGTAGGAAACGCAACCTGTCTGGAGCCCCTGGTGGAATCTCTGACTCGATCGAAATGTTCCAAGGACTCGTAGTAGACGGTTTTGTAGTTGCCGAACTCGTCTATGTCCAGCCGGAGGTCTCCCGTCCCCGTGCGGTCGGGGAAGATCATGGTGATGGGACGGTCGTTGGGGAGACGATTGGAAACCAGTTGGTCCCTGCTGGAGTCTACGGGAAACAGGAGAGCCTTCCCTCCTCTAGAACTTTGCCTATTGCTCTGGGAGCTTTGGTTGTCCTCTGGAAACACCAGTTTTGACTTGTCTTTCCCGTCTTGGTTCTGGAACGCCGAGTAGACCTGTCTATTGGCATCATCATCTATTGGACTATTCGTGTAGTGGTTGTACTCTAGGATATTCTCTGGTTTCGTTTGGATCCTACTTTGATACCTCTGGTGTTGAGAAGAGTACTGCTGAGGGTACCCGGGAGGCGGGAAGGAAGGGTAGGGTCTGAGGGGTCTCTGAGGGTACTGCGGGGGTCGGGACGGCCTCTGGGGAGGGTAGTGAGGCGGGGGTCCCTGAGGGTACTGGGGAGGATAGCCAGGGGGAGGACCCTGAGGAGGGTACTGCCCAGGAGGAGGGTACTGCGGGGGGTAGGGACTCGGGTACCCGGAGGGATGATACTGCTGGTACTGCGGAGCGTACTGCTGAAGCTGCTGGTTGAAGAAGCGGAAAAAGCCTCCGTTGTGGTTGTTGAGGTAGTCGACCAGGCGGTCGGGGTCGCGGGGGCAGGTGGGGTAGGCGACCAGGCAGGCACGGGAGTCGCCGCGGGAGGTGTAGCCCAGCAGCGCGGCGCGGCCGAACACCAGCAGAGGAGAGTCGTCCACGAAGTTGAGCACAGTTAACAACCTGAGGCAGAAGGAATGCAAAACTAAATAAGGCACTGTAATTAGTTTTGTTGAATTTAGAAATGCTAACTGAACTCGGCTGACCTTATCAAACCTTTGACTATTCACTAAAAATCACTCTTTCAAGTAAAGAATAGCTTTTATATACCTATATCTTTGCTTAAGCATAATATGGTACCTTTAATTGCCTATGGGGTGGAGCCCAATGGAGAAACCGACTTGAAATCTGCTTAGTTGTCATAAGACCTAAAGAATCAGGGAACGAAATTTCAGCTCCCTACCTAAATAGGATGATTGACAATTAGTGATAAGTTAGTCAGTTGGTGAGTCAGCCGTAGGGCTTTGCCTTTTACAGATACAGATACTCAACGTAATTACTGACCGTGTAATTAATGGCGTTTCTACCAGCTTCACTCGTGCCCATTACAAACCCGTGAGCTACCAAGCTTATACTTATCATTAACAAACTATCATTAAAGTTCAGATCTATCTCTTAGTGATATCATCAAGTCCAGTTATAATGGTAAATAACTTAAATCATTACCTGTATTTAAAATTGAATATTTTTACTAGAATATATTTAATCAACCTGTTACTGCCACTAAAGTCATCTAATATTGTTTTGATGCTACAAATGTGGCAATTTATTTGTAACAGTAATTACAACTAACAAAATGAACAATTAAATTAATTGAGTATGGTCGTAATTAGCAGATAACATTAACGCGTTATCTGCTACTGCTAATATGCATTGCTGATTTTTCGTTATTCTGCTACTATTCATATTATTAGCTATGTTAATAATAATAATGTAAATTATGTCTACCTGGATTGCATAACTACACCCTAATACCTAATCAATCAATGAATAATGAATGAAGGTGGTTCAATTCTAATTCTTACAGCCCAACCCACAATTATTTCTACATATCAGGCCGTATCTGACAAGAAATCTCTAAATAACCAAACGACTCTAAACAGTCGCATTCTGTCGCAATCACGAAACTCGATAATACTGTTTTAACGAGCGCAGAGGCGTAAAGTGAAATGTAAATATTCCTCCTCCGGCCGGTAAATACAGAAGTGGGCCACCTGATGTAACTCTCATAAACCGCCGGTAAACAGCCGACAGCCTGTGATTACAAACAGCTGACGAATAAAACAGCTGAGATCAGAGAGTACATCAGGAGTATGACAGCTGTTTACGGTGTCACAGGTCATGTTTACGTCGGGGGTTCACTACCAGCGTTCCCACACGTCTGTTTCTCCTCAGCGTCGATAACGCAGTGTGATTAACGACCGGTCGATAATGAAGTTTGACATTGTTTGGGCGGTAAAGTATTCATCAGCGGACAGAGTGGTCTGCAATGAAGTATGGGCCACTTGCATTAGGATGATAAACAGTGCCGGGCGTAAACAGTGCCTCTGGGCTGCCTCAGGAGTGATGGAGATATTAGATAAGAGGGTAAGGGGGGGGTACGTAAACACCAGGTGTGGGAGCAGTGATAGTATTGAATACATCAGTAGTAAAAGGCAGTTAACTTAATGGAAATGAATGTTGATTGAAGTAAATCCTTTAAAATAACGTAGATAATGTATTTAAACAAATTTAAATATCTATTTCTAAATAAGATCAATATTGAAATATATTAAATAAAAAATGAGCACATAATTTATAATAGACTGTTACTTACTCTGAGCAGAAGTATTCTGTAAATGATTATTTGATACTACATTTAAAATTAAACTGATTGAAAATTGATGATAGTGTTGTTGTTCGTGTAAAAATTCAGAATAATTTTTTACTTTATAGTTACTCTTTCTTCACTTAACGCCACTTAAGGCGGCTCCACACATGCGTTATTCGGCATGCAGCGAGCAGCGACTCGCCGAATCACGAGTAGTGTGGAGGGTGTTTATGTATTTGGCAAGTAGCAAACATTAGTGCTTGTTCATTGTCGGTCCTATAGCGAGGCAAATAGTTCGCCGAACGTCGAGCATTCGGTGCATGCCGAATAACGCATGTGTGGAGCCGCCTTTAGAGAAAACGTGATTTTAAGTTAAGTCTTGAAGTATATCTTGACAGGCTATTTTAAAACTTAATTTGTTAAAAGTTTTTCGCGACTTGTTTGTAGAGTTTCGTTTATTTTATTTATTCCCACCTTCACTAATTGAATTTTGTGTTTTGTCACGTTTTTGTTAATTTTTTTGTGTATTCATTTAGTAATGTTATACTAACCAGCTTACTTTTATTTTACCTTTTAGCGTACTTTATCTGGGTGTTAATTCTAACTTAGCTACTTTCAAGGTATGATTTTAGCTACCACAAAAACTAAAACTAAATTGAAATAAAGTACCGTAAAGTAACTCACGTGACGAGAGCATCCTTGGAGAGGAAGGGCACCGGGCTCTCCTGGGAGTAGGAGGGGTACCCGTAGCTGCCGGGCCTCGCCCCACTGGCGACCTCGCACAGGAGCCTGGGGACGCAGCGGAGGTCGTCGTAGCGGGCGATGGAGGAGAGGGCGCCGAGGATGGAGTTGGGAGGCCCCAGACCCTGGCCGGGGTAGCCTCCAGGGTAGCCGGGTGGCGGAGGGTACGGGGGAGGGTAGGACCCGGGGGGGTAGGGCCCGGGGGGCCCGGGGGGAGGTTGGTAGGGAGGGTAGGGCTGGGGAGGGTAGGGAGGGCCTGGAGGGTACCCACCCCCTGGGGACTGGTAGGGGACCCCTTGTTGGGCGACCCCTTGGTTCAGTAAGGAAGTCAGCTGTCTGAAATAAAGAAAAAATAGCGTGTAACAACTATTTTTATGGTAAAACTCTTTTCCGATTGATCTCAAATTGTAATACACTTGGATAGCTTCATAGAGCTATTTACAATTCGTTGTGAGAGAAATATAACTTAAAATTCGTAAGTACACCCATTTAATTCCAGATGAAAAATATCAAGAAAGATTTTAGTAGCTAGATTTAGATTTGATTCCTATTTTGTTTCATTTTGTAAAAAAAGTAATTTGTACTAATTATGAGGTTTTATTCTAGAATTGCGTAACAGAAGCAGCTCTAATGATTTCCATTAGAGTTCCTCAGAGTTTTTCGTTCTAAACCCTGAGTCAAACAATAATTACTGTTCTTTGTTTGAAATTCATTGTTGGTGATGGTGATTTTATATTTTTATTAGGATTTTTGCGGACATTTGCCATCACTGATTAGTAAAAAACAAGTTTCACGACGTTTCGGGATCTGGAATCTGATCCCGTCTTCAGGTGGAAGAAAACCTAGAACTTTCTAGTTCTAGGTTTATATGTAAATATACGGGATCAGATTCCAGATCCCGAAACGTCGTGAAACTTGTTTTTTACTAATCAGTGATGGCAAATGTCCGCAAAAATCCTAATAAAAAAATAATTACTAATGACAAAAGTTCATTAAAGGGACGTTTTCAAATTTATTTTTTGCGTATGAAGAACTTACCGACTGACTGAAGAGCCAGGTGAAAAACATTCCGCCTTTACTGTGTGTTGTCTCAAGCTGTTACTTTATGGAGAAAATAAACTTTTACTGGTACTTGCCACAAGTTGAAAGACATGTATAAAATAAACGGGTTGAATGAAACTAAAGAGGGACGGGGCAGTATATGTTTTACTACGGCGCATCCTAAAATGTAGCCTCAAGAACACATGTTGACTTAGGAGTTTACGGGATTTTATTTTGTGGAAGGTCTAAAATATGTTTCAAAAATATTTCCGTGTTTCCGTTGTTATGGAGTATTTTTCGAACAGATATTAAGTGAAAATGCACTGATTTATAGGGTTTTGTTTTACAGGCTTATTTTTGGGGCAAATTCTGAGTCATATAACGTCAAGCCTCAAAAATGCTTGTGATTCCAATGTTGTTGTGGAAACTACTCTCTTCGACTCGATAGCACTATATTTTTTAAAATGATTATATATTATGAGAATTTGTGCTGAAGTTTTATTTATTGAATGTGGACTGTGATATGTAAATATACGTAACGATGCTTGAAATATTTAACTATTGACTCATCACCGAGTTAAGCCCACACAACAGGAAACAAAGATTGGTATGAGTGCTTATTGTTATGAACCCACCAAACTACATGAGAAGTTTAGTTTTAGTTTCTGGAAAAAATAGTGTTGATTTCAAATTAAAAAATAACTGATAACTTAGTGAACTTGGTTTATAATTTAATTGTTTAAGTGTAGTGATAAATAATACTTAATGAATACAATCTATGTTTGTTGCATATTGCTTATGCTTAGAAAAAAATTATGAGCTGAATTGTCTTACCCTAAAAATTCACCAATATTATCTGAAGAAGCCTTATTTTCAATCGAAACTGCAGAGGAAAAGAAGAGTAATAGTAAACTGAGGCTGGAACTATCCATGTTTCATACAGTGAATATGGTCTGAAACAACAAAATAACCCATAGTTATTTACAACGAAGAAATCATAAGTTAAAAATAAATAAAAGTCCTTATCGAACATGGTTTAGCTAACACAAACAATTTAATAAATGCAAAATTTATTTAGGAAAGAAGGGAATTTTTTATAAATGTAACAGAGCTTTTACACGAACATCAAGCTCATTATTTCAACTTGTGTCGCTTGTTGTCGTTTTCGCAGGAAGGAAAATCAAGCAAACAAATTAAAATCCATGTATGGTTTTTATTAAAACTTAAACAACATTTACAATGCTTTAAGAATTTTTCCAAAAATGACTCATAATTGGTAAAAATCCAATAGAGCTTTATCTTCCCTAGATGATACACTTTCATTCTTATTTCTTTCCAGACAGAAAATCCATTGTTCTAAGATTACAAAACAGATAATTGTAAAAAATTACAACTGAAAGCCCCTCACACCACCCATTCGTACTTTCTTGTAATGATTCTTGTTTCTCCTTTAAAACTAACTTATACGTTTAAATATAGTTTGTGTACCCACACAGAGGAGAAACAAACAGAGGTAACTTCTAATGTTGCACTCAGCTGGTGTCGAGGACTTATAAAAATAGTTCACCATTAACTCCGTGAGAGAGCAGCATCGTCGCTACCCTCTCCTAATTTAATTTAACTGTAGCTATTAACTGGATTTAACTAGTAACTAGTAACTTAACTGTAGCTGGATTTAACTGCAACTAGCAAGCACTTGGGCGCAACAGAAGACACATTTAAAAGCGACTTCTGTTAGATTCTTCTCTGTGGTACCCAGGTTAACTGGTTATTGAATTTTGAAATTTTGTGATATTAATCATTGCAAAGAAAGTTGCATTTCAAATATGAGAAAAATAACTGGCTTACAGATTATGATAGTTAAAGATGTCGACGTGTTTTACATTTCGTGTTTTAAACAACTCTGTAGGGTTAGGTAAGGAGCAACTCGAGACTGGATATCCTTGAAACAGAGCATACACCTATTACCCAAGATCTGAGCTACTATCTCAATTATTTTACACCAGCCGATCAACTGGATTTCACCCGTGAAAAACTTTTTTGGGACTTCATTCAATTGATTCTACACCAAGGTTACCATAACAACCTCATATAAGCTTCCGTATAAAATTAACACTTTGAAGTACCGAAGGACGTTACACTATAAGACTTTTATAAAACCGTTTCTTAGTGCAAGTATGGCCCAAAGTGAGTACAAAGACCAAGTTTCAGCTCTATATTTTAAATTTGGAGATTTGTTGTCCATTAGAAACCTCCTTCTCCTTATATATGTCATAGATTCTGTATTGAAAACTATTTTATCTGTAATTTCAACATTTTAAAATCACAGAGAGATCCGACTCTTCTTCTACTAGCTCCTGCCCGGTTCAGTGGCCCGGTCGTTCTCGGATGACCCTGGCGGCGGAGGCGGCGTGAACGACCCTCTCGACTTTCACCTGCTGCCCACCGGCCGCCGCCCCCCTGGCGGCCTTCAGCGACGGTGAAAGTACCCGTGACGTCACGGTGTGGGATGAACCGCAATCGTTACTGGAGTGGCTATCTGGAGACTCCGGGGATCTGAAACGTCTTTAGTGGTTGTGGGTGTGTTCAGTTTTGTGGATGTTGTAAAGATACGCGAGTAGGCAGGGTGGGTGTTTTTTATGTGTTGGTGTACGGAGTGCGGATGGATAGTAAAACCGAATAGATTTTATTGCAATTTGAATAAGAAGACTTTGGATAACGTATGTTAACCACCGCTGAACAAAGTTAAAATTTTCTCTCTTGGTTCCAATCAGTGAACGTAATTAATTATCCTACGTAATTGGCTGATGGGGTTATATTTATGACCGATACATTTATTTGTCTCTATATTAATAATTGTTTTGTATAATTAATAAATATCTCAGGAACTGCTAAATTAAGTTTACAGCTCACTATTTATTTGACAAAATATTTAAAATGTTTTAACACAAAAGTCGCATAATAAAGTTATTTTAATTTAAAATAACTTTAAAAGATTAAAAATCTCCATGAATCAAATTAGAGGTAAAAAAGAAAAAAATGCAAAATGTCAGCCTGTCCACTCCAGGAGTTTATGGTCGGCGGCTCAGGTGGCAGCGATTGCCCCCAGGGATCATCCTGCTCCTATCCCTATCCCTATCCCTACCCATCACCATCGGCTATCTGCATGATTGCTGTCTGGCCGAAGCCATCTGTTTTTGATTGGTTCCGGAATTATTAACACTTCTTGTCCCCCGAATCGTAAAACAAGCCGTAAAAAACCCGGCGCTATTGTAATTGGGAAATTGCGATCCTGTCGCCGTCACCGGAGTAAATAAATGTTAATTAGATTTTTATAAAACTCATTATTCTTTTACGAGCTTATTTTCTGTATTTAATACTAGTTTATGGGAAAAACTTCAGCCTTGGTGAATGACTCGAGTCTTTATCCGTTTACGGTTATGGGGAAGTGTTAAGATATTTTTATGATTCTTCATTAGCCCCTTGATTGGGGAGTTGAAGATAATGAGGATTATTGCTCCTTAGTAGAGTTTTATTGGACGTAAATTTTTCTCTGGTTTATGGCTATTGAGTTTTATTTTCTGGAATAACGGGAGTGGTAAGAGTGTTAAGCTTATGAAATTTATTATGGAGGCAATGTTTTTAATTAAGTTAGATTTAATATAATATTTTAAACTCTATGGAGGAAATATTATTAAATGTACCAATGTTTACACATTAAATTTATACATCTAATAGAAAAATTTCACATCTACATCTTCACCTCGAAAACCAAAACTCATCTAATTGAGTAGTTGAAAAAGTTGGTTTTATCATTTTGATTCAGAGTTTCAGGCACACCTACTTACATTTATATGAAATTAATTAATTTTAATCCAAGATTTTGGGTAATAGATAAAATCATAAAATAAAATCTCGAACCAATACATGACTCCTTCGTTACCCAATTAGGCTTATTTCTCTCACTACTATCAACCTCTAAAATCCTCTGTCTCTCCCCAAGCATCAGACAATTCCCTATTCGCGTTTCGCAAACAACATAAACAATAAAACCCAAAACAACCCCGAATATTGGAAGATTTATCCACCACCTGAGTCCTGTCCACCCCTGTCCACGGTTTACAACCTGCATAAAACCCGCCATTCAAGCCCATCTGCCTACCGGACCGCATAATTGGCCAGCGTTTACGACGATTTGATATCCACTCCATAAGAACTCCGCTATAAACGGCGGCAATCATAACTCATCATATCAACTCTTACCCCATGTGAGAATTTTACTGCTGTAGCTTTTAATGTGATGGGGTTGTTCATACGGTTAAGTGGTTTTGCATATGAATTGTATGGGGCCGTTAAATTTCATTTGGGTCGGCTTCGAAACATGACGAGTGGATTGGCGATATGTTTTGTTTTTCGTGATTGTGAAAGGCGAAAAGTGTTGGACGTGTTTTATATAAGTTTTCATCGGGAACCTAAGAATGAAATTCTGAAGCTTAACCATACTCCTCTTACTACGAACTATTACACATATAATTGATGATGCATGGGAGTAGTTTGATGAAATTCACGATTTTAAATTCCCTTATTTAAATTAATTGGCGCCTATAGTTGGGTTAACAAGTCTATGTAGATATCAGATAGTCTTAAACTAACGTTCTGGAAGTATAAATCTCATACATATTCAATTTTCAGCCAAGTATATCCAAACACCAACCCAACCATCTTGAGCAGAATCATTTGAATGTTTCCCCAAAGATTTCTCAATCATCCCACGTATCTCATTCGTTTCCTAGCCACCTCTAAAATGTTACTCACCCAGCCCACACTTCCTATTATATCTCTAGCACTAACAAATTGTCTCCATTATAGCGCGTGGGCCCTTTTATGACGTTCTATTCCCATCCCGAACTCCTTTAAGTGAGATTTATCCTATCCAGTTAATTGTGCTTTATGAAACAGATTTAGTGGAAATAAAAATAAATTTGTTTCAAAGTTTGTGGAGAGATACCTGAAATCTGAAACTGAAAGGGGGTTCACAGATTGGGCTCTTTCTTCGGAGGGATCAAAGATCATTTGTCAAACCCCAGTAACATATTGATTGATACCGATATCCACGTCTTGTCAAAAACATCCAATTTGTCCAGCAGAAAGAAATCGGACGCAGTCTCCCCACAATCCTAACCTAATTGGTATCATATTCCACAGTAAGGACCACAGATCTTCATAACTTTCCAGCCGCAGGCCAGACGGTAATGGCAGTAAATTTACTAAATCGTTCAGTTATTAAGGGTAAGATATCATGACTACACAGTACTGTATCGCAATTGTGCTTTAAAAGGTAAATCAGCAGAGTGCCAATAAGGATCTGAGAATCCTAACTGGTTTTTTATTTAACACTGTAGGCGAAAGGGTATATCAAAATATGATAATAACAGGAGAAAGTGACTGCAGATCCTGACAGGACAAAGAGGAAACAGCAATCCATTTCTAATTGAATGTAACGTAGTTTGACGCAAAATTGCCAAGAGTCAAGAGAGTGTAGGCCACCAACTAGCAGACCAACTCTGAAATACCTTACCTAGAACCTGTGAGAAATTTTTGTACATTAGATAAGGTACATTTAAAATCATTACTTGAAATGGAGACCTACCCAGGTGGGTATTTTAAGCCAAGTATGAATGACAGATGAGTGAAGGATAATTGTGGCGCGATCTTGTAGTCTTGTTACTGACTAAGACCGACATGTTCCTTAGACAGGACTATTAATAAATAGCCCAGCGGCCAGTGGCAACTAAGGGACCTACATTTTAACGTGGAACCAGAACCGAAATTTCCTCAGTTAACAGTTTTACGAACTGGTCTAATTATGAGGACGGTCCTATGAACGTAGTATTTAATAGTGCGGACGTTAATCCCCACTAAGGAACACCGCGTCCACAAGCTATCGCTCATAACCATCCACAATTCGTGACCTCCAAGTAGCTGGATTACAAGACACGCCACAGTCCCAGTCGTAGAAGCCGAGGGTCCAACATATCTCATTAATCACAATTGAGGAAATTATTCTTGATACAAATGCAATTTGGGAGAAAAAAAACATAGCCATCTTGACGCATCCCGAAAAAAACGGGCACGAAAAAGTGCATTGGGTTGCCAATCTGTATAGTTCTTCATCCATGTCACAGCGCACGATTCACCCTTTCATAATCACACTTTGTTACTGGCATCATACTCCACCCAGCACCTTCGTGCCTTTTCCGCTAACAGGCAAGTCAGTAGTGGCTGTAAACGTCGCAAATCGTCCACACTGTAATTGAAGGGAGAGATTGCATGACCAGTGACAGCTGGCACTTAATAGGTGCGATTACGTTTCAAGGAGATAGCAATGAGCAAGACTGCATCTGTTGTGCCTGGGGGCGTGGCTCCGCAAACTGCAGGCTACGACACGTTGGCCACGTGACCTTGACTCGCAGCTGCGCGGGAGTGACGTCATCACGCGGTAGCTGTCAGCTGTTCGTGCGATTCGCGCGCTGGCGGGTGTTATCGTGCGATCTCTTATCGCGCGTTTTCGCGGTTTGTTTGCGCTGCGCCCGAAGCGCTTCTGGTGTGATTTATAATTTAGTAATAAGTGACGCCGGAGGGGGTGCTTGATGGGTGAACGGAGGTCGGAGGCGCGTATCTTGATGGAGAGACTAGGTGGTTTTAATGGACGTGAATAAGGGTAATGATGACGGAGCATGGGCACAGGGAAATAGTGAGCAGATAAATACCAGCTTGAAGGGTTGGGTGCGGTTTTATCCGCGAACTCCGTCGTTAGGTAAGACTAAATGCAGTGTCGTCAAAGTAATTTTGTAGAGAATCATGAATGGTTCTGTGTTCTGTAAATCGAAAAATTCATTAGGATGAAGATTTTATTTTCACGCATAACCATTGAAGTTGAAGAGTTACTACTTGTTTCTCAATAATATAACTTATAAAAACCTGTTACTGTATTGCATTTTCATCATATAGGCCTATTACATAGGTAAATAAATAGGTGGGTCAGATACCCAGATTCATTTAAAACAGTTTGCTTAGAATGACTTGGTTGGTTTGAACCTTTCGGTTTTTAATTTTAATTTTAATTGTTCTATCATCAGTCACAAGACTATGGAGTGTTTTTAAATATAAAGCGCAATCTACTGAAATTCTACATCCACCAACAACAGTTTGAGATTTTTATTTAACGAAGAAAATGATTCAGCCTAAGCCTCAAATCTAAACTAAAATTGAGTTACATAAATTAATATTCTCTGTAGTTTGATACTATCCAGGTTGTTTTGATCATAAAAACTGCAGGGTACACTCAGTTCAACTAATGTCAAAGAAAGAGAACGCAAAAGACCACAATAACCGCTACTAATTACTTCTCAGCCGCCACTAATTATCCGGTAACAATATCGTCCCAACTTATTAATTGGCCTCATCTTCCCATTCTCGTGGTCAGCCCCCCCCCCCCCCCCGGCTACATTGGACACTCGCGGAAACGCCGTCTCAATCCACAACACACAATGCACAATGGCGACCGCGTCCATTGAGATATCAGGTGTCCGCCTTGGCTCTCTCTTGTTCCGCTGTCATCATTAGACGCTGCACAATCCTACAGCTAGGATCGTGTTGCTGCTTATGTCTTACTGGAAATGTTGCGTTATGGGTACTTGTCTCGAAAGGAAATAGGGGTATTGACTTTTTGCAGTAAACACGATTTGATGAATTATTAAAATCTTATCAGCGTTTATCTCTTTACTAAACAACTCATTTTTGAAGTCTTAACAGTAAAAAAATAAAATTGTTTAGTATTTGTTTAACAACCATGAATACCTCAAAATTTTACACAACTGCGGATAAAGCTTTGCCTTTAAATATTAAAATTTGTATACCTAAAACCATTTTTTATACCTAAAACCAACATAGATATATTAAGTAAAAGAATGAATGTAGTGGAACACACACTTGGTAAGTTACAACATTCATGCGTCTACAACGCGCTTCTGAAGCGATTTAGTCGTTCCATATCCAAAGGATGAGTTAGGATACTAAACTTTAGTTAGGTGTTCTATTTAGAAGTTTGACCAACCCAGTCTACTTAGCCGTAAAGAATCCATAATGCAACCGGCGGACAAAGCTATGAATTAATCATAAATTATGAAAAATCTATTAAGTAGGTTAAAATCATGAGTAACAACTTCCAACGCACCCTATTAATTTTTCATAGGTTTGAAAACCAATTAACAATGGACGAAATATGAACTCAAAATTCTAGCTTCAAAATAAATTAAGCGTTTGTAAAATAAAAATTAAATGCAGGACAGGTTTAAAATCCGTTTCACACGCGGGAAGAAAGTTACAAAAAAACAACAAAACCAATAAATTTGACCGAAAAACTCAACAATTAAACTATAACAAGGAGAGACATAAACTACTGACAACAATGAGCAATTAATTATTTAATCACTACTTTAACGTGCTAATCAGATGGTAATGAGCAGAGGGGACTCACCGCGCAGTTTTGCCGGCGCCTCGTCGCGGACTGACACTCGGGTCTCCGCCCGGGTCGCAGTTTTCTCCTGCCTACTGGAGATTTCCTCGGCCTACGCCCCGCGGGCCGTGTCGCGGGTGAGCAGCCGCGTCACGGTCCCCGCCGTGCATCCTGGAGGCGGAGGCAGGGAAGGTGAGGTCCGTATTGTCTGGAGCCTCGAGAGGAAGCAGTCTGCGGTTTGTGACCTCCTGGAGGACTGATTGTTGACGAGGAGTTCAGGTCGTTGACCTTATCGAGGAGATTGACATTGGGAAACTGTTTTATAATATGTGATGATTCAGGATTTAAGATTTTATTCGTCAATAACAAATATATTGGATGACTCTTTTTTGTTTGAAATTTACTGTTAGTGATAGTGATTTTATATTTGAATTTGGATTTTTGCGGAGATTTGCCATCACTGATTAGTAGTAATAAAACAAGATTCACAATTAGATTCACTGGTGAATCTTTTTTTTTACTAATCAGTGATGACAAATGTCAGCGAAGTCCCAAATAAAAATATATTGGATGAGTATCGTCAACATCAATAGAACTAACGTAATATTACAAAACTAAATCTGTAAATCTTTAACATAAAAAACAAAAATTGCGATTCTGAAGTTGTTTCGGTGGATTTAATGGCTAAAGATGTGAAAAGTATTATGTAAGTTAAAAACTATTCTTGTAGAATAAAACCTATAGGTTAGAACAAAACACCTATAGGTAGAATAAAACAAAAAGGAAAATTTATGAGAGTTATACAAGGAGCTCATCCTTGTATAACTCTCAT
Organism: Flexamia atlantica; assembly: GCA_035578135.1. Classification (NCBI taxonomy): domain Eukaryota; kingdom Metazoa; phylum Arthropoda; class Insecta; order Hemiptera; family Cicadellidae; genus Flexamia; species Flexamia atlantica. The sequence continues at coordinate 16,381,452 of JAQJVK010000011.1, forward strand.
AAATTTTCCTTTTTGTTAAAAATGAAACCAAATAATGTCGTAGTCTACTAAATGGTAAGGCAGGATATCTGTGATTTTTTTCACCTGAACTTCATCTGAGAAATTACAAAATTTTCTTTTGCTCTAGCTCACGAATAAAACGAACCTGGCTAAGCAAAAAGTGACAGCGTAGAGGTAAAGTCTCCTTAGTTTTCGGTGTACTATTCTTAGTCTTGATAAGAATTAATATTACTAATTTAACCCCAATGATACTTTCTTTGCGTTTAATTATTACAGTGAATAGTCTGGTACAGGCACAGTTTGTGTATTGCTGAAGTGACTATACTAATGATTCAATGTCATGTCAAGTTTCAGAACTATTTATCCATGAAAAAACTTAAATTGTATATATTGTCCAATAATAGATAGCCGATAGAAAAAGGTAAAGTTGGATAATTCAAAATAAAAACACATTCAATTTTAACAATATGTAAATTTGCGTGATCGTAGTCATATTTACAAAGATAATAACAACTTTTAACTCCGAAACTTCAAAATCTGATTAAAATTAGCATAATGTGACTCTTTAAAAACCCAAACCCAATTATTTAGACTCCAGCGCACCTACTCGTGGACCTACCTCAAGTCTGTTCACCCCTATAATTACCGATAAGAAAATGAAATCGCCTACACATCCATTCGCTGCCACTCGAACCTTAATGTCCGGGGGTGGAACTCAACCACACTCCACACACACTGCCACACAGACACACTACCACACAGACACACTACCACACAGACACACTACCACACAGACACACTGCCACACAGACACACTACCACACAGACACACAGACACACAGACACACTACCGACGAGTGGGATAGGTCCGCAGTGTGTGGGCCTGAAAACACTTTCACTGGTATTCGCAAATCGATATGATTGATAGTCACTTATGCAAGCGTGCCTGACAGCCGAACCTGATTGTTATTGGCCCTTAGTAACACATTCCGCGCGCGTGGTCCGAGAGTTGGTTGTTGTGGTAAATCTGCGAAACTTGTTTTGGAACGGCCAACAAGTGAGTAATGAACTGTGAATTGGCGACAGTTAGGAATCACAATGATCAATTTATTTGCAGTGAATTTTAATGTTGAAGGCGAGTAGCAATTTGATCAAAATAGATTTTTGATGGCTGTTTCTTTCTGGATGATAATACATAATTTATAGTCGTAGCATGTAATAAACCAATTATGCCATCTTAAAATAAAGTGAATTATGTTATTCACTTTAAGTGTTATTGTTATTTTTCTATGTCTACTTTTTAAATTAGTGTATCTGTTTACGCTATTGTATGAAAAAATTCAATATTTGGTGCAACTCAATTTTTTATTCAAAGTATACTTACCCTTAGTAAATGGCCTTGAGGTGTCAAAATATTTCTTTTTTACGCTGTACGCGTTTCGGACGAATTACCGTCCATCATCAGCAACGAAGACAGTTGTTGAGTAGCCCATTATTTGATGGTTAAAAAAATCGATTTTTTTATTATGTTGTTTACATGTTTAGATATTTATTACAGACGCCAATATTTTAAATAAATAACCATTTTTACTTAGTTGATTCATAATTTTTATGCGGAAGTCACGAAACGTTTAATGAAGTTTCGCCGCATAAATGGCAAATAACAACAGCTTGTAAATTCATAATTCTTCAGTAGCAACAAGTTCAAATCCAACAAGATGAAATGTTGTCGAGCCTACGGTCAAGAACACAAATCACGCCCGGTCCATTTGAGAGGTGCCAAAACCACACATAAATCAAACCCGGGCTCGCCGCTGTCAATGTGCAAGCGCTGTTGTTCGGCCGTGTTGAAGGATGTTAATACTAATTAACAGACAGAGATAAGCCCTGGAGGCCCATATATCCCTCTCCTCCCCCTCCCCTTCCAACGTACCGTCCATATCGTTGTTTGATTGATGACATTTACACACCAGTGCCTCCCAGGTTTTTTTTATCGGCAGAGAAAAATTGAAAGGAGAATTTTTGGGTAAAAATAAACTTGGTTGTGTAAGTAAGGTGATTGTAAATTATAGTGGTTATAGTGCCCCCCTACAAACTTGTAGGTAGCCGGATCGATCCCGAGAAAAGTTAGTAGCTTTTTGAAGGGTTGTTTCTGGAGCCAGCTGCCATTGGTTGTTGGGCTATTAATTAACAATCCTGTCTAAGGAACATGCCAACCTTAGTCAGGAACAAGGCTACAAGATCGCGCCACGATCATCACGATCATCACACTCATCCTTCACTCATATTCAGGGTAACGTCCTCCATGAGGTACCTGTCTTATTAAAGTGATTAGGTGATTAAGTGATTAAGTGATTAAGTGAAGACTTCGTCATGGAAATAGTGTTAAAGAAAGCGTTTTGAAGTAAGCAAAAATATAAGTATGTTTAAATAAATTTTTGGAATGTGCCTAGTTTGAGAGCGTTTTTGAGAATAACAAATAAGTTTTCATAATTTTAACTAATATTGAGGTTTAATATATGCGATCGTATACCAACTTTTTTTGGGAATAGTTTTTGAAAATGATTAGGCGTACAGTGAGTATGGATTTTGAACCCTTATTGAGCTATTCCTCAGTCCTTGCTAAACCTTAAGTTAATAACAATAACAATAACAAATTTTTTCTAAGAGGGCCAAGCTTCAGTTAACCATGGTATTGAATCCTAACTATGTTAGCTTATTGTGCACTCTCAGACACAGGTCCTCAATCTCCGTCAATTCCCAGATCCTTAACGAACCGTGAGATCCTCCGGACGATGGTTATACCTGTTACGTCACTCATAGATAGGTAGGCCAAGAAGTCTAGTACGCAGACCTTGTAGGGCTGGGCACTCAAGGGCCTGAACAACATGGCCAATAATTGGGAATGTTTGAATATTTTTTATTGCATGAGTTGTATAATAATTTACGTCTTTAGAAATGTTCACAATCTAAATTCGTTTAACATCGGGTCCTATAATTAATTAGCATGCCGGCTACGAAATAACACAGGAGAACCTAATAATAATGTCAAGTCATAAAACTTATAGAAAATGATTAGGCTGACCCCGATATTCCTCGTATTAACGCCTGATAAGCTGTTTAGAAGGCAAAATGAATGCAGCTTTACTTTTGCATAACCAAACCCAATCAGGCGTTGTCTAGTCAAACAATAACTGTACCAAACCCATACTTTAGAGAAATATTACGACATTTTATAGTTACCAATAATTTACAAGGACTCTCATGTCAAAAGCAGGTAGACAAACAAGTCAGAAGCCCCTCTTAATTTCAAAAATCAATTCAATCAGGGAAACAATAACCAATAAAAATCCACTCCCATATTTCGCCTTGCGGGAAGTACATTTCGTCGTCAAATTCCAGTCGGAGATCCCCTTGCGGGAGCTTTCAAGATTCTATTTGCAAAATGAGAGAAATCTCAAACAAGCCGAGCTCCGACTATATGGCGCTGTTTTATATTGAAAGTGAATTGGGACAAAAAGCTAATGGCACTTTGAACGGTCGGTAATGCATACGGATAGCCCTAGGGAGGGGGGGGAGGGGGCGGGGGTGTGTGGATGCGTGCGTAATGGTTATTGTTGGCAGAAATGAAAACAATCGAAAACACATCCCCAGGGTTGATACGATTGTTCTTTTTGTATTCAGATTATTAGAGAGCTTTATTTTTTTGTAAAGTAGCTAAGCCGAATTTCAAAGATATTTTTGTGTTGTATTGTTATACAGAGATATAATATATTGGGCTTTGAGTTGATATTACAATCAATGTGATGTTTACGAGTATTTTCCAAACAGTTCCGGGAAAGATCTCTTACAATCATGTAGGCTAATATAAAATGAGCAAGATATGTATATTTTCATTTTGCTTGCCTGCATAGTTAATCTTTATTAGCTAGTTTCTCATATATTAGATATGTGTATTCGTTTTATGTTTTCTCCTCTTTTTCCCTGACCAATGCTAAGAAAATAATACTTCTTTAAAATATTCTGATAAATCTTACATCACCAGTAATAAAAAAACCTTGGGCAAATTACCCATTTATATAAAACGCAGCGTCAAAGAATTACGAGCCTTGAATTACTTCAATAGCAGTTTTTTTATTTCATGGTAGCTGTTAAATTGATTTCGAGCCTCGTTAGTAAATGACGCTGAATAAAATATTTTTTAATAAAATAAAAAATAGTATTTAATTATCCTGCAAAAAAAACTATGGAAGTATAAAAGCAATTTTTAATTACAAATACTGTAACTGTTCTTGCTTAAATTCAGCAACTAAAACAAAGAATTCCAGCCCAATAAAGCCAACAGTGAAAAGTATTAATTTGTTCTATATTTTATATCATTGAATAATCGCGTGATTTTATTTTAGCAGCGTACCTCAGTGTCCATGTGCAGTGATGCTACCTGGCGGAGAAGGCGCGAACTGCGTCAATTGACACCTTTCACCACACAACCAAGATTGACCAGGTTGGTTTGCAAATATAATAAAAGTTTGTCTTAATTTTTAGTAACATTCAGGCAACATGTTATAAATCATAAATTTGTATTTAAAAAGAAAAAAAAGAAAAAAGTATTAAACGTTTTTATTTAATAGCAATATTTCATACGTTTTGTGATTATATTACAGAAAACTAATGACAACATGCGGCAGGATAAATTTAATACATTCAATTTTTGTTGAGATAAAACTGATTCAATTTTATGAAAAAATGATCTAAATGCGTTTTTTTGCGCTTAACAATTTGAGTGGTTTCGAAATATATTATTTCAAACGAGGGTTATTTGTCAAAATATAACTAAAATAAATGTCATTGTACTTCCATTGATCAGTTAATACAATCTGTATGAGACGCAGATCACTTATTCAAAGCCATTACAACCTAACATGAATTACATTATTACGCTGTTTTTGATCTTTCAAGGGTTAACAAAATATTTTGTTATTTTGATAGCTAAATAACAAACTAAATTGATAGCTTTCAGATAAGCTATGTACATAGAGAATGATAACAAGTAAATTATCTTTCTTTTACGTCAGTACGAACACGAATCGCGTTTGATAGACAACAGGACAAGGTTCTTTACCTTTTCTTAAGTATAACAACTTACAACAATAGTCACCCACCCCTACACACAGCGTCTTCACACAGCAGACGATCCACCTCCATAATGAAATTAACGGCCAGCACTAATCCGGGGACTGTCTTAAACCATTTCTGCGCCATTACCCGGCAGCGTTGACTATAGACAATCGGCCGCCCCGGTTTGGCGCCCTGGGACGGATGATGTGTCGGGTACGCCATTAACACTGGGACAGGGCGGCAAACCATTGTCTACCAGGAAGTCTACGTCTTGTGCGTCAGGAACTGAGAAACAGTTAGGGTAACGATCGAAGATGGGTGGGGGTTGGTGGAATTAAATTAATCCCGATGTTTGGAATTTAGATTCAACATTTTTTCGTTGTGGGTTATATTACTATTTGTTGTATACAATACTTGGTTACGTATTTTATTGTAGCAAATCCATAGGTATATTAATAAATTGCTTTACTAAATTCTTCTAGCGTTGAGGCCTTCAGATTAAGAAGACTTTGTTGTTAAATGTTCGAGAATAATTTGTTTATTTTACCTGGAACTTCAAATGTACAACTTTGGTTTTGCTCAAGGCTTACATAATAATACCATGATAACCTAGAAATATTTTAATACGTTTTTGGAATCATTTATTTTTACCAAACATAATTTTGTATGCATTAACTTTATTTGACCATAAAAGCTATTAAATATTACATTCTCTCAAGATGCAAAGTATAAATGCAAAGTAAAATATAAATAAGTATTAATGTATAAGTCAACTGGAGCCTACGCTACTTTACCTCCTTTAATGTTAATCTCAAGATTGTTGTTGGTCTAGAGTAGATTGTGAAAACCCATTTGGTTAACTCATAAATTTAATCAAATTAAGTGCAAGTTCATTAAAAATTGCAATCTACAAATAGTATATAGAAAATAATAAAAAATACTTATTAAAACTATGCTTATGACGAGAGCTTGGAAAATGGTATTCCCTGAAAAATCTAAAATGGAACATCAGTAACAAAATCTTCCCTCTAATGGAAAAATAGGTAAACATATTATCCACAAATAGTGTTGAGTGGGATTTGTTAGCCTTTTTGCTAGTTTAGTTTTAGGTTTTCAGCTGGATTCTCATCAACGTTTCAACTTAAAAAATGTAAACAATTTCCCGTTTACACGCAACGATGAATTGTAACGATCTGGTTCCTTATTAAGTCAAGCTCAATTAAATATCATTGTAAGAGAGCAGGGTGGAGTATTTATCAGACTTCTCATCATAAAAGCATGGAAAACAATCAGGAAGTGCAAATCTTGGCACAGTTTTTATTTCCCTTCAGAGGAAAACGAGCCTACCAGAGTGTGTTTGGCGACTTCCTTGATACTGAGATAAATCAGTAATGTTTGCTGAGGCTCCCCCGTGCAGTATGGTAATTAAAGTTCACTGGGCGTTTAGAATTTATGAGTATGTTAACTAGTTCTCCAAGACTCACATCGGTTTTCATCCGCTCGGAAATCAGTTCAGAAAATAATTTAAAAAGTAGCATCAGTCAAAACACTATGCAGTTTAAGTTACTATAGCGTTTAAGTTATTTTTCGTATTAGCCTGAAAAATATTTTTCACGACCATACAATTGTGGCAATATTCTGACAATATTGTTTTTGGAATGAACAGAAATTAACTGTACATCACATATGGAAAGGTGATTCTTAAACGGATACTCACATGCATAGATATTAACTCTAAATCTATTTTGCACTCTCGCCCCTACAACGAAACAAGCATAATCCCATGAAATAAGCACTTCGAGGAAACGCGTGTGCTTGAATAAAAAATTGGGCTACTTAAGAACTATTTGACTAAATCCACATATTAAACACATATTACTTTACTTTATACATATATTAAACACATAATAAAACATACTCGTATTATTTTGTTTATCATTTAAACCAAAAGTATGTGCATAACAAGTAAAACCTGAACAAGCCTTCGAGTAGCACTGAACCTAAAATAATTATCAATTCATCAAGATTTTGCTCATGGGAAACATGATCATAATCTCTATTAAATAATTAAAGGGAAAGCGTGATGCAATGCCTTAAGAAGTTTCACCCTCATTCAAGAATGAAGAACAGTCAGGAAGTACATATCTTTTATTTTTCTCACAAAAAAAGTTTATCCAACAGAGGTAATGTAGTGACTTTATTCATTTAGAGATAAATCAGCAATGTTTGCTACTGGAGCTACCCTGCGCAGTATGGTAATTAAAGTTCACTGGGCGTGTATAATTTAGAGTATGTTAACCATCCAAGACTTTCATCTGTTTGCATCCTGTCGGAAACCAGTTAAGAGGATAGAGGTAATCAAAAGGAATACAGTTCGTCAAAATATCTATGATGCGTAGACTCTATTAAATAATCAAACAGGATAAAGTATGCAAAATCATAAGAGGGATTACTCTTATTTAAGCATACGTATTTGTAGAAAGTACAGATCCTGATGCACTTTAATTTTTTCCCACAAGAAAGTTTAACTACCAGGATGTATTTGGTGACTTTCTTCACTACAGATAAATCAGCAATGTTTGCTACTGGAGCAACCCCTGCGCAGTGTGGTAATTAAAGTTCACTGAGCGTGTAGGATTTATGAGTATGTTAACCAGTTCTCCAAGTCTTACAATGCCTTGCATCCGGCCGAATATCAAATAGAAAAAGAAGTAGACATATAAATTTGTTATGCCGAAAATTATGAAGAAATGTTTATAGGATCACAAATAGAAAAATAGTAAGAGTAAGAGGTTGAAAGTTGCAACATATTAATTTGGTTTGACATTTCATAGCAATAAGCTTAGGTAAGTTTAGTGTATATATATGTTTTAAGTAATATAGCTAGATTAATCGTACCAATATTATAAATGTGAAAGTTAGTGAGGTTGTTTATTTGTCACGTTATGTAAGTCAGCTGTAACGACTTATCCATTTGTGAAGCTAACTACCATCTTTCTGATTTTAACAAATCTAAAATTTTCTTTATCAAAAATTATTTTACAGGTGCATGTAGCCAATGTAAATAAAATCTTATTTTGAAAGTATCTTACTATAGTTCTGCACGCGGGTGAAGCACGGGTATCATCTAGTTATACAATTAAATGTAATGGTTGAATTACGATTTCAGGAGAATAAAAATACAAAAAAGAAAAAGGTTGCTTTTATTTATTTGTGGTTTAATGTATTGACGGGAAGTGTTTGTAATATACAGCAGAAAAAGTGGTTTCAACAAATAATATACATTGTGATGGAAAAAGTGAACAATACAATTGTTTTGTGTAAAAAGTTGAAAATTAAAACAGTTTTCTCTTTGTATCCGATGAGATTAAAAGCTACAATTTGAACGAAAGCAAACCATACAAGTATTCAACCAGTTGTATAAATGGCACAGTAAAAAAGGAAATAAATCATTAAGTTCAAAACGAAGGTTAAAAAAACCTTAACATTATGGTTTTATGAAAAAGTTGCAAAAGTTTGATTCTTTTCTTATTTTCTACTATTTACAGGTCTTCATGTAATACGTGTAACATTTTGTACAGAATACATGTCGACATTGCACACGGCCTTAGAGTCTATGTTAAGACTTCATTTACACAAATGTACATATTTACATGGTACATAAAATGTTCGTATATAATCTAATATCATATCGATCTAATACAGCTAAGTACATACTTAAGGCTATTCGCTATAAAAGAGAATGTATGTCTAAAAGCAGTTAAAAAAATCATATTGAGATAATTTACAAAAACTTTACAACAAACAAAATATGAAATCTCTTTGAAATTTATTGTCAATATCTGCAATAAATATAATACGTATTTGAGAAAAATATTTCAAATCCAGTAATTATTTCTGAGGCTATTATTTAATTCTTGGCCAATAACTTAATTAAAATGTAATGGGAATTAACATCTTACTTTTTGGGTAAAGACGGTAAAGATGTTTTATTATAAACTGATGGTAACGAAATAGGAGCAAAACGATATATAAATCAATCCTTGACAGTCTTTTTTATTACGTTAAGGTAACTTTTTCACACTAAATCAATGCCCACGAAAGTTATGTTTGTCATAGCGGTAAATCAATAATGGTGAATGTAATATTTATCTTCATGCAATTAAACTTATTAAACAGACAATAAATCAAACAAATAAGGAAAGTATTAAACATATTTTTGCAATAAAAGAGCAGTTTGTTGTGGTAATAAGAAAATACTACAATATCCGGTATGAATATTGGGTTAAAGCTAAAACACACTTAATCAATCTTAAAAATTATAAAGATTGGGGACTCATCGCAGAAAATGCTTTAAACAAGAAACATCCACCTATGGCAAGTAATGTAAGTATGCTGTAAAGGCCTACAGTTTAATCAGGTTACACATGTTTTTCTAGCAGCAATACCGTAACAATGAGTTTGAATGGCTTGAAACAGTAACCAATAGATATCGTTACCCAAATAAAACTGGTAATTGTTTTAAGATATTTTCCTTTATATCATTTAGACCATAAATGAAATTAACAGTTTTTTTGGTTCTTTAAGAATATAATAAAACTCATCAGAAATGAGCCTATCATATCATTTTATAAATCAGGAAAGAAATTTATGACATTTTACAGTCATTCAAACCTGTAACCTGTAACTGAACACCAACCATGTTGGATGAATTATATTTTTATAAATATTTTCAACTCCGGGGGCAACATACGAGTAGCAAAAATCACTCATAAACTCAAGTGCTTTCCAATCACTATGCAGTGCTTGAGTTGTGAACAGCATTTTTCAAAAGGTCCATGCACGATGCCCCGGAGGCATCTTCAGAGGGGCGAAGCCCTAATCGTTCACCTCCGGGACGTCCCAGAAGCTACCCCAGTGGGGCAAAGCCCTAATCCTCGGCCTCTAGGACGCCCAGGGAGATACACTAGGAGGGCGCAGGCCCAACTCTCGGCCTCCAGCCCGCCCTGGAAGCTCCAAAGGGGCGAAGCCCTAGTCGTCGGCCTGCAGGTCGGGGCCGCAGCTCCGGCCGCGCTTGGCCAGCTGGTGGCAGAGCCCGGGGGACCGCACGATGTCGCCCAGGAACACGCTTAGGAGGTAGAACTGCTTCTTCTCGTCCGGCGACGACTTGTAGCGGCTGCAACGGGAAATATCGGTTGGTTAGTTGACATACGAAACAAAACATCTCATGGAAGATAGAGTCCCTCGTAAAAGGAGAGTCATAGGCAGAGAAATTAAAGGAAGTGGATAGCACACCGAGGTTTAACGGAAGCTAAGATCTAGGGTAGGTAAGGAAAAACATATTATCATCGCTGCATCATACTACAATGCAGCATAAGTAAGCTATTGTTGTTCAAGCGGTTTTATTTTAATTAGCACTCTTAAGACAACAGAATACAAAATGGGGTGTTTATTACTTACATTACCGAAACAATATGGTAGCCTACAATAGGGTCATACGGCTGTTGATAAACTGCAGTTAACTACTATATTGTTGTTTCTTTTCATACTCGTGATAAAGGATTGCATGGTTTTTGGTTTGAAAGTGATTGCACAGGAATAACTGGGTTAGTTCTTAAATGTTCTACTGGCGTAACACTATTTTCTTTGATGCTACCTAATAACAACTTATCCTAAACTTCAGTGCTGGCCAGTAGTCAAAGGTGATCAATAATTTGTCCATTGCAAATTTTAGTAATATCAACCACAAATCAAACTCTTAGGAACATCATTGTGTTTTTAATTACAACGTTCTATCATAAAATATTTTGATGGCATACCTTTCACTTTGATTGATAATTTCTCAGGTACTTTCGCCATCGACTTTATTTATAATCAAAGCTTCCACTTTACACTTTTAACACTTTAATTTTTCATGCAAATTCAACTCCTAAATTTACTTATTATTTTCTAAAGAGTCCTCTTACAAGTCAAGTATTACGGTATCCCTCCGTACTACTCCGTACTACTGATGTTTTGCAATCAATTACTTGTTAATTCCCAAGTAAAGTAATTACGTACTTCCCCTTCCGACTTACAACTCGGAATACTAAATGTTATAATTTTCCGCTAGTAACTGCTCTCCTTCTGTAATTAGGAAGTGTTTCGCAGCCTGGTGATAGCTAAAATATAGACTCCACACTCGGATGGCGCTAAGCAGGATGAGGGTGTAATTGTATCACCAGCCGCTGAGTCGCCACTTTCTAACACTGAGGAAACAATACCGCATGATTACCGACCAATTTTAGAACTGGACTTTCTACCTTGTAAGAAATGTTATTTCATAATCTGAACAAGGTTTTCATGTATTCTAATATGTGGCGTCAAATAAGCAACACGCTAAATTGTATACAAGCGATTGCGTAATGATCGAAATTCAATTAGAAAAATATTTAGGGTTTGTTTTCACTCCTTGATGCAATAAAGCACGTGGATGTATTTTTTTAATACATTTCGTTGTTATTATGTAACCGACAAGGCAGTTCACAAGGCCCATTAAGATGGTTAACAGATTTCAAAATAATTTTTCTGCACTTCTTAAATTTAAAGAAAATTATGATAAGATCGTGCGTATCAACAGGGAAATAGCTATTCTACAGCGTACATGGAGATAAGTATGTAGAACTTAAAAAAATCGTGCTTACTTGTAAAATTAAATATACTTAGCTAATTAATAACAGACATCTTAACAATTTTCAACACAACTAATATGAAAGTATATTCCTCCTAAAATATGCTGAAGAAATTTTATATACATTTTTATTGCTATGTCAGCTTAAGACATTATTTAATTTTGCTAAGCATAAAATAAATTGAGATTAGTATCATCATGTTATAAAGAAACAACCTGTGATTACTCATAATTTAAATGTGTAATATAAATTGATAATTTATAAAATTATCAACTTATAATGCTTAACCAACAATGCGTCGGGAAGACAAAGTCCATTCTCTTTTATTATAAATTAAACTAAAAAATTACTCAATTAGATCAAGTACGGAGTTAGAAAAATCAGGATTACTATAAAGTAACCTATCAGCGGATTGTTGGATTGTGCATACGAAAACATTACTAGGCTGTCACTAATTTATCCATATGTTATTGAACTTTCTATCACCACATATAGGATCATTGAACCCTGTTCACTTTAAAGTGAACCGGCGACGACACAAGCTTATTCACAAGAATTTTGACCAACCCATTTAGTTGCTGCAGGAATTTTACATAAATCAAGATAGATTTCATCGATCAAAGTTTTTTCAACAAAGACTGAGAATCCAATAATTTCATCCGAGAAAAGCTTCTATTTTCCCTCTCAAAATATATATATTGTAAACCTTTTTTTACCTGAATATGTGCTCCCAGTCGAGGGCGTTGTCGCCGTGCCTGCTGGCGGCGAGGGTGGCGTAGTGGGCGCAGACCCGCTCGTACACGCAGACTCCCTCACCCATCTCCGCCACGAGCCTCTTCTCCGCCTCTGCCACGTCCAGCCCGGGCGTGTCCAGCCCCAGCGCGTGGATGTCGCGGGTCTGCCGGGCCCCCGCCGGCGCGCGGTACGTCTCTGGAACATGAGAGGTCGGTGAGCAAGCAGACTCCCTCGCCCACCTCCGCCACGTCCAGCCCGGGCGTGTCCAGCCCCAGCGCGTGGATGTCGCGGGTCTGCCGGGCCCCCGCCGGCGCGCGGTACGTCTCTGGAACATGAGAGGTCAGTGAGCAAGCAGACTCCCTCGCCCACCTCCGCCACGTCCAGCCCGGGCGTGTCCAGCCCCAGCGCGTGGATGTCGCGGGTCTGCCGGGCCCCCGCCGGCGCGCGGTACGTCTCTGGAACATGAGAGGTCGGTGAGCAAGCAGACTCCCTCCCCCACCTCCGCCACGTCCAGCCCGGGCGTGTCCAGCCCCAGCGCGTGGATGTCGCGGGTCTGCCGGGCCCCCGCCGGCGCGCGGTACGTCTCTGGAACACGAGAGGTCGGTGAGCAAGCAGACTCCCTCGCCCACCTCCGCCACGTCCAGCCCGGGCGTGTCCAGCCCCAGCGCGTGGATGTCGCGGGTCTGCCGGGCCCCCGCCGGCGCGCGGTACGTCTCTGGAACACGAGAGGTCGGTGAGCAAGCAGACTCCCTCGCCCACCTCCGCCACGTCCAGCCCGGGCGTGTCCAGCCCCAGCGCGTGGATGTCGCGGGTCTGCCGGGCCCCCGCCGGCGCACGGTACGTCTCTGGAACACGAGAGGTCGGTGAGCAAGCAGACTCCCTCGCCCACCTCCGCCACGTCCAGCCCGGGCGTGTCCAGCCCCAGCGCGTGGATGTCGCGGGTCTGCCGGGCCCCCGCCGGCGCGCGGTACGTCTCTGGAACACGAGAGGTCGGTGAGCAAGCAGACTCCCTCCCCCACCTCCGCCACGTCCAGCCCGGGCGTGTCCAGCCCCAGCGCGTGGATGTCGCGGGTCTACCGGGCCCCCGCCGGCGCGCGGTACGTCTCTGGAACATGAGAGGTCGGTGAGCAAGCAGACTCCCTCCCCCACCTCCGCCACGTCCAGCCCGGGCGTGTCCAGCCCCAGCGCGTGGATGTCGCGGGTCTACCGGGCCCCCGCCGGCGCGCGGTACGTCTCTGGAACATGAGAGGTCGGTGAGCAAGCAGACTCCCTCCCCCACCTCCGCCACGTCCAGCCCGGGCGTGTCCAGCCCGGGCGTGTCCAGCCCCAGCGCGTGGATGTCGCGGGTCTGCCGGGCCCCCGTCGGCGCGCGGTACGTCTCTGGAACACGAGAGGTCGGTGAGCAACTGACTTGGAGGGACATTACTTGAGTTCCGAGCAACCTCTGGGTGTAATAAGCGACGGAAATATGGATAGAAATAAGCTACTTGCTGGTGAAGGGAAATAATGAGAATAGGTTAGGGAACAGAGTAAGATGAGAATAAATGAGGATGAGGGAAATGAGGGGAAAAATAGACAGAGAAATGAGAGAAGGCTAAACAGGATAGGAGAGTGAAGAGTTGCAGAATAAGTTGGCACTTGGAAATGGGAAATGAAAGAGAAACTGGAATACAGAAAGCAAACTAACCCTATTGTATAATAGCTACGGGGTAAAGAGGGTATTTATGAGAAGGAATGTAACAGGCAAGGAGTTCGTCGGATTGAAGCAATTATTGCTCCTCCGCTGTCCCCAAAGGCGCAGAAGACAGTTTTCTTAATTTGTTTAAGGAAATTAAGAAAACTGTTAGATCTTTTAGTTACCGTTCATCGAAGGAGACTATGTTCAGCTAAGTAGATTGTGTTTATTGTTCTAAGCTAATCTCAGCTCAAGAAGGAAATGGAACTGTAATAAAATAAAGCGAAATGAATCTCTGATGTCCGTTGGAGTTTAAATATGTAATAAACTAAAAGTAAGTGAATTCGTATGCCAAAAAGTGTCGTTAAATATAATTTATATCACCTTCACCCAAAATATTTGATATAGAAAGTGGAACGAAAGAGAGGAGTATTTTTTTTAATAGACAACCTACGACTGGAGAAGTTTGATAAAAGTAACAAGTACAGATACTTTTGAGCAAAATATTTGCTTACATATATCAAGATTATGTTCCTCAAAGATTATAAGGTGCTAAGGTATAATATGGTTAGAGTCTGAAGCCTTCATCTTTCTTAATCTTTTGTAGTTTACAATTTAAATCAATGCAGTGTCAATGGGTACTTTGTTATGCGCACCACTTAATACTCTGTTCCTTAAGTTGACAATTTATGAAGCCCTAAGTCTAAGATACATTTTTATTAATGGAGCTAGATAAAGTATTTGATAGTAGTTTGAATATCGCCCTCGCCTAAGAAACTGAAAAATACAGTCTATAAGTTTTTGATTAACAAAAATGCACAGACTTTTTAAGAAGAAAACTATTTATTAGAGGATGTATATATACTGGAAAAACTAATTTTGCCATGGTAAAAAGGCTAGTGAAAACCAACTGCATTACTGGAACACCTCTCTGATTATTTATCATTGCACCCACCTGTCCACATCAAAGCAAGCTTATCCACAACTCCCACATGAGTGCACCATTCACCGTACGATCTTTGATGTACCACACAGGGTGTGCCAGTATCAAGACGTCATCAGACGGCTCTCCGCTATCTCCCATCCACCGTATTATTCACCTCAACACCCCCTATTTATAACGTTATCAAGATCACACGGGAGGAATTTGACTTTCAATTTGTGTCTCTTTGAGCAGCTTCCAGTTGTGCTTATCTCGGTTATTAATTTCCCTCGTATCAAGATATTCCTGTAACATCTTTATGTGCGTCTCCCGCAGCACGCGTGTTTGTTTTGTTAATAACGCTCCAAGGTTCCCTTTGCCAATTTTCTCTGCCTTTTGGCCAGGGTAAACAAAACGGGATTGATGTCTGTTTTGCTCGGTTCTCGTTGATAATTGAGTATTCATAAACGCGGTGTAAGTAATACGCGGGATGTCAAAGGGTTGTTTATGTTGAGGTCTTTGATATTTATGTTTTCAGTTGCGGTGGAGTTTGGTGGGTTTTGAACTTAAAAAGACAAAGACCTGAGGTGAGGTAATTCAAGTTCATACAGCAAACTAAATCCTACATCGTCACAAAATATTTCAGTATGTTACTCAACGTAGATAATTATTTTTATGTCATGGAGAGCTTTTAAGATTATACGTGTTAAATTATTTTAATGTTAAATAACAAATTGAATCTAACATTTATACGTTAAATGTTAAAAATGACGTAAGAAGTAAAAAAAAACACTTATGAGTAAGATACAGCTATTAAGTTCATTCTATAAAGCAAATATTTAATCTTTTTAAAATATTTTCATTATACCTTCCAGAACATTGAGGATTCTAGTCATAAGTATAATCTTTGCAAAATATTTCCATTGTACCTTGCATAACATAAAGGAATCTGGTTATATGTATTAAATTTATAAACGCTAAATTAAAATGTGAAAATTTTGTTAAGAATCACTAAATGTTCGATAATTTATTGTTATTTTTTTATAATATCAGACGTTTATCACAGTGGAGTTTCCCAAAGTGTAAAGTGATTATATAAATGTTTGTTTATGTTTCGTGAAGAAGAACCTCTGCAATTATTTCTTACATAACAATTAATTTAAATTCATAACTTGACTATCATCTAATGAATCTAAGCAGTTGTAACATAGTCAACGTGTGTTAGCATCCATTTTTAAAGTTAATTACATACAAGGGTCTAAATTGGGCATTGCTCTTCATGAAAATAAACATTCAATTTGTATTGTTTTGGTAATTTTGTTCTGTTTGATGATAAGATAATTTAGTTTTATAATCTACTTTTGATACATCAGCGTACGTCCTAGTGATCTAGAGCTCTACATCAGGATTGAGACTGAAGTTATTCAAGGCACCGTCGCTGAGAGGTTTAGTCAACAATCTGACGTCACGTGTGAGGCGAGTCCAAGACCACAACTTTCACATTACGAAACACATCAGCTGAGCCTCTGGTATGCTGCTATGCTGCATCGCACATGAACACAGCAAAGCACTTCACCCGCGCTATCTGCTTGTTCTTACAACTAATCAGTGGGTCAAAAAAATTTGAAGTGAACTATTTCTTTTGAGCCACTTGCAAATAGATTTAGTTATTAAAATGTTACCATTACCCGACTGAGATATACGAAAGATCAATGTAAGATAAATCTTATAGACAATTAATTACATTTACTATATTGATGTAACCGACATTGGTGCAGAAGATAAATAATTGGGTTGTATTTTACAAGGAGATATTGTAAGTTTGCCTCTCCACCAGTCATTCACCAGCACTCATATTATTATTGAATTAAGCAAATAAGGTTGCCATATCTTAAATCGTAATGGAGTAAATATTATTATTGGGTTTGTTTCGTATGTATATGAAACAAAATTAACTAAGCATAAATTCAATGACACATAGATGTTCGTTCTTTAATCATGTTTAATGTAACGTGTTTACTCGAGAAAAGCAAAGCTCGCTTGAAAAACATATATAAACTTTGGGTAAAAGTGTGTGTTAGTAGGACTAACATCTAAAACTTTCTCAATCAGAAGTTAGTAATGGTGTATTTCAATCATTCAGCACTAAATATCGATAAAAAACGCTTAGAGGTGAAATAAAACAACTTGTTATTGCAACCAGAGAACTGCCAATGTTTGTCAACTGGCTAGTGTTTAATTGTTGCACGGTAAATAGAGAATGTAATAAGTTTTTTGATTTCAATGGTGATAGTTGATTAAAGGTGACAAAAGGGGCAATAGTGGAAACCTTTCATATCCCTCTAACAACAGTAAACTGAACAAGGTGACTATGCTATTTACTATTGCCTTTAGCTTATTTAAAAACCCATAAACATTTAGGCGAAATGGTATCGTAATTGCGAATGGATTTTAAAGGACTGTAATCTGTTTTTTAAGTAAGTGTACTTTTTATAAACGGATAATGAAAGATTTTAATTGAATTCTTAAATACTGGAATAATTAAAACGATATAAAGAATATATCAATAACAACAATAACATCCTTAAAATTTCAAGGTAGTTCGTCGGACTTGGTCTCTAGCGGTACTTGCTCAAATTGTTTTCCACTTGGGAAGTTGTTAGAGTATACCAGAAGATTGGGTTATTGAACCTTCAGCTCGTATTGAAGGTGTCTTTATGTTGGAGAACGAGCAGAATAAACCTTAGGTAGTTGAATGGTCCTTCCTCTACACATTGATATTAATTTATTTCAAATTACTCAACGTGAATATAAATAGGGTTTACTTTTACAAGAAAAGCGCCTCATATATCTCCATTAAGACAGCTACGATCCCTCACTGAATTATCTCTCTCTATTATAACGAATGAATAATATTAATCATCCGGGACAACAGACTCTAGAAACCACCTCTGCATAAGAATTAGCCACGCTGCAAGGATCTTCACGGACGGAGCGATCCACGCCCAGCGATTCGTCACACTTCTCCTGAGCTTTCCCGACGCTGGAGGCTGAAGGCTAAATGCTTCAGTCATTGTCTGCTGAAGCTATTCAGCTCCCCAAAGGATTGGCACGTGACTGACTGTCCGGAAGTGGCCGGAAATGCAGTCAGGATTACGTTGCTGTTTCCGGTCCTGATTGTCTGCTCCCAACGCTTTCCCCAGCTGCTGGAAGGATCATGAGGTTCAAGTGTAATCCATTGTTGTCACTTTCCTCTTCACCTTCACAGTCTGGGATTAAATTTTCCTGGATTCAAGGTGTGGATTAGTTCTGGTCAAGGGAGAGTCAGAAATTTTCAATCGGTACATGGGAGATTTACATGTATTTCTTCGATGGATTACAATCATCCTTGATGAATTTGAGGGAGATTACAGTAGGAAGAAGGAAGCTTTGTTTATATTACCGAAATTCCATTCTTTACTGAGGTTAATATTTGAACAATTGATAGGATTTGGACGGTTTGAAAGTACCACAGCAGGAACCTCAAAGTTGATTGCTAAAAATCTGCGGAAATTCAACGTAGATGTAGTTGAAGTTTTCTAAATCTATTTATTAAGATTTCATTAAATTTGAATGTAAATGTCCATTGCCTATGTTGATTTGTAAAAGAAAAAACACAACAACTATCCTAAAAACAATCCGAGTCATTCTAATTAAAGCTATCGTATATTAAGCAAAACTCAATTCAAAATGTTTATACATCTACAACGTTTTAAAAAGCTGTTACGTGAAACAATGATTGTTGTGAATGTTAGTTGATTAGATTATTGAAGAGAGAAATGACACAGACTTCATTCAAGAGTATTAATAATTCGTCATCTTTTCACTCTGACTCCTCTCAACGGAATGAGATACATATTATCTTGTAATACACAATCATCATTATAAAATGGAGGAAGGTGTAATCATCATTTAGAAACCTATAACAAATTATTAAAAGTAATACATTATTAAAATTAAACATTGCTGTTTAAAATCCAACAATCAACTGTAATAAGCTTAAAAAGGTCATACCGAAAATATCCCTTTTTGTAAATGTTAAATTAATGTTTTCCAAATGGTCAACATACGCGTTAATAGTAAAACACCCCCGTTGCAGCAGACCTGCATACTCAGCGAATTTCAAGTGCAAAAGAACATATTTCAACCCAATACGTCAAGATTTGATATGTTTTTGTAAGCTCCATAAGAATAACATAGGGAATGAGTATGCTACAACAGGTATGTTAAAACTGGTTGATTTTAATTCTATATTTAGTATATCTGAACTATAAGAAGCCATTTACCAAGTTTTATCACGATATGTTAAGAAATAAGCGAGATATAGAATTTTACTTATTCCCCATAAGGCTAACATTGGGACAACGTACTGTGTTTACCACTTTCAATATCTCGGTAACCAATGGACATAGAGCAATGATTCGAAATACCAAATTGTTTGTTTTTTTGAGCCAAATTCAATAGTTCTAACAAAAATTAAATTATGTTTATTTTTGCATGTAAAAAACTCAAAAAACCCATTTTTGGAGGGGTTTATCCCCCTTTACTCCCACTTCCGGTGGTCCGATCGGGCTGGTTTACGAACTCATCCAATTGATTACTACTTTACATATCTGTACCAAATTTCATAAAGATCGGACCACTTTTACGGCCGCTATCGTGCTAACAGACACACACACACACACACACACACACACACACACACACACACACACACACACACACATATATATATATTTGTGACACACACACACACACACACACACACACACACACACACACACACACACACACTTCATATATATATATATATATAAATTTTAACAAATAGTGTTTTTTGCTTCTGGGGGCCCCAAAACGAAAAGTTATCATGGTCTTGGGCTTAGGTCTTACCATGAGACCTACGGTAATAGCTTCTTCCCTATAGGGGAAATTCGCAAAAATATTGCAACATAATTCTTCAGGAAAATCACAAACGCGATACCTACGTGTCATTTAGACCTTGCACGTTATTGGAGCGGTCAGTACCAGTAACCCAGTAAGGTTACGCAAGGGGAGACAGCAGACCGCTTGACCTGGATACCGCTGACAGAGGGGACATTGTGTAGTGTAGTGTGTAGTGTGTAGTGTGTAGGGATCTAGGGGAGATACAGCAGCACTCGAGTGCATCTCAGCTCGGCATGCAACACCTGATCTATTATATCCTCGAGAGGCATTGTGTATCACCCTCATATTTCCAGCTTCATCAGGATAGCTGTCAGACGATTTGATCGTGAGTGTCGTGTTGAAACTACAAGATGTTTAGAGAATCTTAAGTTTTCATTATTTGGTAATAGTTGATTCAAGATAATCAAAGGGGCAGTATTTAAACAATAGCCTCTGTCGTCTATTTTTAAAGCAATAAGGAAAATGCAAAAAATAAATGCAGTTTCCTTATTGCTTTTTAACTTATTTGTTTGTTTAAATATTTAGCTAAACTTATTTGCTAAATTAAACTGATTTGCTTTTAATTCATTATTTACTTGAGGAAACTAAAAACAATATGACGTGCAGTTTCCCTATTGGTTTTAAAATAAGAATATTATGGTCGGTTCTTTTCATCGGAAAAAAATGTAAAAAGTTTCCAGAGCATTCAAACGTGTTGCATTACTGTTCACGGAATCAACATAGCCGCTGGCTAGCAGATTTCGTCTAAATATTTTGTTTAATCTTTCTAATCAGTCTGAAGTCTTGATAATGTGACTACAATTCAAACCTACCAAAGGGAGCTATGAATTCAATCTTGTACATTGACCTCTCTTAGTCTCATTTCTCTCGTGTTAAAAAACCTTCAATATAGTAAATACGCAAATGTTTGACGAACTGAATTCAATAATGTATATATGTACATTTATTTGCATGAACATTTGAAAACATGAACATTTGAAGACACGTGTTTGTACATTCATAAGTATCTTTCATGAATGAAGCCCGACATTTGCATGATCAATAGATTCTATTTCATTAAATACATTATGGATCGGTTCAAAAAAAAATTTTAAGAGATGATAAAACTCAAATTATTAACAGTAACCTTAAAATTTAATCAAATATTCTACAGGAACATTTGAAATGAATTACTTTCAACATAATTTTTCCATTTCTAGTTCAGAATACATGGTTATCCTGTACTTGAATTAAAACTAAGCCCTTCACATTAACGATCTAGCAACACGCCTCTGAAAAGCCACCCATTAAATTACACGTTAAGTAATCGTTCCCAAATTGTTCTCCTTCGCTACTGAAGTGTGCAAGGTTTAAATCGAATGAATAATGCGTTGTTGCTCGACGATGGTGCAATATCTCGTCGGATAATCTCCCATAATCACACCTCGAGTGAATCTAACCTACTGGCTGATGGCCGTTGCATCATTCTTGCAGATGCACTATCTAGCATTTGATGACTGGAGGATGAGGACACGAAGGACACCTCGAAGAGGATTAGTCACATGTCATCGACTATAATCAGTCACAACGATTGTCTCTGAAGTGATTGCTGATTGTAATTTACTGTCTTCGACTGACAGAGGAAAATGTCCAGGAGTAACACCTTGTAATTGTTGAGTGATTGTGATTGTCGTGACTACTCACTTTGTTGTAATTTCTTTCTCACCTCACTACGACATAATCACCTGTTTTACAAACGTCATTTGGTGGCCGAAACAAGGCTCTAGGGCCGAAAGTCGGCTAGTAATTTACCTACATTAAACAACGTGAGAACATCACATAATTATACGGTATTCAATAGTTTTCAAAGACAGGATGGTTGCGATCATATGATTTGCATACCTCAACGAAAAAAATATTAATGGATTACACATGTTGACGTTCCCCTTAATTTTACTTGAGATAAATTTAGAGTAGGCCTATACACTGAACTGTTTTATAAAAGAGAATAAAAATTCAGTTTTTGTGATGGGAGTCTCCTAAATACCCTTATGTCTGAAAAGCTTGAATATAAAATAGATGAAACATATACCATGTTTGTAACTCTTGAAAAGTAAGAAAATCAGTTACACAACCCTCAGACATGCTACATTCACCCGCCACATTACGCAGTCAGTGGAGTAACCGTATTTAAATCAGTTACGTCACAGAGGGAGATTCCACATCAAGGAAGTAGCAGTTGCATCGCAGTCACGGGAAGTAGCCCAGAAGTAACAGTTAGTAGCCCGCTCCGGAAGTGACTTGAACGCTCGGTTGGTCGCTAGGCGCGCTGAAAGTAAAAGTGACCTTGTGAACTGGGTTAGTTACGTCACCTTACTCCGTGTCTGGGTGGACGTGGAGCCACGTTTCGTACTCTGTGGCCAATGTTGCTCAGGGGAAACCCAGCTGGCACAAACAACTGTGTAACGGTATTTGCATAACACAACTGTTGGGTCAAACATGGGAGTCAGGTAGTCTTGACTTGATGTCTCTATACTTTGAAAGAACAGTAAAAGACTCGGTGTGTTCTGGGATTGTGAGTTTTTATTTTTTGTAACTGAATCCTAATTTTTGATAGAATTTCCTTTGGTAATTAGTGAGATAGTGATTGAATTTAGAGTATATACCCCCCTCCCTATGTTAAATTTAGCCTTTTTGGTTAATTTACGGTACCCAAATAAAAAAACTCTACTATACGTACACACACAACAAAAGCACCATTTCTAAACAGCCCACTTAATAACTTGTTTCAACGTTTAACGTTTACTTCAAGGGATTAATAGCCGTAGAAAACCTTATAAGATTGATTATTCGCACTAAAAATTGTTTTTGTGGTTACGATTACCACACACACTAAACCGTTAACTTCACTGATATCGTATTAACTTGTCTTGATTTAGAAGGTTATACATTTACAGTATTTCAAAAAAAGTGAGTTTAAAGTTAAATAGGAAGTTACTTATAAGCTATTACACTAATAAAACGTGCCTTATCGTATCCAGGAGTAAATAACTATCACGATAATTCGGCCGAGTTCATCGACCCAAGTCGTATCGAGCGATAACGCGTACAAACACCAATAAACGTCTCAATAACTTGTCAATCCGTTCGGCCGGTTAATCTTCAAATAAACCCCTTAAATTCCTCCTATCTGATTTAATAGGGAGGAATAAATACCTCAGGAACACAACATAAAACACGGAGAAAAGTCTAAGCACTCGGAAGGCAGTATTTCAAAAAGCGATAACCCTAGTGTCAACGTAAGATATATTGAAATGCGGTCGACGCCCCGCGCCGCAGCCCGGGCCGTGGACGATCGGGTGGCGCACAAAAAACACCAGACGGTTTGATATCGCATTAAACACAACCCTGACAAAAGGAGCGGGCCCCGCCCCTCTTGTTTTTGTGTGTGATACAAGGATTCCATCCGTGCATGAACACCGAGATTCAATACGGTCTGGTCGTGATCGGAGACAGGTGTTGAGATTGATACACTGTTTGTTCTGTTAGCACAGGGGGGTTTACGTACTGCAGGTGCGATGGAGATTATTGGTTTTCTTTTTGAGACACAAAATGATATGTTGCAGACAATGTTTGAAAAAGAAAACAACTTTTGGTCATTGGGTTGAAATTATGTACTAGAAACAACACAGTACATAACCCATACCCAAGTACCCATATAGACCCAGTAGTACCCATATAGATTGATATAAACTAATGTAAATATAGTGACTAAAGAGTACTCACTTACATTTTAACCGAGCATTATTCAAAGGGATAAAAGAGCTCGTCAATCTCTGAAGAAAATTTGTTTTTATGAATTTGAGCTTAGCTTTCTCAACGACTCTTCATCACAACCAATTATATTCAAGAACACAAACAATTATATTATACTTGTTAGCATTAACTGATTGGATTTAAAAGTAGAGAGCTATTTAAGTTAAGATGGGAACAAAACTCCGAAAAAGATACATGCCATAACAAATTCCATACGAAAATGCATTAGGAAACAAATATTTGACATGTGATTATAACATTTTGTTTTTATTGATAAGAATTCAGATGGCTGAAGACGATCATTCGAATCACTACTTTCCATTTTTCCTGGTGAGAGTACGAAAACATCAGTTAGACACGAACAACACAAACATTCTAATTTGACTCACAAATAATCTGCTATTGTTTTACATCAAACAACATACTAACACACTTAAAAGACTGACAACTGTTTTGCATAGAAGTATTGATTGGTAATATAATCCTAGGTTTTCGATCTTATTATCAGTAATAGCGTAACACTATATTTATTAGTTTTCATTTCAATAAGCTAAACCACATATAAGACACAAAGACTTATGTTTTAACCCTTTTCCCAAATCCAAGTATTTGATTGCAGGACTTCATACTAAATGGTATTTTAAAATGTCATAATTATTCCTGTGAATTGTGTTTTGTATCAACCCAATAAAGCAGTTCCCTTACATTGTCGCAGGTGTTCATTCCTCATAGACAAAATATTCTCCTTATTGGGCTATAAACATAAACCCCAAATAATACTCAACACTTATAAACTTTTTCCCCACATCTCACGGGTCCAAGTATTTGATTGCAGGACTTAATACTTAATAGTAATCTCATAGCCAACAATCAAGCAGGTGAATCCTTATACATTAATCGGATAACAGTCTATAGTTAAATGACATTGGTTTCCTCTCACAGAAACACTTATGTTGTCAACCTTTTCATCTATATCTCACGTATCCAGGTAAATATTGTTTTTAAATTGACTTAACAACAATATGTGAGATGAGTTGTTAAACAATTAATCAATGATAAAGATTTATAATTAAATGGATTTGGTCTCATTTTACGTAAATATTCATGGGTATAATTATTGAGTATTAAAATATCCCCATGGACCAAAAACTCTCCGTGGTAGCTTATGAACAAATTTTTAACCAAAACTGACTATAAAACTCACGTGGATTGAGCGCGTAACTCAGCTGCTTGACGAATCTGCTGATCCGGACCGCGATGATGATGACGGGGAAGCCGACCAGTTGCACGGGAAGCTCGAACCCGCCCCTCTGGGGGCTGGAGACCACGTGGGGCGCAGCCCCCAGCACCAGACACACCAGGACCATCCGCGGCACCCGCATGGCGACCAGAGTCACTCCGAGAGTGCAGCACTGGGAGAAAGTTGGTCACCGACTGAGCTCCGGGGCCCGGAGTTACCTGAGCCTCTATACTCTACAGACTGACTTTCATGCGGAAACCCCACCCCCGCCCCCCCATGACTCCATGACTATTCATACCGCGAGGTTCTCACATAATTTCGTCTCGGATGAGTGTAATTAGGGTAGTTAGGGTGATTAGGGTGATTAAGGTGATTGGAGGGGGTGTAGGGTACGACCTTGTGGCCTTGTGGCGTGACGAAGGTATGTGAGAAGGCGGTTTTTGGGGACTGTGAGGGTGGTTTGATTTGAGATGGCTGTGGGTGCGCTTGGAGAGGTTATTTGAGCTTGGATGGGAATGTACTTGGAGAGGGGAAACAAAAAGGATGGCGAATAAGTTTTACAAAACAATTTTTGTAGAAGTCTCTGAGTGGTGTATAATTAACCTTCAAAAGTGCAAAATTTATTGTTTGATGGCGTTCCTAAATATTAATTGTCTTAGCTAAAGAACAACTCTATAACAAGCCTATTATTTGCTAAAAGAGGTTTACATTTAATTTTTACAGTATTCTCTCTATGATACTCGTAGGCTAAGGTGTCTCAATGCAGCGGTGCAATTAGTATTATTTATTGGAATCAGGAAATATAATTAGTCAATTTGAAACTTTTTATCTTAAAAATCAACAGTAATTCACAAAACAATTTATTGACAACATTTTTATTGATGAAAATACTAATGTGCAAAAAATCACAGTTGGGGGAAAATATTTTCTGGGAATTAAAGTCAATGTAAAACAAAACAAAACTGTGATGTAAACAAAACACAAAATAGCTGTAGACTTTTTTGTCTGTTTCTGTTCTTACAGTTGTTTTAGTTTCTAAGCAAAAATATTTCCATATACATTTAATGAACCTCTCGAATTGATATGTTCCTATAATCAGTGAAACAAAGTTTCAAATTTAATATCTTGACATTTGCCACATCTTAAATTTATAGATATACTGTAGCAGTCTTTTTAAAGTTTATCATTGCTCAGCTTGATCCAAAGCGCTTTTCCCATCGTTAGAATATTCCACACATTTCCACACTCTGGGTTTCATTACAGGATAAAGCTATTTCCATATTACCCAATGGACCGAACACAAAACGCCTCTTACCGTTCGTTATCAGTTTAGCGGCGACGCGAACCGTGACAATTCCCTTTCCATTTACAAATTACAAACACACGGCCAACTCGATAATTGACAGGTAGCCAATAACAGGCCGTAACTTACCTTAATGTATGATACAATCACTCGCGGGAATGGAGTTGGATAACTAATGCGATCTAACAACACTGATGCGTAAAGCGATAAGCTGGTGGTGACGTCACATTAAATGTGTCAACCTCAGTTACCGTATTTAGCCACTAGTTAAATGTTCATCTGTAATTGTTAAACATCGGGATTCAAAGATTTAGGTTAAACTATACAAAGTATCCAAATAGTATACGTTAGTAATCGTTTACGTCGTAAAAAAATGTGAATGGTAATTACCTAATGGAAATATTCTTCCGTTTATAGATAATCTGTATGTGATTTTACATACATTTACAATAGTCCAGTCATTTTAGAAGAAAAAACCCGGTTTTCAAAAAAATCGGGTAACCAAGTGGGACTTTTTACCATATGTTCCTTGATATGTTACCTTTGAAACCCCATCACTTTTTCGAAAATAAAACTTGTGCTCAGGCCGCCATCTTGGAAAATGGCGGCCAAAATATAGTTTTTGAGCTATATCACGATTACTATTAAGTTTAGAAAACAACTTCTTATGCAAAAGTTGCTTGGTTTGAAAAGACCTCTAACTTTAATATTTAACATATTGTTGTACAACAATTGATGGAGCCGCCATATTGGAAAATGGATGCCAAATAGTATTTTTTGGCTGGTGCAGCTTAATTGTTAATCTTACTACAAAGGTTACTGAAGAAAGGTTGCTGAGATTTTGATGATCTACAACTTTTATATTTTCTTTATCATTGCAAACTCACAAATATAGGCGCCATCTTGGAAAAGTGGCCGCCAATAATAGTTTTTTTACTGAGACTTTTTTAGTATTGAATATACATCAGCAAACTAAATACAAAAGTTGTTTAGTTTGGAAAGACCTATAACTTTTGTATTTAACATATTGTTGTACAACAATTAATAAAGCCGCCATCTTAGAAAATGGTGTCCAAATGTGTTTTTCTTGGAATTTTCAACATGAAAATTTAAAATAGCCAAATTTTAGTTGGCATCATTAGAATCAGCTTGAAAAATCAAACAATTTGGTTTTTTGAATCACTGATTTATGTCCACTGGTTACCAAGATATTGAAAATAGTAAACAGAGTGTGTTGTCCCTAATTATCCTTATGGGATTGAGAAAAATCGATATCTCGCTCATTTCTTGATTTACATTAATACAACTTTGTGTGCGGCTTCTTTTAGTTGAAATATACAGGTTTATGGCTTAAAATAATCTATTTTTACGTTTTCTTGGCAGCATACCTGCGTGCTCATATTGTTGGTTTATCGAGCGTGTGACGTACGATACTTACATCATAGTACTCAGAAAAAGACATTTTTTTTCTCTTAAAGTATTCCTTGCATAAATTACTACGCTTCTCAGTTCTTCAAACCCAGCCTTTAGTAAACAAACAAACATTTTCTACTGCTAACAGTGCTACGACTGCATTCCTCTAAAGTAACCAATACAAATGCATTAAACGTCAGTTTGCTGTAGTCAGCTGATCGTTTTGATTGTTTACTTCTATTATTTCCGTTTCCTAATGCACGGTAAATTTGCCATGCAGTTATCGGCAAAGAATAATTTTTCAGCAAGAGTAAGGCACAGAAAACAGATGTTTCTGTGCAGTATGATGTAAAATCCATATCTATACGGCATTCAATAGGTTCCAACGACAGGCTAGTTGCAATCATATGATTTTCATTGCTGTCGTGCTTAGCAACCACGAAAAGAAGTTATATTGCTCATAATCATTTTTAAGTTTTGTATTAAAGGGTGTCAAATAAATATTCAGGTTTTTAACGGTGTATAATGTTTATTTTATTGTGTGGTGTGGTGAAATAAAGTGTTCGCACCTCACCGAAAGAGTTTTGCACTCTCACTCTCAACCTCGACTCGAATCTGAAACAAGATCTCGAGCCCGCAAAACCTCATTTTCGGCCCTAGTTGCGAAATATTGAAAATTACACTTTATTCCACCGGCCATGGCGCCTAAGGAGGAAGGAACTTCGAACTCATTATACGGTTAAGAAATATTTCTGCATCTTTAATAAATACTGAATGGTAAATACCCCCGTTGCAGCAGACCTGCATACTCAGCTAATTTCAAATGCAAACAACGTATTTCAATCAAACATAGCGAGATTTGACATGTTTTTTAAGCTCCTTAAGAATAACATGGGGAATATGAATGCAGGTTTGCTGCTACAGGTATATTAAAACTGGGTGGTTTTAATTCAATATTTAGTAGATCTGAACTAGAAGAAGCCATTTACCAAGTTTTATCAGGATATGTTATGAAATAACCGAGATATAGAATTTTACTTATTTCCCATAAGATTGACATTGGGACAACGTACTGCGTTTACCACTTTCAATATCTCGGTAACCAATGGACATATAGCAATAATTCAAAATAGTAAATTGTTTGTTTTTTTGAGCTGAATTCAATGGTGCCAACAAAAATATAAAAAATAAAATCGATAAATTTAATTTTTCTTTGTAAAAAACTCAAAAAATCCATTTTAGGCGGGTTTATTCCCCTTCAACCCCCCTTGCAGTGGTCCGATCGAGCTGGTTCACGAACTCGTCCGAGTGATTACCACTTTACACGTCTGTACCAATTTTCATTAAGATCGGACCATTTTTACGGCCGCTATCGTGCTAACAGACACATACATATATAGATATATAGATTGTAATATTAAAATACCCCCGTTGCAGCAGACCTGCATACTCAGCAAATTTCAAATACAAAACAATATATTTTAAACTAACAGCGAGATTTGACATGTTTTTGTAAGCTCTATAAGAATAACATGAGGGATGAGTATGCAGGTTTGCTGCATCAGGTATGTTAAAACTGGGTGTTTTAATTTAATATTTAGTAGATCTGAACTAGAAGAGGCCATATATCAAGTTTTATTGAGATATGTTGAGATATAGAATTTTAATATTTCCCATAAGGTTAACACTGGGACAACGTACTGTTTACCACTTTTAATATCTCGGTAACCAATGGACATAGACAGTGATTCTAAATACAAAATCGTTTGTTTTTTTTGAGCTGAATTCAATGGTGCAAACAAAAATTTTATAAATTTTATTTTTCTTTGTAAAATAATCAAAAATCCCATTTTTGAGGGGTTTTAACCCCCTTTATCCCCCCTCCGATGGTCCGATCGGGCTGGTTTACGAACTCGACCAATCGATTACCACTTTACATGTCTGTACCAAATTTCATCAAGATCGGACCATTTTTACGGCCGCTATCGTGCTAACAGACAAAAACACACACACACACACACACACACATATATATATTTATATATATATATATATATATATATGTGTATATATACATATATGTCTAGAAATTCGAACGAATGGTGTTTTTTGCTTCTGGGGGTTACAAAACGAAAAGTTATCATGGTCTGGGGCTTAGGTCTTACCATGAGACCTACGGTAATAGCTTCTTCCCTATAGGGGAAATTCGCTAATACATAATTCAGTCGACTCTCGCTAACACGAACCTTGATATTACGAAATCCTCGATATCACGAATTATTTTTAATCCCCTTGGAAAAACCTGTCTA
Source organism: Flexamia atlantica (assembly GCA_035578135.1). NCBI lineage: Eukaryota > Metazoa > Arthropoda > Insecta > Hemiptera > Cicadellidae > Flexamia > Flexamia atlantica. The sequence continues at coordinate 16,411,619 of JAQJVK010000011.1, forward strand.
ACACGAAGAAATTCCTATACATAACACGAACTAATTTTCATAACACAAACTAATTTTTCGAGTATATTTCACCTCTATAACTCGAAGGGACACAAAAATTACCTCTATAACACGAACTTCAGTAGATAAGACGAATTCGATTCTCGCTTTACCTCCATAACTCGAAGTTTACCTCCATACCACGAAGTTTTCAGAATGGACCTCTGTAATACGAAATTCCGTCGTTCTGAACTGTTTAATTTATTTTACACGTTTTTATTTTGTATACCGTATCGAAGAAAAACAGTAATATTCAAAGTTATAAGTTTAATTTTGTAGCTGTAGGGGATGCAGTAAAGTTTCTTTATATTATTGTTTTAATAAAAATTATGATCGATACTGTAATAATTGTTTTTACATGTTTAAGCAGAGGAAGATTACAGACTTTTTAGTCAGAATTAATATGATCTTATCTGCTTTTGTGTTTTACAGGTTATTATATATAAATACTGTATTTCTTTACCTCTATATCACGAATTTTCATTTGGTTTACCTCTATAATTCGAACTATGCCTAAGACGAACTATACGTAACACGAAGAAAAATCGCAGTCCCATGGAGTTTCGAATTAGCGAGAGTTGACTGTAGTAGCTCTAACCTGTGAAAATAATTATCAGATATATATATATATATATATATATATATATATATGTATCTAAAAATTCGAACGAATGGTGTTTTTTGCTTCCGGTGGCCCCAAAACGAAAAGTTATCATGGTCTCAGGCTTAGGTCTTACCATGAGACCTACGATAATAGCTTCTTCTCTATAGGGGAAATTCGCTAAAAGAAAAATTATTATGCTTATATTTTATTCACCATCTCCTTTTTACTAAAACTTAACGAAAAATATATCAAGTACTATTTGAATGTTCGTGTATGTTAATACAGTATTCGGTAATAACTTCCTAATCATCGTAAGTTACCTGACGGATACAGGTTTGTGAGCCATTTTTCTTAATAACTTCCTCTCTAAACAAATTCTAAGGAAAAAATTATTCTTAAAACCTCCTAATCATCTGATCCTTAGACAAATTTACAGTAAAATAGTTATTTGTATTTTGAGCGAGTAAAAGTACAATATTGTCTCACGATTGAATGTGCAATTTTCAAGAGGGAGACAATGTGATATGCTCTCAAAATACACACAACATTTTTTCCCACAATTTATTTGACATTTTTAATTTTTATTTATTTGTAATAATAAATACCCAATCTACAATAGTATATTTCGCAACAAGGGCCGAAAACCCTTTCGGCCGAGGTGCGAACGCTATTTTTCACCACACTACACAATGAAATATACCCTAAATAATTAAAAAGTAACTGATTATTATTTGACTCACTTGAAAACAAAACACAGCTATGAAAATCATATGATCGCAACTATCCTGACTTGAATTACCGTATAATTTTGTAATGTTCTGACATTGTTTCAAGCAAATAAACGATCAGCTGACTTTCGAACCTAGGGCCCCAAACGTGTTCGGTCCTGTGGCGGCAAACAGTGTGTTTCGGTCCGCGTTTGACGTTTGTAAAACAGGTGATTTCGTCGTAGTGTGGTGAAAATATCTATTTCATTATCTTCGTAAGTAACAAACATTATTATTCATTTTATTTCGTTCAGCTACTAGTGCCTGCATCCGGGTAGCTGCAACCATTCATGCATCAGCGGTCAGCTGATTGATACAATACATGCTTAATTCTTAGACGTTTTCACAGCTGATTGTCGAGAATGTTATTCTTACTCGATTATTTCTGCCACTAAATCAGCTGTTAGCGCCTGTATTCGTTGAGCTGCATCATATTTACATGTGTGCGTGGAAATTTGGTGTCGCTCTAATTTTTGAATAATTGATTTCAATGTTATTCTTATGGGTTTACTTTGTCTCCCGCCGGGAGACAAAGTGATCACTTTACTCTCACTAGGAGAAAAGTTATTATATCACTCACGTATTGCAAGCAGTAAAAAGCGTCTGATCATTGCAGGTGCAGGTCTGCTATATTTAGACCCTTTTTAACCCTTATTATGAGAAAGTAAAATAATATTTTCCCCACCTACTATGTGTAGACCCTTTTTACTCCTTATAATAAATGAGTAAAATAATGCTTTGTCTACTAGCGGGAGTAAAGTGATCACCTTTTCTCCAGACGCGAGACAAAGTACAAACCCATAACGAAAACATTAAAATCAATAATTCAAAAATCGAACACCTTCAAATTTCCACGCAGGTACGCAAATATTTTGAAGCTCAATAAATTGAAGGCGCTAACAGCTGATTTAGAGACGGCAAGCTGATTTTGAGGAATAATCGCATTAGAATATCATTGACGAAAACCATGTGATTATTAAACGTTCTGAAAGCTGCAACAAGGTGATCGCCGGTGCATGAATATTTGCAGCTACCCGAATTGCAGGTGCCAATACTAGAACTAAACAAAATGAATATCAAAATTTATGGTAAGGAAATGGATGTTTATTGATTGGGGTGTTCATTTGTTTTTTCAGGTGAAAAAATGTGTAATTCGAGAGTAAAGTATTTTGTTGTACAAGGGTAATTTACCCATTCAACTCACAAATGACTATTTTTAGTGCCCTCACGTAAAAGGATAAATGTAAAGAAAGGATAAAGAAACCAACCTATTATTAAACATACTGAAAGCTGCAACAAGGTGATCGCCGGTGCATGAATATTTGCAGCTTCCCGAATTGCAGGTGCCAATACTAGAACTAAACAAAATGAATATTAAATTAAACGAAACACTTTTAACTGTAAACTTCACACGACAATCTTTTTGTACTCCATCCAATCCAATCAATACTACTATAAAAACCTGACTCAACGGGCTAGGTGACAAAATTAACCCAATGACGTCACCTTCGTTTTATTACAACACGCTTGTCGCCCGCGCGACACGTTCTACGACACGAATGGCACGTGTGATACAACACGACCACGTGTCGGCGGTACAGAGCGTAGCCGTGTTGTAAATCATGTTTTTTCTCCGGTTTCTTTCCCAGCCAGATGACATTCCCGGGTGTTTTACGAGTTTAATGTCAACCATGTGCAGCTAGATGCGTCGCATTCCTTTGATGCAATTCGCGAACTGTCAGTCGTGGACGGAATGGATGGCAGCGAGTGTGGAAACGGTTTGCTATTTTTATCTGGTTGAAATTTATTGTGGTTTTTTCGCTGGTGATTAATACGCCTTGAGAGTACGTCCATATGGATTGGAAGATATAAAAAAATTTTAATTTCTCCTCCTCCTCTAGTTTTAGTACATTACTTTGTAGAAATCTTTTCCGCTGCTTAATCTGTGTCTCTTATCAGCAATCTCTTTTATCACGTTTTTTATTTCGAGTTAAATTACGGTACACATTACAATTTCGCTTTCATCTGTAATTCCTGTTACGGTACTAAAACGGTATTCAATATTTTTTCAACTTTCTAGGATCTTAACATTCATGCACTCTTCTTAAAACTAGTAATTTCTTTTTTCAATTGTAACTTTTTTGCTTCCCATGTGGATGTCTTAAATTTTAGAAGGTAAGCATATTTTGAGTTACACCTCATTAAAAGGTCTTTGAAAGTAGAACCATTGACTTTGAATACAAAAGGAGACTTTCCATTGCCATTATAAAAGTTGTACCAACCTTTCTGTGAGCCAGAATTAAAAAGAGGACTTAGGGTCGTGGGCACCATACAGGGCGGGTGAGTGAGTGCGCTTCTCGTGTAGTTATTGTTCATTATTTTTTGGGTAATTAATCAACTTATATGTTCATGTGTTACAGTAAACAAAAATTTACACGTAAAAGGCCGTGAAAAATGTAAACAAACTTTTGAAAGTTCAACAAAAATATTTTCAGCTGATGTTAAGCATACAATTTGATGAGTTCACAGTTTTTGCCGCCCGCCCTATTTCGTGCACTCTACTCTAGTTGCATTATTCTCAAATAGATTATACTGCTGAAAATTACTAATTACGTTATCAGGAGAGGAAATTTTGACAATATGGTGTTCAGAGAGCAAACGTAAGCTTAAGATTTCTTATTTTCTATCACATTATGTTTGAAAACTAAAATGAAAAATTGCACTGTTGCAGCTGTGCTTGCAAACGATTTTTTAAATAGTGCTGCAATCTCTAGTTAATTTTTAGAACTATTTCAAACCATGTACTGTGTAATTGTAAACAAATGCATTGGGTTCGGTCTGGTGTTTGTGGATAGCGCCGCTGTTCTGAAAATAAAGCCATTAACTGTAGTTATGTTATGCCCTGTTTTTTGTAATTCTGTGACGTATTGAAAAGTTTAAATATTGAAAAGAAAAATATATGACTTTAATTTAACACCTCAAACGCTAAAATCCATCCAGCCAATCTCAAGGTATGACTCCGAAAAGAAAACCTCTCGCATATTATTATTACATAGAAGTATGAGAAAAATTAACATAATGATATTTTTACAATAATGAAAAGAACTTCTTAGTTAGCTTCTTAAGTTGTTCCAATGTTCTAACGTTGTGACCCATTATTTCAAACTAGATATTTGCAAAGCTAGATAATTACAAAGCTACAATCCGTTTATTTCGACTCGTGAGTTTAATTGAAGCGTTCTGTTTTAACTGGCTTTTGAAATATCTAATATTTTGAGAAATTTTAGATGATGTAATTTAATTTAATATGAGCCTGGGGTGCCACAACGTGTTAGTCTAAATCAATAATGGAACGTTGATTTAAGAATTAGAGTTTAGTATACATTAATATACATGTAATTTATTGAGATATAACTATTTAGTTTCTTTTTGACTATGGATCATTTTTACGATGACGCTTAAGAATATTGAACCAGAGTAGAAACTGTCTTTGAGTGGTCGCACGTACCAGAAAAAAATAGAAAATTTACCAATAAAATTATGATCGATCAAGTAAAATCTTTTTGAAAATATAAATGCCATTTATACGTTGAAGAATATCAACCTTTGAACCAAAACGTTTCTACTGCATAATTTATAATTCTCGTAACGTATACTGCATAATTTTATAATTCAGCTATTATCTTTAATTATTCAATAACCTTTAATAATGATAGTAAAAAGAACCATTTATTTATATTAAAAGTCAATTTGTTGTATCAAAAATAATACCCCGTTCAGAAGACTTTTTTTCTTGATAAAAAATAATCATACTGGTAATCAAACAGTAGTTTTATGTATTAAGAGTGTGATATAGGTCTTTCTCGCTTGAGCTAAACACTTACCGCGCGATGTGTAGCGGAGCGCGTTACTTTTATCGAATTGGCAGTTTACGAGCGGTTGTAGGAGAAATTATTGTTTTGTTTTATACGTTGGGAGTTGGTCGACCCCTTTTCTTCAAATCAATTTTGCCTACTTTCTCCTCTTTTAAAAGAAGATTAAAAAATAATAAATTTTGAAAATTTCTTAAAAATTTAAAAATAAACTTTGTGATTTACTAGTTAGGTTAGGTTTGATAACTAATTGATGCACCATACAAAATAGCCTTTCTTCAATAAAAGTCCAATAAACATATAGAACATAAAATATCTATTTGTTTTGGGTCAATAGTAATAGGTGTAACACCAAAAAAGAAATGAAGCCTAAAACAATCAAAAAGGTCTTTCATTTGTCTCTCCAATCATCAATTTCGTCCCAAAAAAAAGAAAGCATATACCTTTGTTCTGATGGATAAACCTTAAAGACATATAAAGCAAGGTTTATAACCCAAAAGGGTAAGCATACCTGTGTTCACAATGATAAACGTTCAAGTCATAAAGCAAGGCTTAGCTTAGCATAGGGATGAAACATTTATCTTTTTCAGAAAAGTGAGTGCTTACTGTTTCAGGGTGGCTCATTCATTTTCACTCCAAAGAGTAACAAGTCAGTCTCAAAGAGTTTAGCATATACTCTCTTCACATTATAAGTGATCAAAGATTGTTAATATGAGGTATTTACCGACGATACCTTGACCTATAAAATAGTTAAGACTCCCATAATAGGACGCTTTTCATATTGAAATATGATAGTTAACTTAACCAATAGTATGATGAATAACTGTACATAAAAATAAATCATAGATGTTTGTTAATTCATATGCATATAAACCAATAAACCAAGATATCGTGCTTCCACATACCCGCAGAGAGGAAGACTCCATGACTAAATATGATTTGGTTAAGTACGATTCCTCCGTAAATAAGATTTTATAAAAACGCTAATCTTATATTTTTGAGCTGTAAACAGAATAACAAATCAAATTTAAAAAATAAATTTTTGTAAATATTTCATACTTTGGGAGGGGGGAGACTGACAGCTTGACGAACCAATCATAATTTTTTTGGTATTATCGATTGCGGCCCTTGCTAATTATGATGTAACATTTCGATATGCATTATCCATCATCTATTAAATGATCAGCAAATACACAAAAAGTAGGTCTGTTTGTGGTTCATTGTTTCAATCTAACGTTTTGATTGTAAGTTAGTGAATGTAATTTTGGACGGTAAATAGACATTCTGTTACGATTGGAAACACATTTTGTTTAAAGACGTATAAAAAATAATTAATCGTTGTATTCGTTCTATATTTAGTCAAAATCTTCTTCTCAAAAGATAATTGATATTACATTATATAACATGTTATTGACATAGGAAGTAGTTTATTCCTGCGTTTCCCTAATGAGTGTTTCGGGGCACTATTTAACCTTACACAGTTTCTGTGCAACAATAATAAAAAAAATTCGTCTAGTAGAAATTGGACCTATACTTGATTCAAACTTAATTGTACCGATATCGCCTAGTAATCGTAAGAAAATCTAATAACAAACGAAAAATAACTCGTTTTGTTTATCACAAAGCAGACATAAATACCCCCGTTGCAGGAGACCTGCATACTCAGCGAATTTCAAATACAAAACAACATATTTCATTCCAACATACCGAGATTCAATATGTTTTTGTAAGCTCCATATGAATAACATGGGGAATGAGTACAGGTTTGCTGCTACGGGTATATTAAAACTGGGTGGTTTTAATGCAATACCTAGTTGATCTGAACTAGAAGAAGCCAATTACCAAGTTTTATCAAGATATGTAGAGAAATTAGCGAGATATAGAATTGTTCTTATTTCCCATAAGGTTAACATTGGGACAACGTACTGTGTTTACCACTTTCAATATCTCGGAAACCAATGGACATAGAGCAGTGATTCAAATTACTAAATTGTTTGTTTTTTTGAGCTAAATTCAATAATGCTAGCAAAAATTGGATAATTTTTAATTTTTTATGTAAAAAACTCAAAAACCCCATTTTTGGGGGGTTTACCCTCCTTTACCCCCCCCCCCTTCCGGTGGTCCGATCGGGCTGGTTCACGAACTCGTCCGAGTGATTACCACTTTACACGTCTGTACCAAATTTCATTAAGATCGGACCATATTTACGGCCGCTACCGTGTTAACAGACATATATATAGATATATACCGGGTGTTCCATAATAGCCCCCCCCCCCCTAACTTTTTCCTATATTTTTTCAAATATCAACTCCACACCACCCCCAAACATTATTGGGTAGTTAATACTTCATTTTGAGAGGTACCCAATTTTGGGCCGCCATCTTGGATCCGCCATTTTGGATCCAAAATAATTTTTTCAAATGTTAAAGTGGTGTTGTGACCCATCATTTGTAATTAGATTTTTTTTCACTGATTACAATGCCGTAATTCGTTTTATAATATCTCAATTGGTTCCCAAGATATGGGTACTTTTAATTTATTTATTTTCAACCAATTTAAACATTATAAATTGATAAAATAGGCCCATAACCACAAAATAATGCTAGATAGTGACAAATAACCACCATCAGTCATTGTTGGGCGATTTACACTTAACATTTACCAATGTAAATTTTTTGGCCGCCATCTTGGATCCGCCATTTTGAAATGAGGTAGGCCTAAGTTATTTCTAATATGAAGTTGGTATCGTGACCCATCATTTCAAACTACTTTTTTACGCCGAATTCAGTGCTGCAACCCGTTTTTAGCTATAAAATTTGGTTTTTGAAAAAATCATATTTTTTGAGATTTTTATTAGGAATATGACAATATCTTGAAAACGAAACGCTATAATTAAAAATGGTTGCGGCATTAAATTTGGCGTAAAAAGCTAGTCTGAAATGATGGGTCACAGTACCAACTTCATATTTTAAATAACTTACCTCATTTCAAAATGGCGGATCCAAGATGGCGGCCAAAAAATTTACATAGGTAAAAGTTAAGTGTAAATCGCCCAACAATGACTGATGGTGGTTATTTGTCACTATCTAGCATTATTTGGTGGTTATGGGCCTATTTTATCAATTTGTAATGTTTAAATTGGTTGAAAATAAATAAATTAAAAGTACCTATATCTTGAGAACAAATTGAGATATTAAAAAACGGATTGCGGCATTGTAATCGGTGAAAAAATCTTATTCGAAATGATGGGTCACAACACCACTTTAACATTTGAAAAAATTATTTTGGATCCAATATGGCGGATCCAAGATGGCGGCCAAAATTGGGTACCCCCTCAAAATGAAGTAATAACTACGCAAAAATGTTTGGGGGTGATGTGGAATTGATATTTGAAAAATATAGGAAAAAGTTAGGGGGGGGACTATTATGGGACACCCGGTAGATATATACGTATATAGATATATAGATGTATATAAAAATTCAAACGAATATTGTTTTTTGCTTCTGGGGGCCCCAAAATGAAAAGTTAACATGGTTTCGGGCTTAGGTCTTACCATGAGACCTACGGTAATAGCTTATTCCTTTAAGGAAATTCGCTAAAACTATGTCTGCTTTGTGCAGACAAGTAAATCCTATCATATACATATGACCTTAGAAAAGTATTGGAATCATCCAGTCTTCACTCGTAGTTATCAATTAATTCTATCATATGACCCTTCTAATTTTCTTAAAACAATAAAGCTTATGAACGATGATTTATCTAGGGTATGGAAGTGTTCTGACAGTCATAGTCTTAATCTAAATTCTGAAAAGTGTTCTGGTGATTCAGTTTGGATCCTCATTCTCTCGAACTACAAATAGTATTGTTGGGAGGGTAAACTGGAGAGCAAGGCTCTCTTTGTGTCTGATTCTCTTAAAGTGTTGGGTATTGAGATTGATTCTTAGTTAAACTTTCGCTCCCAAATTAGTTATATTTGTCAGCAAGTGTTGAACAGGTTAAGAATGTTACATCGGCTGAGGTCTTACTGTCTGAATCTACCAAACATGGAGTTGATATACAATCTACTCTTTTTCCAATAATTTATTACGCCCTTCCATTTTTTGTGAAAGCCTTAATCTGGATAGTAGAGAATTACTGATGAGACTAAAGAACAGAGCCCCAAGATTTGTTTTTAATCTTAGAACATATGACCATATTTCTAAATATTGAACAAAACAATCGTCTTATTTCTTGAGAACTACGGTTTCTTGAGATTCTCCAAACTCTTTCAAACGTGTATAAGACATTGTTTTCAAGTGTAACTCCGTACCTGAAACAAAAACTTGTGCCTCATGCGATGATTAAGAGGCGTTGCACAATATACTTTGATCAACCTGCCCAGAGTTCGACTATGAAAAAAAGCGTTTTCATATTTTGGACCTCGGGCATACAACACCCTTCCAGCAAGTATTAAATGATTAAGTTACAAAACGTTCAAGGCAAAATTAAAGTCAATACTTTAGTCAAATAATTCTGTTTACTTTTTTACTATCATAAGTTATCTTCAAAAACAGAGTAAACTGAAGATCGCTTCAATAAAGGCATTATTTATTTATTCACATTAGCAATATTTGCTTGATTGCACAATCAGGCCTATCTCGATAACGGCTCCGAGGATTTCCTTTAAGGTCGGGAAATAACAGATTCCTGGCTCAAAACGAATTTCATGCAGATTAATTTGCCAAAGAAAATCTAATAACGTAATAAAATTATTTTTAAAGTCAAAAACAGTTAACACAAATGAATTGGGCTTTAATTGATTGCTCTTTTTCGTTGCGATGCTAACAAAGAAACAAAACTTCAACAATGTAATAGTATATTACGGTACAAGCCCGGTAAGCACCGTTTCGCCATTCGAGCATGATAATTCTAGCACGAGCCGCTAGGCGAACAGTGCTGTCATTACATTCCACTGAAGTAACCAAGAAACATGCATTAAACGTTGACGGTTCACTGCAATTAGCTGATTGTTTTGATTGTTGGCTTCCGTTATTTCCGTTTCCTATAAATTTACCACGCAGTCATCGGCAAAGAGTAACTTTCCAGCCAAGAGTAAGACACAGAAAACAGATGTTTCTGTGTAGTATGATGTAAATACCCCCGTTGCAGCAGACCTGCATACTCAGCGAATTTTAAAGGCAAAAGAACATGTTTCAATCCAAGAAAGTGAGATTTAACATGTTTTTGTAAGCTCCATAAGAATAACATGGAGAATGAGTGTGCAGGTTTGCTGCAACAGGTCCATTAAAACTGGGTGTTTTCAATTCAATGTTTCGTAGATCTGAACTAGGAGAAACTATATAGCAACTTTTATCAAGATTTGTCAAAAAATAAAGAAGATATAGAATTTTTTATTTCCCATAAGGATAACATGGGGAATGAGTATGCAGGTTTGCTGCCACAAAAATGGAAATTTCGGGGGTTTTAGACTAAAATACATTAGATCTTATTTAGATGAAGCCACAAACCAAGTTTTATTAAGATATTTTGAGAAATAAGCGAGATATAGAATTTTACTTATTTCCCATAAGGTTAACATTGGGACAACGTACTGTGTTTACCACTTACAATATCTCGGTAACCAATGGACATAGAGAAATGATTCAAGATACTAAATTGTTTGTTTTTTCGAGCTGAATTCAATGGTGCTAATTAAAATTGGATTATTTTGATTTTTATATGTGAAAACCCCAAAAAACCCATTTTTGGGGGGGTTTATCCCCCTTTACCCCCCCTTCCAGTGGTCCGATCGGGCTGGTTTTCAAACTCATCCGAATAATTGCTACTTTACACGCCTGTGTAAGCTCATATCAGCTGCTTCCAAACCTTAATTGTACAACATAGTCATCTGAGAAAAAAAACAGCTTTCTAGATGAAAAAGACGTTGCGTAATCGAATTTTCTCACCTAAATTTGACATTGATCAGTGAAACAGGCGAATACATTACATCATCAGCAATATGGTTTCGTAGTCCAGTGGCCACGTCTCTGAGTTACTATGCTGCAGGCTCGAAATATTATAGTGGCGAAACTCCATTTTAACTTGTTTTAAAAAGTTTTAAACATACAAGCTTTTAAATATGCAAGTCCATACAAGCTTTTAAAAATGCTTGTACAGTATTTTAAATTCACATTATGTAACTGGTATTTGGATGGAAGTTACATTTTTTATTAAGTAAATTCAAGAAAATATATCACCAGTTATGTTTTTTTATAACTTGTTGTTACGAAACTCCATTTTAACTCCTTTTAACAAATTAATATAAATAATATAGAGTGTAAGCCTTTAGGACAGTATTTACTTTAGACAGCGATTCATTTCTGCCAGACAGTGTTCAATAGCTCTTTTTAGGACAGGTAAGTGAAAGGATTAAATCGCCACACACTCTCTATTATTTGTGAGCGCACGACATTATGCGCAAGCGCACACACAATTAACACGTCCTTGTACGCAGACGTAATGCTTGGGTGTGTTCCGCATTCGTCCGCTGGTGAAAGTGGAGCGCTAGTGTGCTGAAAGCTTGTGCTGCCTCCTAGTGGCGTTTGAGATAACTAATACGCCTGTTAAGCACGGCATTGTTACCAACTAATGACAGAGTTAAGTCTCTCATTAGGTTATTAGGCAATAGGTTAAGTAATAGCCCATAGTCAATCCATTGTCTTATTCTGGTCGTAACAGAAAGCTTTTAAAGAGGCGGTAAAAAGCGGTTTAGTCTCACATGGGACGAAAATGAGTTTATTTGAGTGCAAGTAGAGATAATATATGTCAATGTACAGTTTGGTGTCAAGTATGTTACTTTGTGTACGCTTATCATGAAAATGAAAGGCTAAAATCTTTACTGTTAGATTTTCCTACCATGTAAATGCTCGACAAATTATTGATTGATATTCAATTAAACCAGTATTTAGGAGTAAATATTAAGAGTCTGCAGTACCTCCTGCTTTTAAGGTGTTTCCCGAAAAGAACTATGTTAATTTCAAACAGTAGCGACACCTTCATTTTCTACTCAAAAATTACAAAATCGGTGTTAATTTAAAAGTTATATGTCTTGTGATTTTGGGATTACAATTTTGAAATATTTAGCCATTTTCCAAATAATTATTATTGTACGAATATACCGTTTTACATCATATATTTAGCTGTAAATTAAATGTATTTCAAAAACCTTTAGCCATACTTCTCTGCTAAATACCAGTAAGAAAAACATATCCAAGAACCGTAATCATACAATTTAAAGTAATCGAGTAATTTGTGTTCAAACCCATGCATGTTTCAAAGAAATTATCATTGTTCTTGTAGGACTAAAACCCAAGATGGCGGGAGCTACTGCAGATTCTTTACGTTACAAAGTATATTTACTCGTATGAACAATATTCTAGAAATGTGAATTAAATATAAGCTACTGATAAGGTTTGATCCTATTGTATTTGTATTAATTATGTAGTTATTTCAGGTTACTGTTACGTACGAATACTTAATGGGACAAAGGAGTGAAACGATGAATAATCCAACATAGAATTAACATATAAAAATCTAGGAGCCTTTGGTGACGTGGTCAGAAGATCAGTATTCATTGCCTTTTACCCATTAATGTACTAAATCAAATGGAAAAGGAAATGTAAATGAATTTGTGATGCCTTACAGATCTCTATAGTTTTAAATATTTAGAAATACAAATTATTCTGGGACGTTAGTAAATATTAACAATTACATCAGATTTTCAAACTTCGCACTTAACTTAGATCTGTAACAATAACAATAACAGCTTTGTGGAAGTTTTTGATTGAACGATTGAACTGCGCAGAACTTTGAGAAGTGATAAGGAATGTTCCCTCTCTGTTTGCTGTAAACATTTGATTTGTAATAGGATTTGAATAATATTAGGACTCTGTAAAATTGTTTACTTTAAAAAGATGCAAACAATATATGGAAAAAGTCTTGTTACATTACAAATCAACAGTCCATAATAATTTAGTTAAAATATAAAAATTCTTATCAAACAAACGTATTAAAAATAATGTAACTATTGTTAACCAGCAGCAATACAACAGTCAGAGCTGTGCTTGAATTAAAAAAATGTTTACATCTTTACATCCTGGTTTTTAAAATTCTATTATGCAATATCTACACAACTAAATGAATGTTACATAAGTTTCGACGTATTAAGGTACCTACATTATTCTTTACACTATCTGATTACTTTTTAAAAGTACACACATCACAAAAACTATTGTAATCAAGTTACTTGACTACAATAATCAGCATGGATCTAACCTTTAAAAAAATATACTTATTTAGAAAGCAAAACCTTCATTATAAAAAATGGAATTTTAGCATTGTCAATATATTATATTTCATTATCGTTTAGTTTCCGTCAAAGGTATTTTTAGTTCAACTGCAAATTTTTAAATAAACACGTTACTGTCTGAGAAATTGTATAACCAGTAATTTACACATGGAATTTAAAGTAATCTAGAATTTGAAGTCGCTAAATTAACATCAAATATATGTTTATAGCCTTATATTGTAGCAACTTTCAATGTTATTCAGTCCTTAACTTATACCTGCATTTCTTTATGCATTTCTATAATCAAAGCCAATTATTTACAATAACCTTAAATACTAGAATACCTTACAAATTTACATTCTTTACATACCAAGAAATCACTACCAAGAAACTAAAAACTACTTTACATACTACAAACTAGACACAAACAAAAAAAAATCACTCAAAGCATTAATAAATCGATAATAAAAAAGCTCGCACTGTTATGTACTTGTCATTTAATTCTGAAAAAGTCACTATGTTTTAGAGTGTTATCCTTTGATCCTAATAATTGTTATCTATGATAATTGTTACTCACTCAAAATTAATTATTGCCTGCTAATTTCATGAATGATTAAATTTAGTGAAAAAGACATCAAATTTAAATCATACCGTATCAGCCAATTTTTTTAGTTAATTAATTTTTTAACGACGAAGTTACACTTTATCAACAAAAGGGCACCTTCCAATCCCGTCAACATAAGAACATAATAAATAAATTCGTAAGAACATTTATTGATAATACTCTAACTCTGTAATTACTTTTTCTTTTGGGTTCTCTCAGCTATTGGTATCCCTGGGATGTTGTCAATGCTGTCAAATTCACACGTAAACATACATACACACAAAACCATAGCACAAACGAGTGTGTAGAAAAAACACAAATGTGTTTTGTGTTTATGTGTGCCTACTGTAAATTTGACTACATTGACATCATCCCTGAGATACCAAAAACATGTCTTTCAGAAATAGAATAATCTAACTTAACGAAAAAACAAATAAATCTTTTCCGGTTTCCTCTACAAAAAAAGGAGAGCATTAAATTTTCTGCTTCATTTAAACCCCAATTTGGCTATTCATCAATGAAAATCCTAAAAATACATTACAAAGCGATATTGACAGTGTCTTCCTCAGTATCCCTAATCAATTAGATATACTGAAACAAAATTATAACAATCTGACTAATTCATCATAAGGTAGATGAGGTAACTACACTTTCCTTCACACTATGCTAAACACTATGTTACACATTAATAAAACTAGAAAACTTTAATAAGGTAGTTTTTTCACATAATTTACAAGTCATTAATGTACAGATCACAGTCGATTGGGGATTCCCTGGAACCTGCGAGGATCCCATGGAGTTGTCTCGGATGTTACCTTGGAGATTGCCTTGGGAGACACAGGGAGACCTAGGAAGTCCTTAGGAAACCCAGAGTGACCCAGAGAGATCCAGGGAGTCTCAGGGAGACCCAGGGAGATCCAGAGAGACCTAGGGAGACCCAGAGAGACCCAGGAAGATCCAGGGAGACGCCGGGAGACTCCGGGAGTCCCAGAGCTGCCCAAGGGGGCCCAGAAGGTGACTAGGAGGGTGGCCTGAGCCTGATGGCCTTGATCATGTTCAGCACCTGCGCCCCAGGGAAGGGGCAGGAGGGGTAGAAGTTGTGGCAACCGGCGCCGTCGACGCCGGAGATCAGCTGTCCCATGTGGGCGGCGAAGTGGTACTTGGACGTCACCTCGGCGGTGGTGCTGATCGTCGTGTCACTGCGAACAAGAAAAAATGTCATAAACATTGCATTTTAATACATTCTAACATCCTTAAAATGGAAAATACTGAAAGTAAAATAATAATTACAAAATTTCATAAATAGTTTAATAACTAGCTGATAGAATCCCGCTTTGCTGGGTATTTAATGTTACAAAATTGCATGGTATTGAATTACTTTTGATTTACTTTAAATAGTAGACAACTGTCAAACAAAATCAAAACCAAGTATTTTACATAAACATCAACACGCTAACTTCCACCCTCTGTAGGGCGGAGCCATATAGAGTTACATACGTGAAAACTACTTAGTTGTGACCTAAAAAATTATTGCACAAATTTCAGCTCTTTGCCGTTATGGGAAGCTGGAGAATTAGTGATGTCAGTCAGTGAGTGACCCAGAGCTTTGCCTTTTATATATGTCGTAGCCACTTGCTGTAATTGGGCACTTCATGAAGAGCCCAACGCAG
This sequence comes from Flexamia atlantica, assembly GCA_035578135.1. Classification (NCBI taxonomy): domain Eukaryota; kingdom Metazoa; phylum Arthropoda; class Insecta; order Hemiptera; family Cicadellidae; genus Flexamia; species Flexamia atlantica. The sequence goes on from JAQJVK010000011.1 coordinate 16,427,502, forward strand.
CCCGGGCACTTCATGAAGTGCCCAGCGCGCCTGGGCACATAGTGTAACTCGATTATTTCGATCAAAATTACAGGATCTGCCCAACGAAACTGGACACTTCATGAAGTGCCCAACGCTCATTGGACACATGGTGTAACTATTGAGACATGTTGGGCAGTCGATTTTAAATCTTTGTCAAAACCAATCCTAATGTTTACATTAAATCCCAACGTCCGTGTTAAAGTAGCCAGTGTTACTGTTTGCTACTAAACCTTTTAATATTTATTATTTATTCATATTTATTTATTCAAATCCAAATATTTTAACATCGGTTTTAGATACATAAGCCTTTTGAAAATATAATTAGTGTACGTTATATTTGGACAACGAATTTGTTGGAGTGTGAGTTGAGTTCAGACTAAAATAAACAGTTAACAATCTTAATCTAGGATAAAACAAACACTTATAATTGGTTTAAAGTTTAATACAAATATTGTCGGTTTCAAATAGCTATAAAATCAAACAGTAGTATAAAATATTATATTATATTATTATATTATTGCATATAAAAATAATATATTTGTTCAGACGATGTCCATCACACAATGTACTTGTGAATAAAGACAAATAATGATATTATATTCTAAATTATAGGTAATGCGCTGACAAAAAAATTAATAATGAATAAAAACCGAACCGCTAGAATGTTTTAGTAACCACTTACTTTTGAATAACGTTTAACATTCATAGGTTATCCCTTTAGACAATGCTTCATATGAATTTCCAAATATTTGAGTTAATAATATAAACTTAGATTTTTAAGCTACTAATGTCAGTACGAATATAATAAAAGGCATATTTTTGAAAAGCTGTCAGGTAAACAGGACACAAGTTTTTTAATATTCTATAAACAAATAAAAATAATTACATAGAAAAGGCTTGATGTAATGATGTTATGTTAATTCATTCATAATGACATAAAAGAAAAACTTAAACCTAAATTGTCGTCAATGTTAATAAAATTACAAAAAAAAACGAAATACTGTAGTAAAATTTTATACAAATTAAATGTTTTCAATTTCTATAACAATAAGAAACTAAAGAATTGTTTTTATTATTTTTTCAAAGACTCTTATGACTCTATTTTAAAATTGGTTTTACCATGCTATATTTTAATTTATTATAAGTTTACAAAGGGTGACTCAGTAAGAAGTTAAAAAATTAAAACATGATAAAATCAGTTAATGTTAATATTTATGTGTTACATATAAATTTAACAGGTTAAGTGTTTCCTGTATTTTATTTTATTAAAGCATACAACATTGAAATCGACTGAATTGTTTGGTTTGTGTTTTCCGAGTTATTTTGGCTACGCATCACTATTAATATTATTATTTAAACAACCGTTTGTTGTTTAAATAATAACAATTTTTATAGTTATGTGTAACCAGAATATTTCAGAAAACATAGAAGAAACCACGATAAAACTTACAGGCAAGAATTATTGTCTGATTTAGTGGAAGACAATCTTATTCTTAATGTTTTACAAAATTATTTTAAAATAATTGTATTTTGTATTATTTATAATACATCGGATACTACCAACAGCAACGTAAACAGCAGTTTTACATGTTTACATCAAGTGTCCAGCATCTGAACTGGACACATAGTGTAAAAGAAATAATTACAGCATGTGCCCAACGAGCTTTGGGCACTTCATGAAGTGCCCAGTTTTGTTGGTCACATACTGTAATTTTTAATGAAACCATTCAATTACACTATGTGCCCAGGCGAGCTGGGCACTTCATGAAGTGCCCGGTTAGCGCTGGGCACTTCATGAAGTGCCCAATTACAGCATGTGGCTACGACATATATACTGATTTCACAGTTTCGAGGTTTTTGGGAGGATTAAGGGGATTTGACTCCTGGTGGTATTTAAACAAAATTATTGACCTTTATTATAATGTAGACGGAGATATTTTTTTCAGAATTGGTGATTTGACTTTTCTATAAAGAACTGTATTATTATATCCTGCTAAGTAACATAACACCCCCGTTGCAGCAAACCTGCATACTCAGCGAATTTCCAGTGCAAAACAACATATTTCAATCCAACATAGCAAGATTTGACATGTTTTTGTAAGCTCCATAAGAATAACATGGGGAATGAGTATGCAGGTTTGCTGCTACGGGTGTATTAAAACTGGGTGGTTTTAATTCAATATTTAGTAGGTCTGAACTAGGAGAAGCCATTTACCAAGTTTCATCAGGATATGTTGAGAAATAAGCGAGATAAAGAATTTTACTTATTTCCCATAAGGTTAACATTAGGACAACGTACTGTGTTTACCACTTTCAATATCTCGGTAACTAATGAACATAGAGTAGTGATTCAAAATACTAAATTGTTTGTGTTTTTGAGCTGAATTCAATGGTGCCAACAAAAATTGGATTAGTTTTATTTTTTTATGTAAAAACTCATAAAACCCATTTTGGGGGGGTTTTACCCCCTTTACCCCCCCTTCCGGTAGTCCGATTGGGCTGGATTACGAACTCGTCCAAATAATTACTACTTTACACATCCATGCCAAATTTCATTAAGATTGGATCATTTTTACGCGAGTTATCGTGCTTAAAGACACATAGATATATATATTTATGAAAATGAACGAATAGTGTTTTTTGCTTCTGGGGGCCCCAAAACGAAAAGTTATTATGGTCTTGGGCTTAGGTCTTACCATGAGTACTACGGTAACAGCTTCTTCCCTATTGGGGAAATTCGCTAAAACAAAACTTTAACGATGAAAATTAATATTTACGATTTAAAACCGTGTCCAGGCACAACCAAGAAAAAGAATCAAGTAGAAAAAGGATTGAATTTGAAAAGATATATTTATTACTCCGTCTCATATGGTACTAGCTGCGATATAATCAAAAATATTTGCTGTTTGTAGCTAGAACAAAAAACATATAAGAATATGCTATGTTAAAACAAACAAAATCAAGCGAATGTTATCACAAATGGAACAGATGTGGCAGAAAGTATTTAAAATTCTAAATATGCTGGTATATTGAGACAAATAATAAAATTTCCAACATACTATGATTACCCGAAATTTCACAGTTTAAAAAAGTATTGGAAAAAATGGTTAAGTTCCTTAATAAGGGGCGACGAAACAACTTACTGTAAAATAATATTATAATTAAGGTAAACCTCCAATGACATGGCCCAAGAGCCTAAAAACTTACTTTTCCATGACTATTGAATTCCGTTCATTTTCTTTATCTAATCGCTATCCTATTGGAAATTTCTTTCTCCTCTTGGGGCAGGATGTTTTTAAAGATAACGATGACGATAACAGTGATATGCTCATCGAGATTATCAAGGCAATACGTTTGTCGTTAGCTAGTGATACGGGGTGACTCAGAGCTAAGTTGAGGCTGAATGACTGACTGTGAGTCTCTAAACACGTCTATAAATTGTCAAACAATGAGACTATCTAACTGGCGTCGTTATTTAAGCTCTCTGCATAAGAAAACTTAAGAGCTAACCACGGTTGAGAGTAGCTCGTAGTTGGTGTTAGTTTGTAGTGTCTATTTAAGGGGGCTACTCGATGAGTCATTCGATAAAGTATGATTCTGGTTTCAGGACTTGCGAACCAAACTTTAATCAAGTAACTCATACATTATAATGGGCCATTGATGGAGTCAAAACTATTGTAATGTTACTGGCTTTAGAATCAGTAAGAAAAAATTAAAGAAAATAAATAATTAAGTACGATAGAGAGTTAAAAAATAAAATCACAGTTAAGTAGACGCTTAGTGCATGAAAAAAATACGTAGGACGTCGAAACATTACTGAATTTCTAAATGGTAAACGAGGATAACAATTTGAAACAAGAATAACCTTAGTAAAACTGTAACGACCGGAAAAACCATTTTTTTTATAGTAAGATAATTTAGAGGAGCACACCACCGGTGAATTTTAACAGCTAACTCCCGGTGAATTTCATAAATTGCAACACTGCAACTTTAAAGTCTATTCTTTCTACATACAAAAACAGGAGACCGCTCCTGAATTTTGATTTATGTACACTCCTATTTTGAATTCGGAAAGACAGAGGATGCGTCTGTTACCTGATGAGTGACAGGAGAGCCTTCTCAGAGTCTGAGAGCTTGTCTTTCTGCGGGGTGGCGTTCAGCTCGCAGATCAGCTTGGGTAAACAGGAGTTCTTCATAGTCGACAGCAGCTGGGCCTTGGCCGACCGACCTGTCGACAAACAATTGAATTACCAAAACGAAAATGTAAATCGAATTCGGGGAAATTAGGGGTATGGTGCAAGTGATTCTAAAGTCGATAGTTCCGTTTAATTCTTGGTAAAACGGAAAACTTGACCAACTACAAAACATAATAGAAACAGCCTTTCTAAAAAAATAACACCACACATGATGGCTTAAATATTATTAAACCTGTCAGTAAACATTTTTTTGAGATTTGAAAATACTTATGATGATTTTAACTTTTCAATATAAAAAGAAAATAAGCTGAATTATATTTGTAAAACTTCTTAATGAAATTATTATTTTATTAACGTATTTAATTGGTTTACTTAGTTTCCCCATCAAAGATCATGTTTTGACAAGATTTAACTATCTCACTACAGTAGGCCTACATTAAAAAAAATATACTGTAATTTTTTGTATTAATCCCAGTATGGTTTTCTACCACTTGATAGTTTTAGAAGAGATTTATTTCGAATAGGTACTTTGCTTTCTACAGCTACATACATGACATTTACAGTAGTGCCTCCATCAAAGCAAAAAAGCCTAAGACTTATAATAAGACATTTATAGGCCTTCTTTGCAATTCTCATGCACGCACTAAAAAAATGCCTCGTCCTCGCAAAAGTCGTTAACAAATCTTTTAACCCATAAAAACATTGTGTGACTTTAAAATAACACTTGTGGAAATAATGACAAATAGCGAATAATGCATGAAGGGAAACACTCAAACGTATTAGCAGGGAGATAAGCACGGGCAGCGGGGCCGGGCAGGCCGCCAGCTGATACGGCTTATCGCCTCGGTGTGGGCTGGGCAGTTGCGTAAACAGCTGAAACACTTTGCCAAACCGTAGTGGCCGACTGTGACAACTGTCAGTGGAATGATCAATGGTTTATACGAATATCTAAAACATTATTTTCCCATTGGTTTCTTAATTGTCTTGTAGTAACAACCACTGTTTTCCAAACGTATCCGGACGTAAGAGACTAAATAGTAACATTCATTTTTTAATGTTGTCATTTAAAAGATAAAAAAACTCAATCTATGATTATTTTAATTTTAATGCACGGTAAAACTTAATTTTGTTGGTTTGAAGCTAACCCAGTGACGAGTTGTGTACTGTACATGCCTTCTTGGATACCAACTCGACCCAATCCTTGGTTGAGCACCCTTGTCCTTATGCCATCTGATGATTTAAATATGTTTGGTTGGATCTTTGAATAAAAAAAATATCTTTTCGCAAAAATATTGATGGATTGCTACATAATTTAATATATTACAAACACAGAAAAAATCTATTTGTAAAAATAATGTTAATTATACAAGATAGTAAATAATAAGGAAGTTGTGTAGGGATATTCAAGAACTCGGTCTTTCTGAGAAAAAATCAGGACCTATACAATGGAAGATTTTCTTCACAAAATTAATTAAGGAAAAAACATTATCCCCATTACGAGGGACACTAAAAACATGATAACTTTCTAGGCCATTGTTTTGAATGAAATTTAAGCTTCAGCTTATCGTTTAATCATCAAGCCACAAGGTTCCAAGGCTAAGTGTTCAACCTTGGTGGATACAATTGGCTTTGCCAAACACAACCGATGCGGAAACGAACTCGCCAACTCCATCTCAGACTCCGTTATTGGGAAACAACGTTTCAAAACACGATGTGGATGTAGCAACCACGCCCAAAAACAATACCCTTATAAAACAGCAGCGTCATCCTCCATCGAGAGGAGGACCCGCTCGCAACCTATTTTGACGAAATATGAGGAAATGCTCGTGACGAAACCGCGTTCACGTCTCGGCCGCCGTGTTTACAATGTTCGATGGCCCTTCAAAGCAGGAAAAGCACAATAACCCCGGGATCTGGAGAGAGGACCAAGGTCATGTAGAATCTAGGTCAGCCTCCCCGCTTGTGCAAGACACCTCGCGTGGTGTCCCAGGCCCTGCCTCGCCCCGGCTTGCAACGCTCGGTACTGCCTAGCCCACCTGCTGAGTTCGTTACCATATCTATTATGCTTGATTATTCTTCCTGATCGGTGATAGGGTTGCACTTCCGCATACGCCCGGTGACACAATCGAATGAAAATAACTGATGTAAAATACCGATAACAATCGATTATGCTTATTCAATGAAAATCGATTTGCAATAAAGAATTCAATCTAGACTACCAAACTACCACCAGTCAGAACTAAATGAAACTAAATTTACCTAACATAACAAAACTTGAACTTAAACAGAAAACACTATAGCGTTTCTTTTATTGATGAATAAAAATTAGATTTTTCATCTCGCATTTGATTTATTGCCAGTCGTCAGTGTCGTTGTGAGTTGTGTCGTCTGCACGGTCAGCTGAGGTGAGGATTGCAATGAGTGGCGAAATCACGATTTTTTAATTGGTTTTTGTTTGGTAAAGTTTAGTTTTACCATTAAGTCTTGTTTGTTTGAGTGTGCAAATAAAGATTTTTGGTTATAACTCTGACGAGAAATATTATAAATCATTTCCTATTCATACCTGATAAAACACCGATATATAACGAGAATTTCAATTATCATAATGATAAGGTGATCAGATTTTGGAGCACCCAAAACGGGACGCCGACCTCCGAGGGGTGTATCCCCCACAAAGAGAGGGGGCCCTCCCCCGAAAAATTGGGAGCATTTTGGTACCTTTTAAGACTATTTCAGATTGAAAATATGTCCTAGACTCTAGTTCACCTTTACCATTAATTTTAAGTAACTAGGAAACTACAAAAGAACCGAAAAAAATTATTTAAGTGCTCTTTTTACATTAAAACGTATTTTTCATAGTATTTTTCTTACCGATAACGCCAAAACGGGACAAATGGGCGTCCCGAGAGAGTTCGTCGGGACAACGGGACGCGTCGCTAAAAATGGGACTGTCCTATTCAAAAAGGGACGTCTGGTCACCTTACATAATGAGCTGTATCGATATTTTACAACAGGTATTTTGATTCGATTGTTACACCGGGCGTCTGTGGAAGTGCAGCCGGCGATAGCGTCGTAGGGTTACGTGGATTGGAGGAGTTGCCTTCCGCTATGAGAGGCCCGTATGAGAGAGGTATATAATATTTACAGTAAATCTTCGGCTGGCTTAGCACCATTGTTTTATTAGTTGTGCTCGAGTGGGTCAGAAGCCCAAGAAAAGCTGAATACTTGGAAATATTTAAAAAGCCAATTTCGACAAGGTATACATAGATATTTAAAACTTACAAATATCATGAATAGAGGTCAAACTATTTAGTTTTCCGCTAGTTCATTATGCGAATAAATTTGAAAATCTTCAGTCAACAGAAAAGAAAATTAAGCTCTTATGGAGGGAAACATCAGTGATCTTCCGCAACTTGAACAGCTGGCCTTAAACCCTGCATACCTTAAGATCGATGCACGGAGGACTAAAAAAGTTGTGAGAAGTATAGTTTTAAGACTTAAAAATAAAGTTTCAAATTCTCCGGGATAGTTACTTTGTTTATTCACTCCCCCAGTTCCTTTGTATTTTATTAAAATAAATATGGAGGAATATTTATTCGTTAAAAATTAAATACAAAAAAGCAATATCAGAAATTATTTCTTTCAAAGGAAATATATAGATGAATTCATTAAAAAAGTAAAGTAAAGTAGAACAAAAACGAAAACAAAACAACCAGTTGGATAAAAGAAAATAGACCGATGCCGATGGCAAGATCAAGTTTATCATCAATCATATAATTTTAGCCCATGCAGCAACTGATATCTCCAATTAATTTCCCACTCAACCGGTTTACACCACGTGCTCTCACATTACCACTTTTTCCCTAGAAACCTTGATTCAAGCGCGTCACGTTTTGCGTTCTTTGTAGGACCACTTCTGCGACAACTTCGGCCATTGCGCAACTCTGTAAGGTGAAACCAGAGTTATCCTTCGCTTCTGGGATGGATCCAGCCGGTATTGCGTCATCGGGACCACGACCACGACCACGACCGGCTGGTTAATGTTCCGATCACGTGCGCGAGTGGGTAGAGAACACGGGGAAGGCGTGACGGGACTGCAGAAAGTGAGTGCAGTAGGTTGCATCTGACACCTGTGAAGTCTACGTGCCGGCGAGGAACTGAAGAATGCGATCATTATGACATCCAGGTTGTTACCGGTACTGGTCGTCTAGCGGCTCCATGACTCAGACGACTCCAGGGTTTACGACGGGGCGGGAGAGTTTATGGAGCGGTTAAGGAGGACTTGTGTACCTATAAGTGCTGAAGCTACTCACGAAGGTCATGCTCTTCCAGACTAAACGATTAAACTAAAGATATTAATTTAAATTAAGCCATAAATGTACGGTTATTCAATTTATTTATTATTAAAGTAAGTGAATAGCTACTGATGATGGGTTGAAGCTCTTAAAAGCACCGTTTAAGCAGTTTTTACTGTAATTGTTCCACATCCAGCAAATACTTTTATAGCAGGATGTAAAATTAAGACAACACGATCAGACAATATCCGTTAACTGCCCCGCATTCAGAATTGAATTTATATGGAACAATTAAAAACAACTAAAAAGAACATTTCAATTAAATATGGCAAAAAAGTCTAAATTATTATTTACATAAGGTATAAAATATACCACGAAAGTTTTTTCGTGACTAGAGCATTAAATTTTCTCAAATTGATACCAATCACACAGCACTGACTTTGAAATTAACGGAGCTCACTCCGAGCAGACAGAATCAATCAAATTCCTGGACACCCCTCTGAAAAATATAAAAAACTCGCACTCTTATCTGATCCACACGAATTATTTCCAACTGAAACAATACCCTCTGCAATTTTGAAACCCCGCGCTCGCCCATACCCTCCGGTCAATCCTGCATTGATGGACTCCCCGTCTGTCATACAATACCCTCCCCCCGGCATTCGATTACCTTGATGAAGTTTGCATACAGACAACCCGTCAATAAGGTTATTTGTCCCATATTTTTTCTTAATCAACACCCAGCCAATGTGCGACGCACGGTCGGCGTTAATTCAATTTCAAACCTATTTTAACACCTAAACGAATTCCAAACGAGGTGCGAAATTGTCTGTCGTTTCACACCGGGCTCTCATGTTTTTAATACTTTTTCAGCGGCGGTAATAAAGCATTTTTTGTTTTAGGGGGTTTGTTTTCAAGTGGAGCTTGGGAAGATGAAAAAAAACAATGAAAAAAAACAAATTGTTCAGGCCTTAAATTCATTTTGCGAATTTCGCAAACAAAATTAATTAAGGCATAACGGATGGTCATATATTCAACAATGAGATATCACAACAAAGCTTTGTGTTGGGATTTTTAAGTGGGGTGATATTTTTTTGATAACAGCTTAAACATTTCACAAGTTCTTTATTTCTACCTTATTTTTTGAGGATACGAAAATCAACTTTCAATGGGGCATCATAACAAGGTTTTGAGTAGGACTTTTTAAGTGGTGTTTGGATAACTGCTTAAACACTGCTTAAGTTTCTTATTTCTACCTTATTTTTCAAGGATACGAAAATCAACTCTCAATCTGAATACTGTCCATGATTTCCCTCCGCTTCTTTTGAGATAACAGCATACATGTATTGTTACATGACAAAGACTGTCTTCAAAATAATTAATCTAGTGTATATTCACGACCAATTATTTCCACTCCTAATGCGGAGTCGAGATGAGCTAGTGAGGAAGAACGTTCATTAGCTGTACAATTACCTAACAAAACTGATTAGAAGCGACTGGAATAATTGCATAGCCCCTGGACAAACGGCAGAAGTGTGAAAGTCTAAACTGTGTGAACCAAGCTCCTCCCACGGCAGCTGGTGGTAACTGAGGCTGTAGACAATCAAAGAACCGATCTCTTCTTCTTCTGGCCTCCGTCGTGACCCACAGGCATCACGTGATCTTCCCACAGTCAGCGGGAGCGTTCCGAATAATCTCTTATAGACGCTGGCTTCTTATAATTACTGAAGTAGTCTTTCCAGCCTTTCCGTTGGCCCATAGTTGCCTGAACCAATACTTTTCAGACATTTCAGAAACTGCTCTTTTAGTAACTAATAAGTGAAAAATTAAGAAGTTATTGCCGATGAAGGTATTTTCACGCATGTTTATATGAGTTCTGTTATTGGTGTTCAGGGACTTCAAAAGAAGAAAGTTAAGATTATCCTTCTCTTCCATTACCTGGGAAACATCATCAGCAGATTTTGAAAATTTCGGCAGGGTGTTAGAGTGACAATCCTATGTTTTTAATGAAGGGTTATGGTGTAAAACAAATGGTGTGACTGGGAGAAGGAAATTTGATGTTCACCTCCACGCTAGGGTTTAGATGGCTTGACTTGAAAGTTAACGCAGATACATGAAATAATCAGACAGAAGAGGAGCACCCTTAAATGATATCTCTTTTAAACTTTGCCATCTTAAAATTTTAGCTCATAATAGTGAAATGCTACTACCTATATCTGTAAAAGATTTCGAATAAATAGACAATGTTTCAATCATGACAACTGAAAGTATCTGTACCGTTGATTGGCTCTGAATCAAAGGAGACTGATCACTCCAGTCTGAATCTACCATGAGTCATCAGATCATCAGACCGTCCTCCCACAATCATCAGAGCGTTCCGGACGATCGCTGATGTCCGGTGGCTCCAGCGGCTGATGAACCTGGGTTCAGGACCGCCGAACTGACAATGACACTCGCTTTCTCGACTTTCGCTTTCGTTTCCGCGGCCGTGACTCAGTGAAAGGGAAGCCGTGGATCATGTCTACGGCGGCCGAGACGACGCGACGCGGCGTGCGAGTGCGACCCGGTGGTATGTAGTAAATCAACTCAAGTGTTATTACAACACTTGCTGCTGGGCTGACGTTGATTATGTTTGCAGCGTTTTAGAAATTGTTCTCTCTATGCAATGCCATCGCAAGATGCTAAACAATGTCAAAATCTCGTTTCAACGACATATACGGAATGAATCCAAACAACAAGAACTTTATATACGGTTTCAATACATGTTTGATGAAAGTTATGTTATTTGCTTCCACATGTATTTGTACCACCATTTAAAAGTGATTTGAAAAATATAATCATATTATACTGATTAACAATTTATCAAGAAAAAACCTTCGACAAAACCTTCAGTATCTATAAACTGGATTCCTTCATAAGGTAATTCTAATGACCACTCAATAATTATTCAACGATTCTTTATTATTTCTCATAATTACAAAAGTACAAGGTCTTATATATTCAAGCGCAAGTAATTTATGTAACTAAATGTTAATTAATCCACTTCACTATTAAATCGGCGACAGGATAATATTGCTGCCCAATTAATTCTTGCTACATCGTTACAAATCATTACCAGGTGTATTTTCCTCAGTATACTCATGATTGCGTAACTCGTCGAATCCGCTCGATAAACCTTCTATATAACCGCCTATTAATCTTCAACCACTTGCAATATATTCGATCGAGCTTCCGCTTTCCCTAATATCCATGAGAATGACATAGTTATATCACACCCAGTCAAGGGTGACGTTTCTCAACCTGTTCGGCCCGCTAACTCAAGGCGAACTGAGATCAGTGTTAGGAGTTGTGCAACAAATATTTCGGCATCGGGAGCCAAGGCCCAACTGGCAGAAAGGTCAACTTGTCATCCGAGAGTTTTGCTGCGGTCATGAGGGCTTGTAAGAGTGTAAATGAGTCGAGCGACTTAGTAATTGGCAACCTTCAAAATGAATGAATGAATGAATGAATGAATGAAATAAAGCTTTATTCATCACAAAACATATACAGTTTTTTACAATTTTAAACAATTTTACAACTACAGTAATTACCATAAAAATACATAGATAAACACAAAATAAACAAATAATATTACAACTTAATAACAATTTGCAAATTAAATTACCTTAAATTGCAGAACATACAGAAAAGATGCAAAATAAACATAAAACAAAGAAATAATGTTTAACAAAAAATATTCCTTTGCATTTAGATTATTTAAAAATAAAATATGATAAAAAGTTTTGTAATGAATAAATTAGGAGCCTCATAGGCAGAGCCAGTTTTGAGGCTTCCATCACATTACATTAACTCAAAGAAGAAAAAAATGGCTACCAATTTGGTTTTATTAAAATAAACAATTTGTTACAAATATAATAAGAATGCATATAGATAAAAACAAGTACCCAGATTTACAATAAAATAATGCAAAAAAATCTTTGTTATTTTAAGAATATTCTTTCTGTCTGTAAGAGAGAATGGTGTCATACCCACTTGGTATTGGTAATGCATGGTTGTTAAGATATAACTTGAGTTGCGTGATTGGAAATAGGAAAGAAACTGTAAAATCCAAAAGAAAAAATGCAGAACTAAAAGAAAATCTTTCCAAAAATACCACATAGGGATGGTAAACAATTGTCGTAGGTTTGATGTTGCAAACGTTTTTATGTCGTCAAATATAAGTTCTGAAGTATTTCACGGGTTGATAATTCTGTAACATTTGGTTGCATAAATTACTCAATTTAAATTCGCACTGAGCTTTTTGACAAAATGGAGTTGAAAGTTTTAGCAGGTCTACGAACACATAACTCAGAAATATATTTGATACCTAGGACCCTATCATCAGAGGTCGTTACGTACTAGTACAAAACGAAATAAAGTGAATAATGAAAATAAAACATTTCCTACTTTAATCTTATTACTAAGTTTCGAGCTATATTAGCAAATGCAATAGGCTAATTAATTTGTTTATGTTTTATATAAGAAAAATTGAAGTCCTTATCTCAGTAGCAGAGGTAATATTTTAACCACGTGTCTACAAAATGTTTGATTTAACATTTTTCTGTTACCCGTCAGAAGTTCATTTGTTTATTATTTACAATTTGAATCATATTTTACTTCAGAGGTCAAATTTGAATCATATTTTTATCTTAAGGTCAATTTTTACATTGAGTTTGATTTGCAAGAATCATGTCCCAGCAACGATGATCAAATTTCGTCAATTCAGTTTAATGAAAAGATTATCCTCAGCTAGTGTAGCTGCTCATGCAGGTCATTTACCGTTGGAACAATGCAAGATCAGTGGATAACTCTTCTCGAGTCGGTAACTGGTCAGTACAGTAATTGTTAGCTAAAGAGTGCCAAAGTGGTTACGCTGACCATGACCTAGTTCAATGACTCGTAGTGATGTGATCATCACAGGCACATTGCTGCCAACCACCGATGTACAAAAACCATTACACTGACCGTCCGTTGAGTCGAGATAGTACTATAATTTTAAACTATCTGTGCCAAGCAGTTACGCCAACCATGACCCTACTCAAGGATTGTAAGTGACGTCATCACCACAGTCACACTTCTGCCGACCGACGACATACAAATAATTCTACACTGACCGTCAGCTAAGGTCGTCTCTAGTCGGGGCAGTAATAGTAAACTACCTGTGCCAAGCAGTTAGTTATTCTACCCAAGACCTAGGTTAAGGGCTCTTAGTGAGTCACAGTCACTATCGCTGACTATGAGTGACCTTGACCATCACAGTCAGTCACACTTTTGCCAATCGACGACATAAAACACCACTACTTTTGACATCAGATGAGGTCATCTCTAGTCGGGACAGTAATTGTAAATTATCTGAGACCGAGCAGTTATGTCTAGCACGACGTGGATCACGGGCTCTCAGTGACGTCACAGTCAATATCACTGACTTATTAGTGACCTTGACTATCAGTGACTGTCACAGTCACACTTCTGCCAACCGACGACATACAAATACCACTACTTTTGATATCAGATGAGGCCGGGACAGTAATTGTAAATTATCCGTGCCAAGCGGCTATGCCACTCACGACGTAGATCAAAGGCTCTCAGTGACGTCATAACCACAGCCACACTGCTGTCAACCGACGACATACAAATACCACTTCCCTGGACGTCAGATGAGGTCGTCTCCAGTCGATGCAGGAGTTGTAACTTTATCTGTGCCAAGTTCCAAGCGGTTACAACGACCGTAACCTGACCAACGTCAAGGGCGTCGCAGTGACGTCATCACCTCAGATACATTACTACCAACCGCCGACTTAAAATATCAATGCGGGACCGTTCCGAAACACTGATGTTGTGACATAACAGCTGCTATCTCCTGGGGCGTTACTTTTGTCGGATACCTTTTGACAGAAGTAGGAAGCAGTGTGATAAACGGTTGACAGTAGTGCGGGTTACACACTGGTGTCGCAGACATCGTGTCTACGACTTTTTCGTGTCCGAGGCATGTCGCACCTGAAACCAACCTGTGTTGTCAAATCAGAGCTTACACACTGCTTGCGACATATGTTCGAGACATTTTCCCTGTATTGGACATGTGTCGTACGAAACCGGTTGGTCGGTGTTTGGTACGACAGTCTCATGCGACACCTGCCCCGCGCATGCGCCTGACACATCTTCCAATCTTCCTCACCCCTCCAGCAGACTACGGCGGCAACTGAGTATCAATAAAAATACTTTATCAAAGTTATATTTAAAATTTTAAAATACAACTGCCTAAGGCTACAATTAATCAATAGCCTCTATAATCGTAAACTATCAAATTTTGCAGTAAATCATTGTCATTTATCGGAAACATTACTCAGATTAAAAAATGTAAAATGTTAATTACTTGAAACCTCAATATTCATATATCAGTGTAAACTGTAATTAACATAGAATTCAATTTTGCAATCTGAAGCGAAAAAAGTTACTTCTAAAAACTGAATAGGCCTTTTTGAACTGCAAGTAACATCAATTCATCCTCCTCTGAAGACTTTTTGCACTTGACCGATCTGACAACCACGGTCATGCGACATACGACAAGAGACACGCAAAAGACATCATGTTTCGTCCAAATTTTACGTCACACTACACGTGTATTACGACACGGTGTCTGCGACACTAGTATGTTATCCGCCTAAATGCCAAGGTATAACCGTCGCGTCATTGTCAGTGTCAGTTGTGACCGCTTCACTACCGCTGCGTCACGGCGGCTATAGTTAAGCGTCACGTAGCCAATTCACTTTCAATAACGGTTCATTGTAAAACATGTTTTGGGAAAAAGCTAATTTTGCAATTAGCTGATGATATGTGTCTACAAGGTTAATTCTACATCCCATGAGTAGCTGGTGTTATGTTATAGAGGTTGAATCAGCGAAAGTTTGTAAATGTGATCTGGTTAGGTCTTGATGTAAAAAAATTACTTAAAACAAAGTGATATTTAGATTGTTAAGTATTACAGTGACAATAAGTTTTTTTAACCAAAACAATTTTATCCTCCATAAACATTAGTATCAAAACTGCATAAAAGCTCTACTAATTTTTAATATTTACATATGTAACCGATGTTTTGTCCTTTTTATTGAAAGTGGGTCAAAACTCAAAACAAAATATAATCCCACTATTCTAATATTGTTTTGGTACAGCCTTTAGGTAAAAGTCGCAACAAAGCAAGCCACAGTAAAAACCTTTCTGCAATAGAGCTCACAACTACTTTGAATTAAATGGTAAATCATTTAAACAAATGTTCAATGCAATTAATTCAAAGATAACAACCTTGAAGAATAGTTTCCTTTATAATCCTCCAAAATTCTCAAGAACAATCTTTACGTACAAACTATTAAAAATCAACTGGTACGATAACAAGTTACTGCACCAACAAAAATCACGGAAATACAACAATAATTTTGAAATATCACCCACCCCTCCGCTCTCGCAAGGTCACTTCCCCAACTATAAACAAAGTTGTAAGCCTATCTGTGCCAAGCGGTTACAACGACCGTGACCTTACCAACAAGGGCGTCGCAGTGACGTCATCACCTCAGATACATAACTGCCAACCGCCGACTTAAATATCAATGCGGAACTGTTCCGAAACGGTGATGTTGTGACATAACAGCTGCTATCTCGTAGGTTATTACTTTTGTCGGATATCTTTTGACAGGTATGGGAAGCAGTGTGATAAACGGTTGACAGTAAACGCCAAGTGTAACCGGCGCGTCATTGCCAGTGTCAGTTGTAACCGCTTCACTGTCGCCACGTCACGGCGCGGCGGCTACAGTTAAGCGTCACGTAAACGCGGATAAACAACATTCACTTTAATAACGGTTCATTGTAAAAAAATTTGTTGTACAAAGGCTGCTTATGTAATTAGCTGATGAAATGTGTCTTCAAGGTTAATTCTATGGTCAAGGTATTCAAGGTGGGGTTATGTTAGAGGTTGAATAAGCGAAAATCTATAAAGGTGATCCAGTTCGGTCTTAAAGCAAAAAATAAAAAATACTTAAGAACAAAGTGATATTGAAACTGTTAATTATTACAGTGACAATGAATTTTGTTGACCAAAAAAGCTTTATCCTCCATTAATTTTAGAATTAAAAATGCATACGAGCTAAAAAGTTTTTGAATATTTACATATGTAACAGATTGCTTTACTTTATTTATTAAAAGTGGGTTAAAACTCATAACAGATTATAAGCTTCCCGCTTTTCTAATACTGTTTTGGAACAGACTTTAGATAGATGTCACAACAAAGCAAGCGGTAAAACCTTTCTGGAATAGAGTTCACGACTACTTCGGCATAAATAGTAAATAATTTAAACGAATGTTCAACGCAATTGATTCAAAGATTACAACCTTGAAGATTAGTTTCATTTATAATCCTCCAAACCTGTTATAATAAGAACAACTACTACGGACAAAGCTATCAAATAAATAATCAACAGGTAAGATAACAAGTTAATGCACCAACAAAAATCACGGAAATACAACAATAATTTTGAAACATCACCCACCGCTCCGCTCCCGCAAGGTCACTTCCCTATTTATAAACAAAGATGTCTGTTTTCTTCGTGTTGCCTTAATTACATTAAAACAACAACCGAATCATACACGTTTGAAGGTTGCCAACCTATACAAAATGTGTTTATGTGAAAAAATAAATAAAAAATATATGTTTACCCTACTAATAAGTTAGAATATTACAGATTGTAATCACCCGTTTTAACGGGAGTCCGTAATCTTCGCCATTAACATTACTAAGGGCTGTTATGTCCTCACTGTGCAGCTCGATTAGCTTTTGTTTTAAAATTGTTATAGCCAATCACCCAAAAATGGGGTTGCTTTACTATTTTTGTTGGGATTCTGCATTTTCCAAAGCATTAAATCCGCTTTAACTAATTTTCTTTGCACTTTAGTATAGAGTAGACATGAGTAATACCTGCAAAGGATCGGCTGACATTTTTTATTCATGAAAATCTAACATCCTTGCGGGGGGCGACAGCTAGGTTACTTGATAAAAAATAAATACTATAACTTTTAAGATTTTTTTACGTATTTTATGAACTTCAGTTTACGATCTGAATATTCATCTGTGACACTATTAAAACTATATTGCTAAAAACTCTATAAATAGGCTTACCATAATGTTTGAGAGCCAACCCCGAACACCAAAAGAAAGGGGGTGGGGGAGAAGAGGAGGACAAGGGAAATGAAATGGAGTGGTAAAGTTTGGTCGGGTTAAATTCTAGGGGTCTCGGCAGACGGGCTACTTTGCAGCCGTTTTAGCGCGGAATTATCGTTTCTGGAATACTGATAGACTAAATAACAATGTGTAGACCTTGTGACCAAGCAGAAGACGCTGTTGAGCCGTTGTCGCGCAACGAATGAGCCCGTCGCCGGCCGATACCCTTTTAGTGTGATACCTGGTGAAACCATAAAATATCCCTTCGTGTTTAAAATTTCTTTTATTTTGTATAAAATGTCTTAAAACTGCTCAAAACTATTTACCAATTCGTTTATTTTGGGCGTTTTCCTATCTTTTTCACTCAGTCTGACTAAACCCCGGACAAAATTCAACCCCGAATGTTTCCCCGGACGCAAGCCTCTGAAACCCGGACTATCCCGGGAAATCCCTGACGTCTGGTAAGCCTGTCTTTAAGGCAGATTGCAAGTTTCACATTATGGGAGTATTATAGTTTCGATCCACAACATTAGACATTATGCATAATTTAATTCTACAACTTGATAATTACTTTTATTTTTAGCGAATTTCCCCTATAGGGAAGAAGCTGTTACCGTAGGTCTCATGGTAAGACCTAAGCCTAAAACCATCATAACTTTTCTTCTTGAGGTCCTCAGATGCCAAAAACACCATTCGTTCACTTTCATAAATATATATATATATATATCTATATATATATCTATATATATATGTGTCTTTAAGCACGATAACTTGCGCAAAAATGGTCCAATCGGAATGAAATTTGGCATAGACGTGTAAAGTAGTAATTATTCGGACGAGTTCGTAAACCAGCCCGATCGGACCACCGGAAGGGGGGGTAAAGGGGGGTAAACCCCCCCAAAAATGGGTTTTTTGAGATTTTTATATAGAAAAATAAAATTTTTCAAATTTTTATTGGCACCATTGAATTCAGCCCAAAAAAACAAACAATTTAGTATTTTGAATCATGGCTCTATGTCCATTGGTTGCCGAGATATTGAAAGTGGTAAACGCAGTACGTTGTCCCAATGTTAACCTTATGGGAAATAAGTAAAATTCTATATCTCGCTTATTTCTCAACATATCTTGAAAAAACTTGGTAAATGGCTTCTTCTAGTTCAGATCTACTAAATAGTGAATTAAAACCACCCAGTTTTAAAATACCTGTAGCAGCAAACCTCCATACTCATTCCCCATGTTATTCTTATGGAGCTTACAAAAACATGTCAAATCTCGCTATGTTGGATCGAAATATGTTGTTTTGCACTTGAAATTCGCTGAGTATGCAGGTCTGCTGCAACGGGGGTATTTTTAACATGGCTTTAATTGATGAAAACATGAACAAATAGAACCACCACCCTCTCCGTCCATCACCACCATCACCGTTATTTAAAAACAAAACCCCAAACAAACTACGGGCAATTAAAAATACGAGATTTCCATACTGATCAAACGTGGATAAAACATTGGAAACACTAATCAAACACACTGACTCCATAACTCTTTTTGCTTCATTATTAATTGGCAGACATAATGTCGTTACAGGCCTATCGCTGGTGCATAGTATTATGCAGATGGATGCACAGGGCTTGCATTAATTGCGAGGCTTATAATTCTGTTTGGACGCCACATGTGGCCTCCCACGCGGGATAATTCCTAGTTGATTGCAACTGCAATAGCTAAGCTTGCATGCAAGTGTTGATGAACGTGATCTCTTTTAATTTACTGGTTTGTTGGATTGTTCGCTGCAATTAAAGTATGTTGAGTGCATTTCAATCTGGTATTATGTCATATTGTTAGTGTACGTGTTAGGACCCTTTCCCAGTACCGTATTTAATTACATACGAGGATAGAAAATACACATCAGATACGAATAGAAGCGTCGTTTTACTAAGGGACGTAGTTTTTTTAGCTAAAAAAGAAGAACAAGTTTTAGCCATAGTTAGATCTAACTTGCAATAAATTAACAGGGTAAATTCTATTTAGGTGCAATTACTTATGAATGAAATAAAAAGTATTAGCAGTAATAGTACAGTATCGTGTTTGGTGATGTTTCTTTGCCCTGAAATTTAAATTCCGTATGTATTACTACAAATCTAATTGACATGTTACACGCCTATCAAAGATCTATCACGTTTAGTATTTTTTCATATTAAAAATATGCTATGACTTAAAAAAACAACCAAAGCTCAATTAGGTAATTGTTAGGGCTATACTTTCGCAGAAATATATTAAAGATTATGGAAGCTTTTCTCAAAACATTTGTCGAGTTATTGACCGTTAATTTCTTCAGACGTATTGATATATGTATTTTTCAGACAATTCAAAGCAGTTTCGACGCAATTCAAACTCAATATACAAAGATAATTTCAGAATTTTGGCGATTAATAGAATTTATTTTAATGCCACCAAATTTTGTTACCTGTTATAGAAATCCTTTGTATTTGAAGATGGAAATCCAACTTATTATTTACCACCGACACACTTGTTCCCCAATCAGTCTTGACAAATTCTGTTTACTCACTTGTTCAATGGCAATACGTTTAAACTCATTTTGATTGGATGTGAACCAATGAACTGTAATGATGATTGCCCCATAAACCAAACCAGATCCAAGCCGTGACGTGGGCTTGCGTATGATTGCTTTGGCACGGGGTTTGGCACAATTCCTCTAGAATAGCACAGATTTATATCCCACCCAGATTCCCGGCAACCAAAATAACATAAATCTAGTAAAATTTGTCGTCTGTTTACATTTGACTTGGAATTGGCAACTGGAAATACCGGGTATTGCAGTATATTCATGTTTATATTGACGTTTGATCCTGAAACTATATTTTACCGCCATGGAGAGTAAGATTTCCAAAAATACACGTGAATCATTGTGAGGATAAAAATAATCGTGGGTTTATTTATCATTATACAATAAGGAAAGAGGAAAAATCGTTGGGATGATTTTTCCTATACTTATCTTTTTAATAATTAACAGATTCCTCTCCTAGCCAGATTTGAGGTGACTAACCTAAAATGACTCAGGACTCAAGATACAATTCCGACAACTTCTCCTACATAAAGGCTCCATTAGTGTAATCTGATTAGATTAGTTTTTAAGATGAAAGGACTTTTCAGTTATTACAGTGGGATTCTAATTTTTATGACGATGACTAAAGAATTTCGCAAGGGCTTAAATGAATATTATGTTATAATATAAAACACAAATCACCCATCGTTCTCTCCTTATCAACACAAAACAATGATTTATTTTTTCAAAACAGTCCATCAGCTTTGATATAAAATATTGGATGGAATTTAGAACCCAACCGACATAAATTTTAAACGAGCAAAATTCTTAGGCATGCTTAACACAATCGTTACGGATGTAACAAGTTACATTCCAGGGATTGGACAAATAAGTAAAAATACATTTGTTTCGCATTTAGGCAAGTTTATTTGAAGACACATGCCGCTTCAAACACCAATACCGCTTGATTTTAACATAACATTTATGGAATCCTTATCCCAAAACAAAGAAAGGTTCAAAGCCACATACAATTTCCTTATACACAATAGAAAAGCCAGTAAAATGATGAATTTGAGAGTTTGATTAAGAAGAGTGCATATGGCAGGCATGCCTGGCTAGGCCAAGACCTCGGGGGCTTTCAGCTACAAACGGACAGTACAAGGTCTCGTAGGCTCAGTGTGGCCGGCCAGGGGTATCACGGCTCCTGCCAGCGAGGACACGCCAAGGACAACCGGTGAGCGACGACGCGCGACGGACCGCTCTACGTGACAACGGCGGGTAAAGAAGTAATAAACAATCGGAGATCAGAACCGAATTCAACAAAATGACAAGAAACTTCAGCAATATTGTTTTATATATTGCTGAAGCTAACTTTTAGTTTGATGTGGGCCTGATGTTTTAAAAATGTTTTTTACATTAAGATATTAATTCGATCAGAAATGACGGACGAACAAGCTGAAATGCGAGACTGATAATACTACGAAGTTCGAACTGTTCAAATGAATTTAAATTAAAGTACTATGCTAGCCTAATTAAACTAGAATACACAAAGTTTGGTATCTGGCCAAACCTCAGGTACGATCTTGGCCTAACATCTCAATTAATTATTTTTACTGTGAGTAAAGGTACAATTAATTGATATAAGCGAACTAAGTCATTACGATAAAGGAAGGGGAGCGAAACTTGTAATCCCACGTGGACTTAGTTAGATTAACATTGTGGTTTTAAACGTAAATTAAACTGTTCCCTAAGTAGGATTTAAACCTAATGAAAGCTTATATCAATTTTCATTTTACTTTAGGAAATAAAATCGGCTCACCAATATTTTTATTCTTAATAGAATGAGGTGAGTTTTTGCACAGATTACAGCCGAACTATTGGGTATTTACCCGTTGCCTGAAAGTACTCAATACTAGATGTGCCTTTATGGGGTCGCGAGTCAGTGCTTTGTCCTGAAAACTTTTGGAAACCCTGAAAGTACCTATGGTTTTAGCTTATCTAAACAAGTGACAGAAAACCAAGACAAACGCTATGACTAGAACAGACAGAAAAAACGACTGTCAAGTGAAAATAATACTTTGTAAACAAAAGTAAAACAGGGACAGGGAGAGGACAGGGTTAAAGCAATCTTTTAGCAGAGGGTTCAGGCTAAAGGATGGAGAACAAGAGAACAGTTGAAAATCGAAAGATAAGAGGTTTGCATATTTCACCACAAAGAGTCACCATGCAGACTAGTAACATTTTCTTATACATGTGTGATCCAACCGCAAATTGATTTTAGATAGTTTATGCATTTAGGTATGTTTTTTAATGACTTCTTATCTTATATAAATTTATGATGGCTTGTTTGTAAACATATGTAGCCTATATATAATCGAAGTTGTTGGACTAGGACACCGAAGATTGTAAACTTCACCGGCGTGAACGTTTTCAAGCCATCCCTTTCGTCCTAACTCAATTGGGTACTTCCCGAGCTTATGACCTATTTATACTTGGAAAGGCGATCTTCGGTGAATAGTCTAAGGCATCACAACGTCTGCCGGGTTCACCTAGTAACCTATAAACAAACATTTACCATGCCGTGTATTTAAACAATATTTTCCTAGTTAATTTTAGGGTCCCGGGCTTCCATCATCTCGGGGTCCTGTACATTTCATTCCCAGCCTTGTTCCCCCCCCTACAGCCTTTATCGTGCGAAATATAATTTGAAAAGGGTACACCGTGAATTAGAAAAATCTTCCTAAAGCCACAACTGAAAAGGCCCACTCACCAGACTCCTTGAACGCGAGCTCGGCGGTGTCCTCCTCCTTGGCGCCGCCCGAGTGTCCCGAGGCTCCGGAGACCTCGGCGGCGTCCTCGGGGCCGAAGACGCCGCTCAGCTGGTCCAGCAGGTAGCCGTAGTCGCCGGCCAGCAGCAGGAACAGCGCGGCGACGATCAGCAGCCGCACGAGGCCCGAGTCCATGGCGCGACTGCGGCTGCGGCTGCGGCTGCGGCTGCGGAGGTGAAAGTGGCGGCTGACGGCTGGCGGCTGCGGCTGGCGGTGGTCCTCCCGGCGCGGCGGACACCTGCGATAACAAAGGAGGCGGGTTATCGGAGTGCATGGGCAAGGAACCTAAAGGGAAAAAACGGTGAAACACTTTAGCAACGTAACCTGCTTTAGCAACACAATCCCGGACGCGATTCCAAACTCCAAGTGGACGAAGGTACTAACTAACAGGAAGTAGATAAGATTAAGATGTACGGTTGCCATATTGGGTGCACCGGAATTGCGCACTAAAATTCTGGTAGTCACCGGAATAGCGCACTTGGTCGAGAGACAGCCCCTGGACACACACCGGTATTACGCACTTACTCTTCCGAGATATCCCTCGGTTAATTAAGCAAGGGTGAAAATTAATAACAAGTTCATCAACAAGCATTTAAAAAACCTAAATAATGGGTGAATTTTTATATCCGACACATTTTGTAAAATTTAGTAGGTCAATTTCATTTTGATTCGGCTGATGAATTTTGTTTATAAGAGAGGCTCTTCTTCTTTTTGCTCTTAGGGGCATCGCAGGTGTTGAGACGGACATATTAAGTGTCTGTCTGCATACATTTAAGGTTTTTTTTAATATGTATATATTTGGATGGGGCGAAGGGCACTCCTTGTTGAATCGAGATTGATAACTCTCACACGCATTTGTTGTTCGCCACAATTCCCCGGGTACTGTTCGAAGGGGGTGGGTGGTATGGAAAGGTGCAGAGTACAAATTTTGGAAGCCCCTGGTCATTGCCACATACAAGAGTGACATGAGTCACACAATCCAGAGCTATTACGGCGGCCGCTGAGGACTCAGGTACCTGCCGGGCCAAGTGCGCAATTCTGGCGCATAGATGGAGAGCCCTTTTAGGGATTATAACTTGGTGCGCAATTACGGTGCACCGGCCATATTTCGTTGGGTGAATTCGGGACACTTCTTCCCGAGGACCTTCAAACCCCCATTTTACAATTTTCTCCCTCCCCCACCCCGGCAATGACGAAACAATGGTATATTTTAAGCTTAGTTATTTGAGCAAAGCCAAAACAAACTTTTACATTCATGAAAAACTATTTAAATACAATTTAAAATACAATATTTTTAACTTCGCTAGATGAAAGAGAACGTAGGTATAAACACATCTCAAATCGGTTTAAAAAGAAAATATGTTTCTATCGATCAATCTCTTTTTACTTGGTTCTCTTCTATTGGCGAACGCTGGAAGCTGCTACCTCTTATCCTAATAAATTTGCTTATTGTAAATTGAAAAAAAAAACAATTCCCTTCTTTTACTTAAATAATTTTCTCAGGGGTTTGGAGAATTCTCAGAAAATAAATATTTTCCACTCTCAAATGAATATTTTATTACCGTAATTGAATTATTACTTTTAAGAATATTCAAAATAATG
The DNA here is from genome assembly GCA_035578135.1 of Flexamia atlantica. Lineage (NCBI taxonomy): Eukaryota > Metazoa > Arthropoda > Insecta > Hemiptera > Cicadellidae > Flexamia > Flexamia atlantica. Next base: position 16,452,248 of record JAQJVK010000011.1, read on the forward strand.
TCAACGACCAACGGAACCTCAGGACAATTGCGTGTCTTAAGAGCCTTTTTTGGGGTTCCGAAACATTTAGGCCAAATACAGAGACCGTTCCGAAAATTTGGAACGTATGGCAACCCTTTTTGGAAAGTAGAGCATAAGTAGAATGAGTAATAAATATGAAAAGAGAAAACTATGAGATAGTAGTTAAAGGTAATGAAATAAAATTAAACTAGGTAAATCCGAGCGAATACGCACAATTTAATTAAATTATAAATGATCGGCTGCCTTCTATGCGCACATATGTCGTCAATATACTGTAAAAATAGGTTTTCGGAACGATGTAGCGTGCTGAAAGTGTCTATAATAGCCACTCATTAGGATGCGTATTGCAGCATTGCAAGCGATGTTCGTTGTACACTTTCTTCAAATTGAAAATATGGAAAAAGAAACAGGTCAGCCATTGGGTCGAGGCAAAATTGAAGAATATGTACTCTTCTAATAGGGCAAATAATCAAGTCACGCTCACACTTGGTGGTTCGTTATCGTTTGCTCTAAAAATAATAGCAACATCATTGGAAGTTATGTCGTTGTATTGGCGCTAATATTCTTTTCGATCTCAGACACTGCGCATTCCGAGTTGTGTATGCTGCTTATCTAAAGTATTTTTCAGAACGCTACTCTTCACGTTGAAAATTTGCGCTTAGGGATTAACTTTAACCAAGTGTTCAGTCAAGCTGTGCATGAGCTCATTGCTGCAAGAGCCCTTGGCTTTGCTTAGCATTCTTTCTTGATCACCAATTTTGACGTCCGTCATAGATATACAGAGCATATAACGAACCTTCTCCTCACGGTTGTAAGGTACTATAATTTTGAGTGATAAATTGTTGCGTACACTAGAAAACCCCTCCGCCATTGTTTTCTTCAATTTAATAGCTCTTTTGCTTACCGTTGCAAGCACAGAGTTCTTGGATTTAGGCCTAATGTTTTCTATGCCGTTTCTGCTCAGTCTATCGGTACCAGTAATAAGGCTTTGAATGTAATCGCTTTGTCGAGATGTAAGTAGATTTAATTTTTCCTTATGGCAGCTGTATGAAAATCCTTGTCTCTTCCTCGTTTTACTTTCTCCCCCTGTCCATAGTATATGGAGAAAGTATTGTTTTCGTCAGAATTTTTGAATTTGAGTTCTTAGTGGATATATTCGTTTTAGTGCTCCCTGAATCCAAATGAGTGGTTTTTGGCGTGGTGTCTGTCTGTCTGTCAGTGTGTGTGTGTGGATGTATGTGTGCCTGTGTAAATGTAAACAAAGCTAGAGACGACACCAGTGGTCCGATTTTCATGAAATTTGGCATGTAGGTATAAAGCCGTGGTATCTCCAGGCACATTTTTCATTTTTTTGAATTTTTGATTTTTAAGGGTATTTACCCCATAAAAACCCCTAAAAAATGACAAAAATCCAAATTTCTCAAAAACGGCTCTAACGATTTTGATAAAAATTTCATGGTTTCTGATGCTTAAGATGACAAACAAAATGACACCACCCGCATGTCTGTAAAAATTCAGCTTCAGAAGTTATAGGGGTTTAAGTGTTAAAAAATTCATTTTTTCCAAATTTCACAAAATCTGTGACCTCTACAGAAAATAAACTTGCAACCATTAAATTTGACTTGAAAAACTAAATAATCTGGTATCTTGAATCATTAGTTTACGTCAACTGGTTGCGGAGATAATTGATATTTAGTTCGACGGTAAACGCAGTACCTACGTTGTCCATTGTTATTCTTATGGCAAATACTTAAAAACCGATATCTCCGTTATTTACTTACCGATTTTGATAACATTTGGTATATATTTGTGTGATAATTAATCGTTAATTTGTTTTATTTCACTAAACATGTTTTCTGGTTTTAAATGACTTGAAGGGAGAAAGTATGTGTCAGTTTCCTGATACCGTTTATTCTCCTTGAAAATGTAGCGCGCCACATTTCTGACATGGTAATGCCAACCGCCAAGTGAATGTTGCTGAATCCTTGGATTTGTTAGTGCGATTTTGTCAGTGTAATTTTCCACTAATTGTTCCAGCACCGCGTATGAAGCTTCTGTTTGCACACCTTCCCGTACGTTGTCCCGCCGTGTGCGAACATCTTGCCGTACACTGCCCCGCCGTGTCCGACCGCTATGAAACTTCTTCGTCAACTCGTTCTTATCACGTTTGAAAGAATATAAAGTGTCCGATCACAACAAATTTTCGTCGTCTTGTTCCTTTTCAAATAAAAAAAAGCTTGGCTGAGTTTTAAACTACTTTGATATCAAAAATTTTTCTTGGTTTGTGATCTATATAGGCTATTTTAAATCCCACACAACTGATAAGATGTTTATTTGTTTAAATTATCGCTTCTGTCAAAACACAGTTTATTTTCTAATCTGTTTTTCGCACTTCTTCGACTTATTTTGCCTAAATTAAAAATCTAAAGACGTTACAGGAATCTGCACATAGGGACGCGTGTTTTGATATGTGGGGATACATCTTAAAATAAAAAAGCTTTATCGTGAACAAAGTTTCCATGTAGCGTATTAATAATATAGAAGATAGATTAGTAAAAAGAAATAAATAGTAGGAGAAGAGAATGGGAAGAGAAAGATAATTAAAATAAGTATTAAAGACAATGAAAACAAAGAAAGGAAGAGAGACAGGAAGGCAAGGTCCCCATGTAAAGAAGGAAGTGAATTTAAGTGAAGACTAATAAAATGGAGTGGATTGGGAGTAATGTTTGAGGTTCTAGGCAGTTTTACCGGTATATCAATTACAAAATATCGGAGCGAGGGGGAAACAAGACGAAAGGTAAAGCAGATCTGTAGACACTTCTCATCATCTAATCTAATCTATACTCTCAAACGTCATTCATGTCTCACTTAACTTGCAATAGTCATTGAGAAAGAACAATAACCTGTTTGTTATTGGTAGAAATGAGGGAGATCGTAAAACATTAACAACAGACGACGATTTGTGCTAATGTATGAGATTAACGCACAATTTAGGATAACGTTTAGAATAATGCAAACCTTAGTTGAATTTGTCATACAAGAAGGTACAGTATATTTATTTCATGATTTATTTACATTTTTTAGAATTTAACGAACTTTTAAAGTGCATTGCAAAGCGTAAACCAAAGATTTAAATGATGCTAGAACAAATCCTAAAGAATCAGCAACGTGTACTAATGATCTTTCAGGAGAAGTTTAAGAAAAAAAAACCTGGGACCGAGAATTCTCTTAAAAAGTTAGTGAGCAACTATCAGCATAGGTTCGTCCTGACGAGCTATTCGCCATATTCACGTTAATATTCACGTTTAGATTGCAAAGAAGTCACGAAGGTAAAAGAACTACACTTTAGAAGTCGTGGTCTAAAAAGTCTCGAAGCCAAACAGTACCTAAATGTCGTGTTGTGGTATCATAAAACGAATGGCTGCTGAGAGATAATATTTTGGAAAGGTTGTGCTTTACTAGTTTGACCTCGAAAACAAAAATGAGACTCTCTTCAATTAATCAAAATTATCAAAATTAGCACTGTGAAGTTATGGTAATCAAAATTACCATAACTTCACAGTGCTGTTTTAGTATTCCCTATTAGACAATAATCGGCAGATTTACAAAATGCATAATCAAACTCAAACTGTAAAGTAATTTCATTTCGATCAAAGTAGGATATATGAAAAAAAGTAAATATGTTAGTTAAGAATTCCTTACTTCCCAAACGAATACCATTAGGGACACTGAGGATGGAATATCAGTGCATCTCACTATAAAAGTTTAGTGATAAAGGTAGGACTTTAGTGATAAAGGATAGGTAGATAAAGGACTTTCGCTTAGAACATACTGTCAATGAGTAGTAAAAACCATTGCAAGCAACATCACAACAAGGTATTTATTTTAATTTTTTTAAGTAGGTACGGTCATTCGTTTAGGATGGAAATCAATTTAAAGATTGGCAATAATCACCCTACTCTATCAGCATACCCTAACTGGGATCGAACCTAGAAATACAGAAATAATCTGTATCTGTAATCTAACTGGGATCGATTACAGAAATAATCGGATTGACCGAGTGAGGCAAAATACCGTGGACTGTTCATGATCGATATAAAAATTACGTCTCCTGATTACGCGTGATCGGCTTTTAAAATAAGTCCTATTAATTTATATGAGCTGTCTTTTTTAATGCTGCTTGATACCGCCTGTCAAGATATTTTCCTTTTATTTTGTATATTTATTTCTGAACAACTACTTCGGTTTGATAAGGATTTCTGATTAACAGGGTTCAGATTACCGGGGAGTTCTACTGTGTCTTTGAAGCGAGTTAGTCTTGAAACTGACCCCATCTACAATTTAGAGATGGACATTACGTTTAAACGAAAAACTTCCTTGTTAATTTTAATTGATTTTTTCATAGCGAAGTGCAAACATTCAAAAATAAATACCTAGTCTGTCATTTAGAATTACTTATTGTGCTCCTTCAAAACGAAGATGATTAGGTTTAAAATTTAGCCTACGTAAACAACAAATATACAAACAATATTGACCTTTCGTAACCCTCATGACCTTACCCATAACTTCTTAATACGCGGAATTATTTAGAATTTTAATAATTAATAATCTAATTCCTTCAAGCAACCTCTTGGAAAATGTGCGGTATCTTCATAAAATATATTTAATTTTGAAGCTACAAGACATAACGCGCCTTTCACAATCAATTGCTTTGATAGATTTATCGTGAATACAACTTTACACAGCTGTCTGAAAGTCCCCTTACCACTCCAGTATATATAGCACCCATATACCATAGTACCATAAACTTACCTATTATTTTAAACACTTTTCATGAACACAACACTAATAATTTACACAATTCCGCCAAAAACAACAGATCACGAGAACGGAAGATTTAATAGTAAACACCGAGTTTTCGTCTATCAGCTGCCCGCGCGGGAGGTTATACCAACAATGAAGACTTTCGCTTTCAAATCAGCTGACTGGGACAGGCCTACCAACGCTGCCAACCTAACCGACTCAGCAAACCCGTCGCGGTCGGCCCTAGATGGCCCGGGCGGTACACAACAAAACCTGTATTATGCACTGGCTACACAGAAACAGAACGTGGCAAAGTTTAACTTTAGTTCGCTCCACGAGCGACAGATGTTCTGGTTCTATTAATAAAACTGGCGCCCGCTTTGTTTGAACGACCCGGCGACGACGCTTTGGAAGCTGTAAACAGAGTAATCTACAAATTGTGGAGAGATAGGCGTTATCAATGGGTTGAATGTTGCGTGAAAAACGTGTTTGAAGGATTCCTAATGTAAGGGAGAGTAAGCTGTGATGTAAAAGGTGGTTAAATATACTTAGTTTAATGCTCCCCTAGCTATGTGAGTAGTTATATGGTAAATGGATATTAAGAGTGAACTGACAATGAAAATACATTAGAATTACATTCGATAGAGCTTGTATTTTTAGCTTAATCTTAAATGTTCATTTACGACATAACTCTTTTTGAATGAATAACTACTTATGTTTTTAAGACTTATTTAATTAGATCAAACAGCAGATTGTTCGAGATAGAAAAGTATAAAAAAAATTGACTGTGTAAAGTTTAACTTGTCTATGTTTTATATATACGCCTAATAGCGTAAGCGTTAATAATTTATGAATGTAAATAGTATCGTGATGGGTGCTCGGCATGTCTTGATGAGGGGACTCCACTCACGAAAAATATTGCGTTTCAAACTGCTCCTCCGATAAGGCCAATGTTAACTTTCAGATTCGAAACAGCCTCAACCGCTCAACCAAAATCGTTAATCTTGAGCTAATTTTAAAGAACAAAAAATTATCTAGCGATTTCAGTAAACAGAAATTCAACTTGACATTTAGAATAATTTATAAACAAATCCGATTTTTTCAGATTTTTTTAAAACCAAACAAAAAAATGTATCAAAATTCTGCTCACTGAAATCGCTAGATATTTTTTGTTCTTTCAGACGAGCTATAAATCAACGATTTTGGTTAAGCGGTTGACGCTGTGAAGAATTTGAACGTTAACATTGGTCTAATGAGAGAAGCAGGTAGTCGCGCGGGCCTGGAGCCCCCCTCAAGGGTTTTGATACCAGGGGCTCGGAAAATAATAAAATTTCTTGAAATTCGGTGTGAATTAAAAATAAATCGTTAAATATATATCATTTGATATAAAAACGTTTGCTTTGGTAACTTGAAGTCTTCTGGGGTAGACCGCGTGAGTACATTAATTGGTGTTTTGCGCGACGAGCGTTTTGCCCTGAAGATGGGGAAGTGGAACGTCTCCGAAACGTCGGCATTACAACTCGACATCAGCACGTGGTCTATCCCAGAAGACTTCGAGTCACCATCTTGTGAAGTCGACCGTGGGCTGTCAACGTTTCAGACGATACATATGTCATACTGTAAAGCTAAATGTAAATATTGATATATTTTAAAATTGATTTTGTTGATTTACCCAAACTATACTATTTTTTTAAGTAAATTTAGTGTTAGGACATGAATATATCAAAGGCTATCCTGACGTAATTATATATTTAGTATTAAAACGTAAACATAACCTAATTATAAAGGCTTTCCATGATTACTAATGTTATTTTCTCCTAAGAAACGTCAACACAGGCGTTTTTACTCACCGTCCTATTGCTTGGCGAGTAAAAATGGGTGAATTGATGATTTACTCGATGTATATAATATCATTATTAAAATTATGAACTTTTAAGGATATGTGCCCTTTTCCAATAATGTACACAGACATTGTGGGGGTGGATTCATTAATTCTGTTCGGGATATCTTTATTTTATCTGCATTTTTCATTTTACAATTAGAGAAAAATTTTACAATTGAGGGATAATTGACTCTCTCACTCGTCAACTCACTTCTCACCAACTAAAAAAATAGGTCCTCATATCTAGTTTCGACGTATGCTTTATAAATATTCAAACTTTTCGATTTTGCTATTACGGGCTCTGTCCAATTTGCCCCAATAAATCATGGAACGTTAACTCGTCGGTTTTGTTCATGTTACAACTTTTACTGCAGATGCTGGTTAAAAGCCATTTGATTGGTGATAAAACATTACAGTATTACGCATTACAAAATTATTAAACATCGCATTAGAGGCATTTACAGGTACAGTAACGACTTCTAACTTTAAGGCCAAGCTCTGTCGGTTTCATGGAGCTGGAAGTGCTTATCGTTTTTACCGAGTCAACTATAAAGTGTGATTTCTGCACTACATCGATTGAGTGTAACTATGTCAACTTCAAACTGTATCAAACAGAAAGGGACGCCTTTAAATTTAGCCGTTAAAACTAGATTTAGCTTTATTATAAATCATTTTAGACCAGCCATTGCTATGCAATGCATGACATTTAACAACTAAAAAGAAAAAAAGACCTTTAGGACATTTCCAATATACCAAAACAAACCCGTTTTACACACAGAAAACTCAAAAGTGAGGGATACACTGACAGGGTGGAATCCTTAAGTGGAATAGTATTCTAACAATAGAATTATATAATTTATTTTATACTAGCTGGTGGTATTGCCTTTAGCAGGGATGTCAATAATAAATTCTGAATTGTTGTTAATCTTTGGAACTTTTTAAAACCGTGTCCATTTGTTTGTAGTTGTTAACAAAGTGATTTGAGTTTGTTTAATTGTTGACGTGTAGCGCCACGTTTCCGGGAATTCTGCCCTTTCACTTAAATAAACCTTTTTTTAACCTCTGTGACGTCTTAGCAAATGTGTAATTAAATAAAGAAACATCTAAATTCACAACGTATTCTTACCCATAAAAGGCTTGTCTTCACTAGGATTTGTCAATGATCTTTGGCAATAATTATTTGCATAAGGTCGGTAGGGGTCATACAGGAGAAAGTGTATGGGGCCATCTCAGTAATTGATACCGAGTGCTGAGGTTACTGTGCTTCTTTATCAAGTGATTAATAACTTGATTTGAATTGAAGCTTAATGTGATTGATTTGATTTGAAGCTGTTCACTTTCTCATTAGTGCACAAAGCCGCTGGATCAACACTTTTCCAAGGCTTTTCCACTGCGTGCTTGCTCTAAAATAATCCAGAGACTAAATATCAGAAATATATATAATTAGCGTGTAAATAAGCTTTCAGTACCTTTGTAATTTTTAACAGAGCCTACTTTTTGTTTAAAGATATTCAGAACATTACTCTCCCTAAAAAACGATTGCACGTAGAGTAATCTAATTCGCACGAAAAGTGATAGAAAATGATTTATGACAAGATTATGATGAATAAATAAATGGTTGGAATGAATACATTATTGCATTTTCACATGAACAAAATAAAACAAGAATAAGGCTGCTTACAAGTAATAAAAATGAACATCTTTAAACAAGTACCCTTTTAAAGATGTTGCTGTTACAAGCATGGTACGTTAATGCATGAACATGTTCAAGCATTAACGTACCATGCTTAATGAACATCTTAATTGATATTTCAATCAATGAATGAAGCATGTTCGGTTATAAAAGTCGATGCAAATCGCTCAAATAGATTTCACTAATCACTTTTACCATATAATTTTTTAAGTTTCACCTAAAGGATAGGGCAGAACCGTTTCGGCATCACTCATCCGAACTTGAGGAAATGTCTGCCCTTCCTTCTGACGCAATCGTGATGATAAAAAACCAAACGAGGAAATGACGAGTTGATAAAAGTGCGATATGTAAAAAGTTACTGATCCGGAATGCGTCAAGGGTAAACCTTCCTTTTGGTGTTGCGTAAGTCTTAAGTAGGCCTAATGATATTTTAGAAAAGTAGAATTCGAAGTGTCAATCAGAGTAACCAAACTAACTAGATTGTTAGTGTATCAAGGATGTAACATCAAATAATATTAACGCAGTAAATCAACAATACATACTATATTCGTCTTAAGAATCTTCTCCAAGGCACAAAGATTTTCCTATTACATACCACTCAACACTTACTTTTTACCTTGTAATGAGCTAAATATTCCTAACCCGCCTGACCTTTTGGTTACCTAATACTGAAAACAAGTAAGAAAATATGTTTACATACTATCCATAAGAGAAAACTAGAAAGAAGAGTAAGGAAGTTTCCTATATTGATAATCACAGTAAATACTGAACCCAAACAATCCGTTGCGACCTAATGTACAAGTAAATAATTGGCTCATACTATTTGACTTGCTTCCTTAGGGCAGATCGTCTGATTTAACCTGATTTTACAGTATCTGCGAGTCTAGGATCCGCGGTAGATAATAGGAGTGGAGGTAATCGGTCGATTTAGTACTTAACCTAGCGGCTGATTCGGTGCTCATTTCGGTACTCACAAGATTCGGTTAAGGACCGTTCGATATATCGTTACGATTCGTATCGCTCCAACCACATCGGAACGATATATCGATGTTTTTAACCGGGAAATCCCTACTATTAATCGAATTTTTAGGATAGGTGAAAATTTTCAACGAAAGTCTGAACAAAGCTGTAACGATAGCTGTTAGTTGGAGTTTGGAGTAATAAATTAGAACGCCCCAACTGAATCACTCGAACACAACCTATAAAACAGTTTGGGAATGCACTGTGGAAAGTTGGAGTAAAGGATCGGAACGATTTGGTAGGTGCGATCAGATCATAATGTTATATTTAAGAGTGAAAACTAGATTTATGCCAATATGCTGCTTATGTAATGTGGGTCTGCGCAATTAAAGGGACGACATAAACATTGACTTATTTATGCAAATTTAAATTCAAGTGATAAAAAGTGAGCAAATCCTGTTTACTTTACTGGCGGATAACTCCAGATTCTCCCGGAGGAATGTTTTATGAAATTTTTTATTAAATTGAATAAAATTAATGGAAATAACTCTGCACAAGTTCTTTATTTGTTTGATATTAAATAAAAAGCAAAAAACTGAAAACATATGGTCTCATTTAAAGTAAAATGAGAGTCTGACCAGCAGCTTCAACCGTAAGGACCCTACCCTGTAACTATCATTTGACCTGTAACTTGTACTTTAACCTCATGGCGATCCACACACAGACAAGAGCTCTGCTTTATTTACTTACAGATTACTAACTGAGCAATCAAAATATTCCACCGAAAAACTAAATTTATATGAAGGATATATGACCTAAGCCAGACCTATATATCAGAACCTATCTATGCAGTGTAGGATCAAAAGTTTCATACTAGGTCCTCAAGATTTGGTAAGCCTGGCCAATCAGGCAGAACCATGGCGGAGGCGTGTCGGCCAGTCACCTTGGCCTGGTTGCTGATAGTTGTGTTATTGCTGGGCCGTGTACCAATCTAGCGCCTAGTTTGGGCTCTGCTGACTCATCCTCACGTTGCGGCGTAAACAACATTGAAAATCCAATGTTAGATATATATGCATAAATATAGATATACATCCATCCATATTTAAATATAATCCCAAACATATGGATTCGGACGAAAAAATTATACTACCACAAACAAATTTTTAATTAGGTGAAATTTCCTAAAAACTGGTAATACCACGTAACACACGAAAATTTCTCAAAATCTAAATATAATATAAGCTATTAACACTAGGTTATACAACTCCGGTTATGTCTATTTTGTGAATTTGCTTTAAAGTGCGACTGCATTTGAGAGTCATTAACATATTAAAGGTTCAAAATATAATTCTACAGATAGTGTATTTAAAAGAAATCCAAAAAGATACAAGCAAGGGAACTTAAAAATGTAAGTTTAAAACATACAAGGGGTTACAAATTACTATGAGGGGATACAAATTATTACATGTTTAGGTTATTTTTGGTAATATTTACTTTGATAATACACGTAGGGGAACTTTACAAAACCGGAGATCGACTTACCTTTTGCAAACAGATAGTGATTTAGTCGAAAAATTTGAATACCTAATCTCAAAGTGCCTCATTCTAACAGCGTTAAAACAGTGGCTGACTTTTTTCCTGTTTACGCGGAAATATTGCGTAAAACGACAATTTAACTGATTACTAATCAATTGCCTCGAAGGCGATTATCAATGAGATTACAATGTCAATGTCATGGGCGTATGCATCTTTCATGGATTGGGCTGGATCAATTTGGCAATGGATGTTTTAAGGTCTCTTACTGTACGAAACTCTGCCGGCAGGCTTCCGATCAAGGAACTCCGCAATATGAATTAAAATGTAAATTCTAAAAGAAGGTATTTATTTGTTCAAGTAATAACATGTTGATTGCTCTAACTTTAGCAGGCTTGAAATCTGCATTTTGAAAAAGAACTCTATTACAATTGCAAAAAAAATCTGTAACTTAAATTTTTTAAATTCCTGGACTGCAAAATACGGAAATTCCTTGTCTTAAAGAATATGACGTGGCAAAGCGTACGAAGAAATAAATAATACATGTGTCCTATTCTTTAACGAGTCAATTTAATTTGGTTGTTATATCTGGTGTATTATCTGTGATTGGTAACTGAGTAGCTTATTAAAATTTTAGTTTTCATATTTGATAATTTACAATTTCGTTCCATGCATTTGAAGGCGAAATAATGTTACATTGCATCTGTGATGGAATTTCTTTTTATGTATCGTAGAATATTGAACATAATATACTCTCCTGTATTTCGCTAGGTAATTTTTTATTTTCCAAAAAAGTATTTACCACTCACTAAGTTAGTCTTACGAATCTGTTTTTGGTTGTATGTAATAATTTAGTTTGTGAAAATAATTACGTAATTAATGAATTTTGGATCTATATAGGGTGGGTGCACCAGTGAATGACCACCTCCCAGTGAATGACCGTTTTGCTTTAAAAACCCTTTATCAAGCATATTCTTCAGGCTAGCCAATTAAAAATAAGCGCAAAACCAGCCTTGTATAATTATTCAGCAGTAATCTTTCATTGGATAAAATCGTTGGAATCGAAAATACTTTTTAAACATCTTTAAAATTGAGTATACCACTATCTTCGATTTTGATCTTTCCTCCTATAGTGACTATCCCTGTAAGGCTTACCTGGATTTACATTCATCCTGTATTTGATGATGATTACAAAAATGTGTTGCAATTAAATAATATTTAATATAATATCCTGCAATTTAAAATCAATTTTGTTGCTCTACGTGTTATAATTAATTATTACTGAGGGCGGTCATAAATTGGAACGTAACTAGGGCAAAAACCAGTGAATGACCGGGGGAAAACTTCGCGGTCATTCACTGGAACAAGATCGGTCATTTACTAGCTATGATCTATGTTCTCAGCTGAATTATTCTTATTCATTGTTGTCAGCTGATTTTTCGATATTTTGACAGTTATTCAACCAAAAGAGACCGGTCATTCACTGGTGCACGATCGGTCATTCACTGGTGCAGTCCCGGTCATTTATTGGAGCATTGCCATCGTTACCTTTTAATTAATATTACTATCAGTATTCTCATTAAGTAACGTATTTAACTAATATTGCTTGATCCTTAAAGAATAAATGAAACTTCTACAGTAAAAAGTATAACTATGACTATGGAATAAGGGAGTGATGTCAGTTTAACATGAGACATCGTCCTTAACCGGTCATTCACTGGTGCACTCACCCTATGTTAGTTTACCAATTTCATATATAAGCAAATTTACCATTTCATAATTGTTATTATGACACTATTTCCGTCCAATGCCGAGCTCTCATTGGTCTAGAACCAGTACTCTAAAGTGACTCCAGTACTCTAAAGTCGTCATTAGAGTACTGCTTGGTTTTTGGTTTTTAATGTATATCATTATAATGTTTATTGTAATACCATAATTGGTGCTTATTGAAATGGTCGTAGATAAAGTAAATTTGCACAAAAAAGAGATCAATCAATCGCTTCCGCCCCGGCGGTCCGCAGTGGCCGACGACTCATTTAAGCCCCAACAATCACCCTGACAGATGATTCAGCCCCGCAAAAACGTCCGACAAGTGTAAATCCCGCAGCTGACAACTGCAACACTTGTAAAAATACCTAATGACAAATCGTCCCGACCGGAATGTCAAATAAACACGCGGAATCCTGGCGAAAATATTGACAAGTGTTTGTGATAAATTATCCGCGAGGGGTTGGCAGCACTGTCTGTTGTGTAAACATCGGCAACAATGACGGCAACAATGGGTGGGAACAGCTGATTGACAAGTCAGCTGTAGCCGATCCGCTGAAACAATACGGCCACTCGAGATGTATTAATTGAACAAACACATTAGCATAAGACAGAGGGCCCTCGAGCCTAAAGCTCGTTGCGGGGCCCTCAATTAGTGGCTTTTCAAGTTTAATCAACGAAGATACCCACGACGTGTTTGTTTAGGAAGACGCGGGCCCTGCGACAATGCCCCCGGCGGCGGTGTCAGGGACAACTGTGATGCTTTGGCAATTAATATGCATCACCTCATCGGCGGAGTGACTTATCTGCCAGTGAAGTTTGATTGAACGTGCTGTGATTCCAACATTCGGATAGACGGCCTGATTGAACTTGTTTGGACAGGTTGCTTTAAGGTGGACAGGCTGTGCTAATGTTTGGCTTCATAAAATTTCTCATTAATATTCATAATTAAATATCACTCATACAAAAGATTCTTTTGGGTTCACAAAGGCTAAAGAATCTGAGCTTTGGTTGGAGGAATATCATATTTATGGTTTATCAAAACAATAATCCACACAGTGAGTATGAAAGTGATAATATCATCGCTTATCCAAGGTTTTAAGGGGGCTTCAAAAGGGGGGGTGGTCTGAATTTGATTCATGCAGGGCTATTCAGAAATTAATTTTTATAAGTGCAATGAAATTTATTTCTAAAATGAATGATGTAATATAAGCTGTGTTTATTTAAATGATTTAAAGTTGGCGGTTAGGATGTTAAATCTTATTGTAATCAGATAATTTTAGCTTATACTGACTACGGTGCTATGTGCGATTGGTATTGTAATAGACCTGGCGACTTTGCCAGTGCCAAAGTTTCATGTTTATGTAGATTCGGTATTTTTCTAACAATTAAGGAATGTATTACCCAGTTCATTGCAGTACTTGTTACATTGGATTGTTTATTACAGTTCTTGGATTTATCTAAGTACATGATTAATTTTTAACTCCATCTGCACTTGCTTCATAAGATTTAAAAAATATCTCATATAGTATAGATATAGGGGGGGGGGGTGTTTTCAGCTTTCAGACTTATTCAAATATTTTAGCGGTTTATAAATTTTAGTTGATTTATTCATTTACAGCGTATGTTTATTTTGTTATATTGAATGGGATATTTTTTCTCTTAGTTTTAAGGATACCTTCAGGTCGTTACACATAAACAAGATTGAACGATTCCCCGTTTACCCACGTCAACAAACGATCAACGAACCTCGAAGGGTCCTCCACCCCACTCGCACTCCAGTCATCACAGTAAATTAGTATCCACTCCATAAAACAAATTAAAACGATCCTCAGATTGGGAAGGATCGTGATTGGGCAGGTGTTTGATCACGTGATCAGGCGAAGGGCTCGTTAGCGATATCTGTAGTCGGATCTCGGAACTACTTCAATTATAGTAGTACAATATGCAGTGATGCGCTTCTACGGTCAGATAGACGGGCTGGGTGCCATCGAATAGCGATTTGCTCGAGTGCTTTACACCGTAACGTGTCATTTCCATTCGGTCGTTTGTTTTTGGCTTGTTATCTGTGATTGGTCTATTGTTGGGGTGTGAAGAGCACAGAGTAGGTAGGAGAGTGTTGTAGAGATTGATGGTGCTTGTTTTGAAGGGTCATGCCAAGCTTGCTTTTTCTCGTATAGCCTTGACTACTCCTAGTGTGTGTGAATGAATTTTTTTCAGGCAAGCTTCAGATAGGTTTTACTAGAGTATTTTTAAGATTCAATAGTATGTATAATTTTTCTGAAAAAAGCTCCATTGCTTTTATGAGCACGGAAACTATTGTGCTAAAAATATGTTTTCAAGGAATACCTAATAAGTACATTCCAAGTAATACTGTTTCATATACTTTTTTCACCTCAAAGATTCGAGTGAATTTACGAAAAGTTCTGACCACTCACTAAGCAAGGAGAAATAACGTTACTTAGGTCTTATTCAATCTATCCTAATAGGCGCAAAAGTTCCCGAGCTTTTTTGTGGAAATTTCTCTCTACGGTACTTTTTTCGTTTTCTGTTTTTTTTGTCTGTTTCTACGTCGAACTGACATTGTGAGGTTTTACCAATACGATAATGAAAGTAGGACCAGGTATCGCGGTGGGTAGTGAATCCAAAACATTCCCATTAACGCGAAAAAAAATAGCTCGAGGTGTGCAAGAAAGTAATAACAAATCGACAAATTATTTCAGTTATTTTAACAAACATATCCGCATAACCTTCTTTCATTTAATATTTCCTCATAACCACGCTCACTTCACAATACAAGAATGAAAACAAATTTACATCTTATTTACCGAGTATGCAAAAATCCCAGTGATTTTATATTTCCCTTTTGGCCCGAGGCCGTTTTGCTGTAGACGCATTGAAAAAACCAGTCTCTATGCAAATATATGGGGGTAGCATACGAACGTTCCGGCAGGCGCGACTGGCGACAGAAAATTACTTCCTTGACACTCGAAAGCGAATCGGCTCATGTAATGCGAGCCTCGCGTGGAAATATTTGGCGACTAAACAGCGAAGTGCCAACAACTTCTCCATAACCTCCTCGGCTGTTTGGTTCTTGTAAATATTTCTGGAATGAGGATTATTCTTTCTTCCAGTTTCACAATTCCACGTGAGTTTCCCTTAAACGAGAACTAATTTATGAATCTTGACATCTTGACCAACTGATAGTCGTACGTAACATCCCTCCGATTTTAATCACGGTTTATTATGTAGTGCACTACTAAGTTAACGGGTTTCCCTAATGTGTCTGAATAATTTTGGTGCTCATCTTAACTCAGTTAAGGGTTTTTTTTTAAACACGGTATTTTTTTAGATGTTATTGCAATATAGATAAAGAGAAAAAAATGAAATTGGAGAACCAGTTATAAAAACTACTGATTGTGTTTAAAAATTAACAAATATAATTAGTTTAATTTAAACGTTTAAATTAAAATTTCTTATATCATATAAAGAATTCAGTTTTTCTCCCAGTCCCTTACACAGTAAGACATTGAAAATTTCAATGTCCACAACTGGACACTTGGACTGGATGTTTAAATTTATCCATGACATATAACGCTTATATTTGTAACTAGTTGAAGAACATTACAATCCGTTAAGTGAGGGGAAGGCCGCCAAAAGATAATACGAGCCTTGCCGCTGCACACCGCATTGCATTTACATTAGCGAACAGTCGGTCGCCTACCCGCCTAGACCAAGCCATTGTCTTCTCTAGCTCTAATAGTGGCCAAGGAAAAAAGAAAATAATTAAATCTTATTAAGTACAAAACGTGTTAATATGCCAATCTCTCTCAGCAGCAGTCGTGGCCGAGTGGTTAAGGCGTCTGACTAGAAATCAGATTCCCTCTGGGAGCGTAGGTTCGAGTCCTACCGACTGCGACACATATTTTAGTTAAGAACGAATGTTTTTTATGATCAGTAATAACATGAAAGATATAAAATGAAAGAGGATTCTTTGAAATTGGTTCAACCTTCTTTAAAGCATTCACTAAAATTAGCTTCATAAATTTAAAAGAAACGAAGAATTGTGAGCAACCTTGTCCACTTTTATTTTAGAAAACATCAGTAGCAGCCCAGCGTAGTGGTAGTGATTTTTATTTCAGAAACGGTAATTTAGATTTGAGATTAAAATACTTAATTTATGAAAGTGCCACTTATACTTTAGAAAAATTATTTTAATTTCAGAAATTATTATTTGATTTTAGGAAATTCTCAATTGTATTTCAGAAAGTGTTATTTTGATTGAAGAAGTTGTGATTCTTGTATTTAATATATTGTCTGACAATATTTTTGTTTTCAGCTGATATTTATATGGGATTTTGTTTTCGAAATTCATTAAACTATTTCTTAAATATAATCGACTACTTCTCAAATTCAGTTTGTTAATCTGAAATTCATTTGATAATGTCTGAAATAAAATGTACTATTCTGAGAATTGACCTTCTCTGAAATACAACTTACTATTCTAAACTCAAATTGACATTTTCTGGAATCATTATGATATTTTCTCAATTATAGCTGAAAAAGGTGTAGTTCTATTACTGTAAAGCAAGTAAAATAATTTAACTTACAATTTGAAGCTATAGATAGTTAATAACAATATTGCTTGGTTTTTTATCAGATGCATTCTTTTTCTACCGAATTACCCTAATTAAATACCTAATGGCAAAATACGATTTTTTTATTGTTCATTCAATTTTAAACTGGGTTAACCAATCCTGACTAAATACTTTGAAAATTTAGAACCAAATTCAGTTAAAGTAGTGTTTTGCAATGTTTTTAAATATCAGGTTATTATACTTTGTTTATATAGAATGTCCACTTAGAAATCAGTCAGTTATAATTCAATGGTTATAATGGGAGTGCACGCGTTCTTACTGAAACCTTGGTTAAATGTTATAAGCTAAACTAAAAACATTGTGAAGACTATTTTTGTAATCCAAAATATCACTCTCTTCCAACTATAAAAAAACATATAGATATTTAAAATAAGCCCGGTTGTTATTTGCTAACCCAAAATTCGCTATAAACCGTTTCATAAGAAATTATAACACGTACAGTGATATCTGTGGTGAAATATTAACAGTTTCCGTTAAACTTATTTGTTTTTAACAACACATGAAACATAACAGCAATAAACAACTGCCACGCTGCGCCTTCAACGCTGAGCGCGGCCAATTCCACACATGCGAGATGGTATTTTGCCCTCGACGCCGCGCTTGGTGCCGCTATTATGATTATTTTAGTGCACAGCAAAGTAAACAGAAGCGCTTTGACTTGTGTGTATTACCACGGGTGAAAGACAAAATATTAAGAGTATCGTATCATTAAATTAAATATGGTTAAGTTGGTTGAGCACATAATGAAGCTAATGTTTATTTTAAAACTAGCTTCAGAGCCCGTTGTGGTTAAATACAGCGATCTCTAAAAAAATAGTATATGTATGTTTTCCTGTGATATACCTAAAAAAATATATTTTTTTCAAAGATAAAATTGTTTAAAAAACATGAACAGAAAATCAGCTGCTCTTCTGGAAAACATGAGTTTTTTTAAGTTTTTCATCATATCATTAATCTTATAAAAACAAACTATCACAATGTTTGTAAATCTGCAGGGCGAAAGCTTTCCAACGACCAGTTAATTATATCTCTAGTAGAACTGTAGATTTAGTTGTACAAAGTTTGGCACAAATCTCCAACTCAGTATTTTTTCACCACCATAAATTCTGTGGTTGCTTAGCTTTTTTGTAAATAACTTTAAAATGCTGACCAAAGTGAAAAAGTGAAAGCATATTCACTCTTCACTAAGAAGAGAGAAGTAAAGAGTGAAAGTAAATATTCTGAAAGGGAATAAAATTTCCTAAGAAACACTTTAATCCATTTCTTGAAAATACTGATAAGTGGTAGCCACTTGGCTACAAAGAAGCTTGAAACCCCTGTTTTTAGGTATTTTTCACAGACAAAATTAGGGTATTTAAATTTTTACTCCATAAATCTTGAAGAAATCAAGATTAATTAATTATTAGAAAATATCAGTAGCAGAAAGCTTTCCAAGACTTATTAATTAATTAAATCGATCTTGTAGAACTGTAGATTTAGTTGTTCAAAGTTTAACAAAAAATATCTCTACCTCAATATTTTCTCACCACTATAAATTCGGAGATAGCTTAGCTTTTTTGCAAATAGATTTTTAACGGTACGGAAATGGACCAAAGTGGAAGATGATATTATGAAAGAGAATAAAATTTCCTAAAATTTGCATCTCATCATTCCTTGAAAATACTGATAACTGGCAGCCAAAACTTATAAAACGTTTTGTCATCAGAAAATAATTTGATTTCACCTTCAGTGGGAGAATTAATTAACTGATCAATAAATGATAAAAAGTAGAGGCCTAAAGTATTGTTCCTTCTGGAACTCCTGTATTAATAATTGATTCTTGCGATCTATATTTGTTTCTGATAGGGTAATCATTGTTTTTGATTTCACTATAAAATCTTCTATTTGTGATAAATGATGCTATCCAATTAAGTGCTTTATCATTTACTCTATAATGATTTTATTTATTTAGCAGTCCTTTGTGGTTAACACTGTCAAATTTTTTAGCAACATCTAGGAATACTGCTGATGAAGGGACCTTCTTATCTATATTGTTCATAATAGTTGAAAGTAATTTATATATTGCATCAGTAGTGTTTCTTTTTCTTATAAATCCAAATTGGTTTTCAGAGATGATGGAGGAGTATTCAATAAATTCAATCAATTGATATTAAACAATCTTTTCAAAAATCGTTGAAAAAAACTGAAGATAAAGTTATTGGTCGTAAATTGTTTATTCTAAATCCTTCTTCTTTATTTTTTACAATTGGTATAATTGTTAAATTGTACATGTAGTTTTATAATTGTATAAAAGGATTTGTATATAATTGCTGAGCATTGAGATGCTCAGCAAGCATGATAAAACTAAAGATTAACCTATAAAATGTGTTTCAATTATGAATTACAACACAAACATTTATTTATTTATTCCTATAGTAAGGAATAAATACCAGAAAAAATAATATAATAATAGTCCATCCCATATACCGTTTCATATTCAACCACATTAAAATAACATTCGCATATCTTCGTATTTCAATTGTATACGAACTTTTACAAAACATCAAATCTGTATCTTAACATTAAATCTAAATATAAAAACCCCCATTGCAGCAGACCTGCATACTCAGCGAATTTCAAATGTAAAACAATATATTGTAATCTAACATAGCGAGATTTGACATGTTTTTGTAAGCTCCATAAGATCAACATGGGGAATGAGTATGCAGGTTTGCTGCTACAGGTATGTTTAAACTGGTTGGTTTTAATTCAATATTTAGTAGACCTGAACTAGAAGAAGCCATTTACCAAGTTTTATCAAGATATGTTGAGAAATAAACGAGATATAGAATTTACTTATTTCTTATAAGGTTAACATTGGGACAACGTACTGTGTTTACCACTTTCAATATCTCGGTAACCAATGGACATAGAGCAGTGATTCAAATTACTAAATTGTTTGTTTTTTTGAGCTGAATTCAATGGTGCCAACAAAAATTTGATAAATTTTATTTTTCTATGTAAAAAGCTCAAAAAACCCATTTTTGAGGGGGTTTATCACCCTTTACCCCCCCTCCCGGTGGTCCGATCGGGCTGGTTCACGAACTCGTCCAATTGATTACAACTTTACATGTCCGTACCAAATTTCATAAAGATCGGACCATTTTTGCGGCCGCTATCGTGCTAACAGACACATATATATATATATATATATATATATATACAAATTCAAACGAATAGTGTTTTTTGCTTCTGTGGGCCCCAAAACGAAAAGTTATAGTGGTCCCGAGCTTAGGTCTTACCATGAGACCTACGGTAATAGCTTCTTCCCTATAGGGGAAATTCGCTTAAACATCTCTTCCTACCTAATTACCTAATATAATTTTCTCCCACAGATTAACACCTGAATCATCATCACACAATTACTGCTAAGACCATAACAAGATTTTACGATAAGTTAATTCACAAGCGGGGATACCAACTTAACATACTGTCGGAGCAGCGGAGATAAGCGTATGATTTACAGACTCCACATGCAAATGCCCCCATACACGGCGCGCTCGGGTGTTAACAACTGTATTATGTGTCGGGTTGATGCATCGCCTACAGTTCTGTCCCCTAAGTGCGGCCGCCATTATGCTGAATTATTTCACACCCTGGCCAAATTTATTATAGCTCTTTTGTTTTGAAATGTGATAATTGTTGATAAACAAGGTAGTGGTGTTGGGTGATGAATATGATTTGAGTAAGTATGAAACGAAGAAAAGAGGATTTGTTTTGTGAGATGGTGGTTTTGTCATATGGTTAGGCTCTGTTAGTAATATCAAATTAAGATGCTTAAAATATGCTTAACTTAAGATACTTAAGATACGTTGAAATATATCTGGCGTTAAAATATCTGTTCTAAAATAATAAAAATTAAAAGAAAACTATTGCATGTTGAATTTTTGCTCATGGTCATTATAAACCCATTAATTTTTTATGTGGCTCTAAGACTCTACTGGTCATAAAAATGAAATGAAAATACAATAAAAGGTATAAGTAGCTGGATATGTAGAAAGTAGTATATGGAGTAATGGATACTATGGAGTATAGTATCTAAGTATATGAAAAAAAATATTGTTTTTGTAAAGATTTTCGAATTTGAGTTGTTAGTGAAAATGTTCATTTTAGTGCTCCCTGGGTCCAAAACAGTGGTTTTTGGAGTAGTGTCTGTCCGTCCGTATGTGTAGATGTGTGTATATATGTAAACAAAGCTACCCAGATAGCACAGTCACATCAACTAGATGTCTAATAGATGTACCTCATGTTAAACCACACACGTCTATTAAACGTGACCGTTATAGACGTCTAACGTCTAATAGACATTCCTACAACGTTCAAATGTCACCATTATCGACCTTATATCAACATTCTACGTGGATGTAGAATAGATGTCCAATAGATGTTAATTACACATCCATATATTGACATCCATAGAACATCCAATTAACATAAAAAAAGTAACGAATAACAAAATTGTAATAATAAATATATAAAAAATCCAAAAAGTGTAATAAAAAAAAATCCAAGTAAGGATATGCATTTGTACATAGTTTCTACACACGTTACCACAATGCAAATTCTGTTGACCTATGTTGGGATTTGAACCCGGGACCTTTACCTTCGTAAGCTGAGCCTGTATCCACTACACCACCGGACCTGATAATAATTACAGGGCAAAATTTCATCTTAACTACTGCTTAGGTGGTAAACATTATAGGATCCAAATGTAGTGCAGAGAAAACCTTTAAGGACTGAGAACGAGTTATAAAGTGCCTCCTTGTCACTTTTTTCCCCATTCACTCTATAGTAATATTTTTTCAGTAAACAACTATCTTAAAAAGTGTAATGACAAAACTTTTTACCTAAAATTTACCTCGTCTAATTGTTTAAATACTATTCTATTCGACTGAAATCGATGTAAAGTAATTATAAGCTCAATGCGAGTAGTTAAAAGAGTAATGTGGTAAGTGTATACATGAAATTTCAAAGTAACGTGAAAGTGAAATACCCCCGTTGCAGCAGATATGCATACTCGGCTAATTTCTAAGGCAAAAGAACATAGTTCAATCAAGGCCACACTACACTGTAGTGTAGCCTTGGTTCAATCGAACATAGCGAGATTTGACTTGATTTTGACATTAAATCTCATCTACTGTAGATGAAGCCGCAAACCAAGTTTTATTATATTGAGAAATAAGCGAGATATAGGCCTAGAATTTTACTTATTTCCTATAAGGTTGACATTGGGGCAACGTACTGTGTTTACCACTTTCAGTATCCAGTAACCAATGGACATAGAGCAATGATTCAAGGTACTAAATTATTTGTTTTTTTTTTAGCTGAATCCAATGGTGCTAACCAAAATATTATAATTATTATTTTTTTTATATGTGAACACCACCTACGGTGAATATGTGAAATGGCAAACTCATGTTAAGTTGCCGCCAAGTTGTCATAACTATCAGGAAACGGCTTTACCTAGACAAAGAACTGCAAATATGTGACAAATTTGCTAGAGAAAAGTTGCTTTATCAGATGAACAGCAAATTAAGGCAACTTTGCCAAAAAACAACCTGTTATGTGGGCATAGTGAGGTAAACAATAACAGATTAATTTGGGATTCAAACCAATAAAAATGCTAAGTTTTTTTATTATTGTAGTCATTAGGGAAATAAAATATAATTAAGGAAATAACGTCGTTACATTTTTATTTCAAAAAAGTTTAATTGATATTCTGTTCTCAGCGATATTGTTTTTATTGACGAAAAATATACTCATTTGTACTATATACTTGGTTTATTATTTTCGGCGATGTCTATACATCGTCTATTAAATGTTCTTACGTTGACGTCATTTACATGTACGACAACGTCTAATTGACGCCATTTTGACATCCGCGTTAGATGTCTTTTTGACATGATATCGCAGATGTCTAATAGACGTACGAATATTGACCTAGACGTCAATATAACTTGCAAGCCCTTATATAGACGTTGTATAGACGTTATGTGCTGTATGGGTATAGAGACGACACCAGCGGTCCAAGTTACTTGAAAATTGCATGCAGGTATAAAGCCATTATGTCTCCAGGTGTTTTTCCTTTTTTCAAATTTTTTATTTTAAAGGTTTATTACCCAATAAAACCCCATAAAAACAACAAAAATCTGGATTTCTCGCTCGAAAACAACTCTAAAGATTTGACACAAAAATCATGGTTGATAGTGCTTAAGATGCCAAGCGAAAAGAAATCACCCGCATGTCTGTAAAAAGTCAGACTCAGAAGTTAAAAAGATTTAGTTTAAAAATATTCATTTAAAATTCATTTTCTATTCAAATTTCACAATAGTCTGTAAATAAAATGTACTTGTAATCATAAAATTTGGCTTGAGGAATAAATAATCCAGTAATTCAAATCACGTTAACAAGTTACGTAGAAAATTCATATTTACGTTTGGCGGAAAACTCAGTACATTGTCTAAACATTATTTTTATGGCAGATATTATCTTATATTATTAAACTAGGATAATATCTTCCTTGATTACCAACCGATAAAAAAACTTGTATTTATTGGTGAGATTTTTGTTTTGCTTTATTGTAGCTTTAACTAGCTTTAAAGGAGAAAGTATATGTCAGTTTCCTAATATGTTTTATTCCATATGAAATGATATTTGCAATAATTGGATAGTAAACCTTACAAGTTGCAATAAAAAACATCAGAAATTGGTTCGCAGCAAACAATCCCGGCGTGTGATGGAGTAAAGAAAACACAAAAGTAATCGGCTTCGTCGGGTGTGGCCCTTGATTGGATCAAGAAGGTTTTCCTTTAGAGGTGTTATTTTCTCAGATTCTCTAGAAGATTTCGTGATTTAACAACGCAGTGGACTTTTTCTTTGTTTTAATAAACCTGTTTTTATTATATGTTGGATGCTGCTTTATTGTTGTTGACATTTTGCTTGTGTTTTTAGTTTTAAAGATTTTTTGACTGATGAACTGAATTATTCGAGCTTTTTTGAAATCCGAAAGAGTTAAAGACAAACCCCTAGAACCTCTGGATGGGCCTATCTCTACTGGGCGCGGTGGTCAGACGCCTATCAAAACCAAAGCCCCAACTGAGCACGGTATACACTCATCTGAGCGTGGTGGTCAAATTCGGATGAGCGTTTGCTTTATTAAACGAATTTAATAGTTAAACAAACCATCAAAATTAATTTCCCATTGTTCAAAAAATAATGGGGAGTTAACAACAAAAAACTCTAAACCAATATGTTTTTTTATGTTGGGGCTAGTTCTACGGCTTTCTAATTATATTTCTAACAATACTGCCCTTACCTCTTACCTGAGAAATAATCTCCTAACATAACCTTACCTAACCTAACATAACCTAACCTAACTTACCCTAACATAACCTTTACCAATCCTAACCTAACCCAACCCATATTTCCCTTCTACCACACATCTTACTATATCAATCAAGTAAACCATAATTAAACTGCACCAAGCCAAACTTGAGAATCACGCGATATTTTGATTATCTAGGGCCCCTCTGGTCTGATGAGTGCAGGTTAATTGTGACCACCGCGTTCAGTTGGGCCCCCTTCGAGGGCCATGAAAGTATCCCTAAAAAATCTAACCACCTCTGTCATTTGGGAGGATCGCCCTCTTGAATGATAAAATAAAGTCGGTTCAAACAGAATAGAATATATCAAAATCGGAACAGTTTTTATAGCATTGAATACAACTATAACCTATCAAATTCTATTGAAAATTGTTGGCCACTTTTCAGTTTCCACGACAAAATGTAAAATATCTTGCCTATTCATCTTGTGATTCACGCAAGTCGGAAGCGGCGCGGTCGCGGAGTCTCGGTTTGGCGGGAGATGATGGAGCGGTCGCTTCTGCTCGACACATGAATCACGGAGCGACGTGCGGTGGAACCCCCCCCCCCTCCCCTCCCAGCACCACCGGGTAACATCACACACGCTGATCGCGGCCAATAGTGGCGATACTGCGAGATACGTCATTCACGGTTGTCAGAATAGTAATGGATGTTCTAGCTTTTCTTTTTATTTGCGGCGATTTTCACTTAAAGTGAGGATTGCACTTACCGTTTTCTTTTGGATTGCAGATTCTTACTCGGAAACAAGTTTGATGGTCTTTTATAAAACTTTCATTTTATTAGGCTAAGTAATGTTTTTTATACATCAACACATCTTAGAAATTAGAAACTGGTTTCAACATGAGGAATCATAGGTTTTCTTTGAAAAGTAGGTTATGCCAGCAAACATTTGTATAATAATATTTGTAAATAATATGTTGCGTTTTGGCTGTACGTAGTATTAAAATCATTTTGAGATTTTTTAAGCCATATCAACGTTAGGGAGGCTATCAAGGAAAACATCAAGGACAATAAATTGATGGAATATTTTACATCAGGAAACTCACTGTTTCTATGTAGGTATTTAAAGATTGAATTTTTAAGGTTTTTCTTGTATTTTCTGATCAACAACCCTTCTTTTTTAACAGTTCATTGACATGTCACACATTCGTGAGTAGGAATTCCTGTTAAAAATTTAATTCCACAAACCTAAGAACCAAATTTAATCCTATACCTTTTGCCTCTATAAGCTCCAAAGAGATTAATAAAAAGAATACAACATAATACCACCACTATGTAAATGAAACTTATTTAACTTGTGTTGAAAATATTTTTCGCATTTTGTTTTATTCCAAAATCCACCAGTGTTAAACGGCATGAGTAAAATGCTCACCGCGTTCAATGACCCGGTCAAAACGACTTTTGTTTCTGAAAATTTGATTACAGATAATTTATATCCGAAATAAACAATGGGAATACGCAAGTGTTGATGTAGAAGGGTTATATGCAAATGTGGACGTGTGAACGCGGCGAGGCGAGGTGGCTCTATTAAGAGCCACACTGGCTCACGGCTCACAGTGACAAATGGCTCAAAGCAACCCTTCCTCCCCGGCATAATGTGGAGTTATTACGGGGATTCGCTGGATTTATAGTTATGACGTTTTGACCATTATAATTTCAAGTAGGTTAAGCCCGAATCGTTTAGAGGTGGCTGAGAATTAAGGGTTGGGTGTTAATTTGGTTATGGAAGATGAGTGAGAAACGGAGGTTGTAATGTAGGATAATATTTCTGGTGTTATAAAAATGGTTTTGTATACCTTTGTGCACTTCCTAATAAGTAGTTACTCACCGATAGTAATGTAATCGCTGACTTGACAAAAGTGAAATCCGAACACTTATAGTACTATATCCCTACTGTAAGCGAGGACTCTCTTTATAAATTGTAGAAACTTTACCTTGTTAACCAATGCTAGGTTTTACCAATGGTAGGTTCACATTTCTGTTATTTAAAGAATTATATTTTGCACCTTTGTAAACAATCATTCATCAATTTAATTATATACATAATTTCAAATTGGACTTTGACGAACAACACAGTTTGAGAATTTTTATAAAAAAATAAGGTTTAAGCATTGAAAGCTTAGTGTAAAGTTCTTTAAAAATGCATATAGCAATAATGAACGTGATATACACTTCGAAGCATCCAAGGTTACACTTTTTGATATAAAAAAATACATGACGTCATACAAGTGTAATCCTCCACACAAAGCAGGTAACTTGTCAACTTTGAACATACACAAAATACACTTCTAAAAGAAAAATAAATTTATTATTGCTATTGGGCACCAGGAATTGCTGTGTAAAAATGAAAAAAAACTCAACGTCTTAAGCAATCCAATTTATTTTTTGGGAGTATTGGATACATATTAAATACGTTGTATTGCTTAAGACGGCTTTTTTAAGTCTCTTTAACTACTTGGTAGAAAAATCTTACAATCGACCAAATAAAATGTCTTCTCGCGCAATTTAAACAGTTTCCTAACCAAAACGAAGGTTACTAATCCGAAACCTTACCAGCCACTTACCAAACTCGCCAACGCATCACTCCCCTTACAATTTCCATCGCGTTAATGAGTCGCTAGGTCGCACGTCACTAAATCCTTTTCGCGCCCTTTTTTGCATACGCAGATCCACCGGAAGTCCGTCTTTCGATCACGTGGTGTCACTGCGGACCGGAACCACTCCAGTACACTGGTGTGGCTCGGTGATCCATCTGCCAACGCCACGTGGCGGCAACATCATCAGGTCACGTGACTGACAAAGCTTTTGCTCCTCTGACAAGTCCTTTATTGATAGTCTCTTGTCTCAGTTATTGATGCGTTGTCCTATATGTTTTTTAGAGGCGTCATAATTTAAAATAGGGTTTCCCCTTGATGCGTGATGTGACGTTGTGTATGGGATTATGCGTTTTGATTGACAAAGTGATTATGTGATTTTTTATGGTAGAGCTATGCTACATTAAAATTTAACAACACTGAACAAGAATTGACATACTGTGGATAAACAGGGATTAAACAAAATAGGCTTACTA
Organism: Flexamia atlantica; assembly: GCA_035578135.1. Classification (NCBI taxonomy): domain Eukaryota; kingdom Metazoa; phylum Arthropoda; class Insecta; order Hemiptera; family Cicadellidae; genus Flexamia; species Flexamia atlantica. Next base: position 16,480,056 of record JAQJVK010000011.1, read on the forward strand.
GAGATAATAATTGTTTTTTATTCAGTGTCGCTTTCTAAATAAAATGAAAACAAATTATTTAACTAAGTGCATTGGAGCTTAATAGTTAAAAAAGTGTACCGCTATAATGTAACTGTAGTTAAACATCAGGGATCTAGTTAATTTAGGGATAAACGATTAGTGATTGTAGTGGCATTATTTTCAAGTCCCTCCAAAGTTACAAATAAAATTAATATTGTTTGTAACCTATAATTTTACGCGCTGTTTTTTTAAGAGCGAGGCGTATTTTTATGTATGAATATGCATATATCCACCCGGTTTACTTTAAACCGACTTTAAGCCATGTTTAAATAATGGCTGGACTTGTACTAGTCTCGTATATTCAATAACATTCGGTGATAATTCCAAATTACGACCCTCACGAGCAAAGGGTAGGAGTCTAGCTCTGTCACCCGTAGACTAGTTTGTCTGGTGTTGTGATTTAATGTCTCGTGGCTCAGTAACCCCATGTATTAGCTAAGATATTTGCATATAACCCTTCTAAATCAACCCCGGAGATTCTTTCTCTGCACGTTAATAATGGTTGTAAGAATTAATTGTTTATTGCTCACATTAAATATTTTAGCTTACTATTATAAAACATACACTTTTTAAAATTTTATAAGACTATTTAGTTTTAAGCGTCAGGGTATTCCTGGTTATATAGAAATATAGAGAAAATGTGTTACAGTTAATTATGTATTACTCAAACAATTTATTTTCTCCAGAAGCGAGAATGTTAAATGTTTTACATTTAGGCTCTCATCTAATATGATTTTACATTGCAATTTATATGATAATACAAAACATGATGAAAGTGACAATTCTTTAAAGATACTGGACTAAAAATATATTTAACAAAAGATAGTTCTAGCCACGATTCCTTAAGATAAATAAATTTATAGTCAACCCGCGTGTTTATGTTATCATAAACCAACGTTACCAAACGATGTCTTACCACAACTCGCACATTACTTTGATTATTCTTAAATTTATATATTTTTTGTCAATAAAATGTTATTTATCATTCCAACAAGCAGTCGTGGCCGAGTGGTTAAGGCGTCTGACTAGAAATCAGATTCCCTCTGGGAGCGTAGGTTCGAGTCCTACCGACTGCGACGCGTTAGTTTTTTAATGTTTAACAGCAACAGGAATGAGGTAAACCAGCTACCGTGTACCACGGTGGTTTTTAGACTATTCGTCTGAATATAATGTTTATTGATCACTAAAAAATTAAATATGTTTAATGACAAAGTAGGTCAGTGCATTAAAAGATTTGAGATGACAAAACTGTGTGACATTTAGACAGACATTAGCATATTAATATTTGCATTTTCAAAAGAATAAATATGTCCGAGTTTAAACGATTCTAGCTTTCTAAAGATATATAAATTCACGCTACTGTATACTAAAATAAAATGATTTACTAGAAAATTCAGGATAAAGGGGATTTTTTCTCAAAAATATATATCCTTTTTTTAGACAAATTCAGAGACCACTCTTTGTCTTTTCTTTGTAAGTATCAATGTTAGTTTTTTAAAGATAAAATAATAAAAATGATAATAAGAATAAGGAATGATACGATGCCGGCGAGGTTTGTCAAAGTGACAGCAGATATTGGGACTGGGAAGGGCAGTCAGCCTATTTCTGCCATTTGTTAAAGCCACCCCACCTTTGATAAAGGAACGTCACTGGTATTGCGGCAGATATTTCAGATATATTATTCCTCTGTGTATTACGATAGAAATATTTTTCATCTGAGAAATACCTGTTTTAACATATAATTATCGTTTAAGGTTAGGAGAACTTATTTGAAAATAATAAGCATGATAATAAATACTTAAATTTAAGTTTTCGATGAAAAAGGAATAAAGAAATTTAACAGTTTATATTTATGTTTTTTTATTGTTATTTACTGAATTAAAATAAAAGAAAATTAGAAGAACAAAATGCACTTACAATAAATCAATACACTAAAGTCTATTAATGTGTAGCTCCCAACAAGATGACATGAGGTGAGGAAAAATTCAAATTGGAAGCTAACCTATACTCTTAGTTGAGCTATTTTTTTTGCTTGCTTGTTAGTTTGCTCATTTATCTCAAAAATGATTTCCTCAAAAGTGTACGGAAATAACCAATATATGGCTCAAAAACATCGTTCTATCAAGGAAATTGGTCCAAAAAACAAGGAAATTTTAAACAAAAAGCCATTATTTTCAATCGTATACATCGATGGTTATGTCCAGTCATGTGTTATACTACTGTATAACAACAATAAGGATAAGAATAAAGCAAATCTGCTCTAGAGTGGGCCCGGTCCACCAGGTACTTTGTATGATTTGTTATAAGTTAGCTGGTTTAGAAATAGGCAAACGAGGACAAAATTAACATCATTATGAATAATTAAGGTTCTCTTCAACTTATGCAGACGAATGGGTGTTTTGAAGTTCTCGTGTTTTACAACTTTTTCATTCGAGAACGAATTTACAAACGTTCTCATCTTGACTTGAAAAAATACTCATGTTTAATGTTTCTAACAACTTATATTATCATTTCCACAAAAAGCATTATTTTAAAATATGTTACATAATTATTTGTTATATATTCAAAACTTGAGCCTACGAGCCAACATAATGAGGTTATAAAGTGACAGGTGATAACACTGTCCAGGACGGTGACGTCACGTCCCCGTCCACTGCATTATGGGTAGCGGCTGATGGTTTACCGGAAGTGGTCGCATTTGCTCATCCGGTTAAGTGGTCGGTGAGCACGCCATCACATTAAACATGCACTGAGCACCCGTAACCGTTGACTCTGACCGCAACCATTATTTGGGGAGGTTGAAGTATGAGGGTTGTTAAATATTTGAGGATTAAAATGTAAAACTGTTTACATACAAATTTAATCCCAGCCTTAAAAAACTGCAGATTTGTGCAGTAATCCAATTGATGATTCAGTTTTTGCGAATTGAAAGGATTGAAGTATATTGTTTAAAATGTTATTTCTTAAAAAAAATAAAAAGCCATTTATGAATAAGACAATAATTCATAAAAAGTGGTCATTGTTTTGACAAAGTTATAAGGTATGCCACAGGGTATGCATAATCAGGAAAAAGAGTTATGATTTTCTCGAGTGTTGTAATTTATTTATATTTTTTAATATTATTACAATAATACCTCCTGAAAAGGTAGGCAGTATGCCTACATGTTCTTAAAATATTAGATGCGTACAAGTTATTCAATTTTTAGCTTTAACACAGCGTAAGTAACGGACATTCGTTCCTTTGCCTGTGGTTGCATTGACATAACTATAAGATTATTCTTATAGATTAGAACTAGAAGATTATTCATTAACATTATAGATTATTCTCATTGCAATGTAGGGGTTGGTTTGATATTTTTCATCATGTATTGAACAATTTATGATTCTTTCCATCCTACCGATGGGTTAATATCGATATAATGCAAATATTAATGATATATAATATCAGGAGATCTATTCGTGAACATTATTTACATTTTCAAAGGTTTTTGTTAAACGAAGGTTAAGACAGAAAAACAGTGCATTTAAATCCAAAACATCAGCTAACTAGGAATGACAGTTTGAATTCAATTTACTATTCTACGAGGGCGGTGACGATGGAAGTAAATGAAATTTTCCCAGCTGGATGAGTTTCAGTTTTTCGCAGTAATTGTTTAAAAGGAACAAAATGACGGGGGTGTAGAATTTCGTAACTGTGATCGGTTTTGCCAAATCAATCGAACTTGTGCTCGCCGTCCGCGTCGATCCGATTAAGTGAGGATTTGTCTCGCCCCCTCTCTCGGCTCTCTTTCCGTTTAACAGATTTGAGTCGAATTATGTTTGTAAGATGTCTCCTGTTGGGGTTGAAGATGTTGCCAACCTCTTTTTTGAGTAAAACGTGATGTTCGAATTAGTTTTCATTTCTAAGTTGTAGTGAGGGCATGAAACGATAGCATAGTATCCCCTAAATATGAATTAATGCAGAAAAAGGGATGGGACATTATGATTACTTGGATTAAAATAAGTGAAATGCATGTCATTATTTTCAATTTATCGTTGACGTGGAAATTAAATTATGCCAAAGCTTATCAAAAAATAAGCTTTTTTTAAGTTTTGCTATTAAATTATACGATAAGTGGCAATTACGCTTTATTACATATAATATGTATATATAAGCATGGAAAAATAATCCTAGCCACCTTCTATTTCCCCTTTCAGCTACGTTTTAGTACATAGGTATAAATAAGCATGGAAAATTATAATCCTAGCCACCTTAAATGGTTTCAATTTCCCCGACTCTGTCGTAATTCTAATGAAAAGCAGAAAAAAAAACGCAGCAAAGGAATTATGGAATTTCTCTATATTCGAGTTTGCACACAAACGATTTGGTCATACACAACACTTAAAGGGTATGATAAAGATTTGATAGGAAAATTGTGCTATTTGTGTTAGTGAATAAAAAAAATATATTTTAGAATTTGTTAAATCTTGCATGCCCTAACGCAACGTAAAAATAATGCCTGAAGAACCACTATTGTTATTTTAATTCATGCAAAATTCAGAATTTTCGCCAAAACGGACTTAAACGCAGGATTCACGATTACACTTTGTATGAGGTTTTGGGGAAGCAGAAATAATTAAAAAGTGCTAAGGAACTTGAGGTCCATCGTATAAAAGTAAGTATTTTTCTTAATATTTTTGATTACTAATTTTTGAGTATTAAACATGAACCATATACCAAAAAGAATTTAAAAATATGCCAAAACATAATTCCTATTTGAAAAGGGTACTTTTCATTCACTCAAACGTAAAACCATTCATTACTTTCTTCTAACTAGTCTGCACACAAACTTAAATTCCTCAGCGGATTAACATTAGACCCAATTTAAAGACGGATCAAACATAACAAACGACACGCGTCACAGCACTAATGAACATTGAGCAGACTGTCGGATGTTTGATGGTGGAGTTGTGACTAGTGACAAGGACAAATCATGATCGAGGAGAGACATGACCTGTCATTGGCGGGTGTCGGAGAGAAGAAGCAGAACAGTCACGTGACCTCGTGACGTCACGGGGGGCATAAACTGGTGTCGTTAATATGGTGATAAGATTAGAGAGAGATGGATGGGAGAATGCTGAAGGGTTTTATACTTATTTTAACCATTAAAACAGTTGTTCGCAGTGGTAAGTAGGCATTACTCTATGGTCGAGTTTGCGTTTTTAGGCTGAAATAGTTGTTGATCTAGTTAATGCTCTTTAAAATAATGGATTAAATACAGGTGTTTCGACATCAATACTTGGCTATTAAAACTCTTATAACATGAAAACAATGGAGCTTAAGACGTTCACGCGGCGTAGCCCGAGGGGATTTTAAGGGTGTTAGTAGACCCATGTGTTGTACATGATCATGCCTAAAAGTAACAACCCAGAAGCTAAAAACTACTTTAACTCAAATAGGAACTCAGTTCACAAAAAAGGTATCTTTTTTAAAATTATTGTTCTTTGACTGTTGTTATCGATATATCATAAGGGATAAACACAAACGTTGTCTCAATGCTCACCTAATGGGATACAGAAAAAAGTCTATATTTCGCTTGGTTCTCAACATATCCGACAAAAACAGGGTTAAGGCTTCATCGAGCTGGGATTTACTGAATAATGGCCTTTAATCTTCTATGCTAACATTTATGTTGAAGAAACCTTTCTTTTAATTACTTTCAGGTAGACTGTTACAGATTTGGCTGTGACATTGGGGAAATTTGGTCTAATTACGATTTATTTGGTTAAAGCATAAAAAATTATTAAAAGAAATTAATTCATTATAGAAAAAACTTTATAAATATTATAGTATTAAATTAATAGTTTTAATTTAAGGAAGGGTTAAATGCTATAATATTTTCTGGTGGAGACAAGTAAAATAAATCGAAGACATTTGTTAAGTCAGTGTAGGCTATGATACAAAGTTTACAGTTGACAGGTGACAGTTGATCGAACTAATGTTATAATTATTCATATTAATATTTAAGGTAATATTTTAATGGCTATATCTGATGTTTTTGCCTCTGTCAATGTATATCTTAGTTTGCCGTTGATTTCATGGTACATTATGGTACCGTAGTTAACTCTCTGCAAAGCCCAGGAGACGATCTACTTAACTTAGTGCATTGAATAAAAGCGTAAGCTGTAAATAATATTGTATCATGGTATGTTGTAATGTACGTTATTTTATTGAAAATTGTAATTTTATGACAAACAGAGATGATAACATGTGCTTGAGAAATTGTTGCTCCAGATGACTTATTGTAGCAAAGTCTATTTACTTGAAAAATACATTCACTTTATTCCATAACCAACCTAGTTATTTATACATTCAAAAACAATTTGATGATAGAATATCTCCCCTGAGGTACACAAAGCAGCGATATTTGTGAAATATGATTGGCCATTTGGATGTTTTATCAAGGAAGGGACGCATGACGTATAAGCAGATACGAGGCCGTATTAGGACCGTTGTGTGACAGGTGCTTAATCGGAGTACGATTTTCTGAAAACAAGAATACGAATTTCACTATATTTTAAGATGTTTTCTGACTTTAGAAAGTGTAGATATAGTGTGGATATGAGTTATCATGTGACATGATAGATGATATTAACTTGACTCTGTTGATTTCATGATTATGTAAGTATTCAATAGCATGTATGTGTTTTGATTTCATGTATTTATGGCTTAAGTGTTTATTAACTTGAAGGTGTGAACAATAAGGAATACTTATGGTAGTTGAAGGTGAATAATTTACTTTTCGCAGGAGTGGTTTTTAAATTACCCCAAAATTTTTAAAGGTATATCAGTTTTTACAAGTAGTTGAGGTTCACAATCAGATAATAAGTAGGTGGTTTAGCTTTTATTACATGAAATTAAAATCAATTTGATATATATTATATTAAAACTTGTTTAGAACTTATTATTTGAAAATATTCAGGAAATCGAAGCTGAGTTGGTCAAAATGTGCTCAAAGTATTCTAGCAGTTTTTTTACACTATGTTGTTTTAGAACTTAAAAAGGATAATATTGATTTGTTAGGATTATAGAAAGTGTTGATCAATAGAAGATGAACAGTAAAATAAAACTTAAAACAAATATTTTTAATAATTATGAATTGATTTACAATTGTATTCAGAGTATATTGCGTGAGAATATATATTAAATATGTTTATAAAAGTTAAAGAAAACAGTTAAAATCAAAGCACATATGTCAGCAAAGTCGTAATTAATGTTTCAAAATAATGAGATTGCAGTCATTACACCGTCTTATCACAACTGCATGGCCTTTGTGCATGCATCAAGCTGACTTCGCAATGCATATCGCTGAAAACTGCGAAACCATTATCACGTACTTGTGACACATAAAATTTATTTTGTTCGTTATTTGTTATTGTTGATAACGTCATCGTTTTTCTGTTGACAGAACTAAAGTCTTGTTTGTAATATACAATGAATATTTATTGCTGTTCCCATTAACACTACTACTTTTCTTTATCACGATCCATTAATTGTCTTATTTTTCTTAGATTGTTATCATCATACGTTTAACATTGTTCCACATTAACATTAACGTATTATTCAAATTGGAGGTCACAGGGTCACCTTGCCTGGATAGTCTACATAAAAATTTATTTACATTTTTCTAATGAACTTTAACAAGGCATCATCATTTTACTGCTTGATTTTTAATCACATAAAAGTATAACTGGTGCTAAAACTTAAGGCCCACGCCATCCATAAGCCCAATGCTAAAATTAACATTAGTCTTACGGACGGACTAGGCCTTAAGATTTAGCACCAGTTATAAGTATTTTCTTACTAAAATCTCTGCAAAAAGACATAATGTAATCATCACTTGCGTAAAGTTAAATTCAACTGAGGCTTTAAATAAATATGGGCTTTTGACTTTAAAAAATATATTCAGTTTTAAATAAACCATGACCTTAAAATAACATGACCATGAATCTTCTATTGATTTAATTTTTACTATTACAGTTTCTTGAAATTATTGTATTCCTGTATTACAAAACTATTCCTTAATAGTATAAGTAACATCGGGTGTCCACAAAAGAACTCCGAGGTTTTGAAGGCTAATACTAACACTAAATAATAAGTGTTGTTTTATGTTTAGTACATTTATTTAAAGCTAATATTCTCTAGTTTTATTTCAATTTCAGTATTACTCAATATGCACGCTATTAGTGGCATGGTACAGATTTAAACGAAAATTAACTTTTTTCCTGGTGTTAGCAAGCATTTCTGGAGATATTGCAGGCACACTCGTGATGGTTTTGCTCTGACGTTATCAAAATATAGATTTTTTAGTAGACATAATTTTCACCATTCTCCAATAGGAAAGGTCTAAAGGAGTCTGTATGTGCTCCTAGGGGGCCATGGCATGGGTCCTCCCATGCTCATCCACTATTGCTGAAACAGATAACTGGGCATTTTGCTGACGAATCATCATTGCATTGCAAGTAAGTGTCTAATTCGCTTGTTTAGGCTCAACCACTGCTAATTCATCTTTAAAATTACGAACAGAATTCGAAAACATCCCGTCCAAGTAATATGCAGGATTGAAAACCATGTTAAACTAAATTGTGTTAAAATAGCAGCCATGAAATCATGAAAAAGACAATAATAGGCAAATAAGGCTTGGGGTACCAATAAGGATGGAAAACGCCAAATGTTTCTCAGTAAAACTTGAAGATCTGTATATTTCAAAAGTCAACGTTCATTTTGTTAATTCATCCTGTTTGGCTATGAACATTTTTTAATTACATTATGGACATAGATATATTTGACTTATTTTTGTGACCTTGAAATTCATAATTTATCATTACAAAATTTTTACAGAAACCTTTTTATACATTTTCAATAAAATTTAGTTTTTATCAAGGCAAAATTACCTTTCTTACTTTAACTAATTTTGATAAAACAGTTTAAAGTAATATTTTGTTGTACCCTAGGTCTTAAGCCTTAGAAAAACACTATAGTACTTTAAAAAAATATTTTTTAATTATGAAACACAGCAATATTCAACAATATTTTATAAACCTTTTTTCCTAAGAATGTTCATTTAAGCTGTATATAGCTACTAGCAGAACCCGTGGCTTCGCTCACGATAAAAATTATCGTCTAACCTTGATATGAAGAATCTAGAGGACTGAATAGAAAATATTTATATCAAGGAATATGTCATGTAGGGATATGTTTGTTTTATGGTGGAATGTAGGATAACATGTAGATACCACAGTAGGATGTAGGATACCACAGTAGATAGTGAAGGTTTTCTTTTCACCGTTATAACTCGAAAACGGCCGGACCGATTTTAACACCAAATGTGTCGATTTTAAGGTACTTCTTTGTAGATTTACCATTACGTCTCTGGATTGCCTAGTAGGGCATCAATTAAGTACAGTAAAGGACTGAATGTTCGAAACAGTTATGGTGCTATCCGTGGGCAGTATTTCAAACTTGATTCACTTAGTTTTTAACTTAAAATATGGGCGAGTAATAATAATTTAAGATCAACTACTGATTGCAGCATTTATTTTTCCGTGAAAAGCCGGGACACTGTCGAATTAGATGAAAAAGGAATTTGCCAAATTATTGTAACTGGCATGATTGTAATTAAAAACATAAAGGCCGGCCTAAGGAAATAACTATAGCTCCCGCTGCCTAAAAAGATGGTACCACATAAAGAGATTATGATTGAACGTATAAGGTACGAAACTAAACCAAATGTAACTTTTATATAGTACGAATAACCTAACAAAATCATCAAAACAACCATAAAACCATGATAAAAGGAATCAAATTATAAATCAGCTGTAACATCGTATCCGTTTGTGAAGCTATATGCTTGATTTAATAAAATTTGAAATTTAAACTAAAGATCATCCATTACATTAACACGGGGCATTTTCAAAGCTTCAGCTCCACCAAAAACCTCTAAAAACTTCGAATAAAAGAAATCCGTTCTTGGTGAATGCCAACATTCTTTAAGGAACGTCCATGCAAATCTTCAAGGTTCTAGGTTAAGTAGTTTTGGCTGTACAATGATAGGTCAGTGGTATTTGACAAAAATATAGTAGAAAAGATAAATATAACTTACAATTAGGGATTTGAATAATTTATAAATTTTTACATAAATAGATCAAAGAATCATATCATTTCAGCACATTCTATTTGTGACTGAAAAACCACTGTTCTTTTCTCTTTCCATCTTACCGGGATTTAGTCTCAAGACTCAGCCACAAAAGGCAGTATGCTCTTCACGTTTAAAACTGCGTACGTAGAACTATACGAAACACCAAATCATCGGCCAGGCATGGATGTAATAAAAAAATTATTAGGAACGCCTCCAGGAAAAACGATAACTCCCGCTACCGAAATATAGATGGTGCCACTTAACTCATTAATGGTGGATTTTATCTAAACTAAATGTAACTTTTATATAGTACATAATTATGTCCTTGAAACAAATCAACAAAAATCAATGAAGCCATGATCAAAGAAATCAATTTATTATCTGTATCAACGTATACATTTCCGAAGCTAACTACCAGCTGATTGTTTTATGAACATTAAAAATGTAAACAAAAATCGTCCAACATACTTTTAAATGGGAAAATTTGAAAACTTCGGCCTCGCCAAAAACCCCTTTATACTACGAATTTTGTAAAATCCGTTCTTAGCGGATGCCTACGCCCTAAGAGGAACATCCATGCAAAGTTTCAAGGTTCAAGGTCAAGTAGTTTGGGCTGTACGATGTTTCCACTGAGTGGTATTTGACAAATATATAGTAGATATGGAGAGACATACAGCTATTGTGTTTCTAATAAGAGGTGATGTGTTTCTAATAAGAGGCGAATAAAAAAATCTAATATTCGCAGTCGGTAGGACTCGAACCTACGCTCCCAGAGGGAATCTGATTTCTAGTCAGACGCCTTAACCACTCGGCCACGACTGCTGGTGATATTCAATTTACCTACTTATAATATAACAGGTAAAACTTATTCATAAAAATACGTTTATTTCGGTTTAAGGACTCTTAAAAAATACCGTACCACAGTCATTAAGCACTGCAGTCCAAATAGTTGTAAAAAAATAGTCCAAATAGTTGGAAAAGTAAAAAAAAATGTTTTAACTGGTTTCTAAAAGGCAATGTATAATCCAAATTGAAAAAAAATGGAAATCCTTTTCAAAGTTTTCCCCATTGAGTTTGCCGAAATAATGAGTTACGAATAGATCCATGTTTCCTATTTAACTCCTTTTGTTGTATAATAAGTGCAATGTATGTAACGCTGATAAAATTAAGTCCATTTTAAAGATTTTTGGATATTGAATTGTACATTTACATTCGATTAACATTATATCTATTTAATTTATGTATAAGTCCCGCTTTACAAACACGATTTAATGATGATGAAAAAATAATGAATAATATAAAACATGCTTACCTCGTTTACAATTTCACGCCTCGATCAAAATTATATTCCAGAGCATATGCTTAAAAGTACAACGAATAAGCAATTATATTAAAGGTAAATGAATGTTAATTTAAAAACGGCAGTTGAAACCAATCAAATACTAATCAGCAGGCTGCAAGTGTAACCAATTGATTGTTACAGTGACGAGACCACCTGCAACCTTCAGTCAATGAGGGCGATTCGATCCATGTGACACTCTGGAAAATTAAGAGTTGACAAGTCTTTTGTCAACGACCTTTTGATGGCCTGTTATCCACCAACCACAGATGTACGGTTCTCATGATAACAAGATCAGAGACAAAATAAAAATGTATGATGTTTTTCTAGTTTGGCAAAGCATAGAAATTTCCAGGTTTTGGGTTTATCTAGGTTTTCTGTTACCAGCTTTATTATTCAATCAAAAAGATGTATGAGAATGTTTTTTTTAGCTATGAAAAGTGGAGTCATAACTATTTCTCAGCAGACCTTCCATCCCATTTTTAAATGTGTACCAGGTTTTGAGTGACCGAGGATTAAAAGAGCTCTTAGTTATAGTGAATCACCAACAGAGTGTACTAGCCACCTATTAATTTTGGTATTAGGAGAAGGTAATTTGTTTTTTGACAAATAAAACAAACAATATTCTATTATGAATAGTAGAGTACAAAATCTTAAAGTAAATAGCTAAGATAGGTTGACAGAAGCACCCTCTGTTAGTAATTAATCAAACTATGTCTTATTGAAATTCTGGGTCACGCAAAACTAGCCACAGTTGGGGCTAGAAGAATGGGATGTCAAAGAGGAAATCTACAATTAGTAAACCTCATTAGGGTACCAAACGCTTATTGTATAAGGACATTGCATATTTATAGGAGTGCCCTTTGCCAGAGTTTCAATAATTTAAATATATTTTTTTAATTATTTTCCTGTTTAGTTTGTTATTTCATATAATATAAGAAAGCTATCGCTATTTTACTACACGTTATAAACACGGACACCATTCTTGTGAATCGAAAATTTATTTTAATTGTATAGATTAATTTGATTTGAATTTCTAACATGACCTCAGCTTTTCTAAACTCGAAGATTTCCTCCTTATACAACATTTATTTCAATGATTTAAGGTTCAAGAAAAAACAAACTAAGGATATACTGCCATATTTTTTCTTCCTTCTTTTCAAAATGAAAACAATGCACATAAACCGATCAACAACAGTTATACTTCGTAATAGGTGAGTCAACCGTTACTCTTCCATCCGCTCTCGCCCCAAACGCCATACAAGTGTCGAGCAATAACCGACTACCACATATAAACCAGGCTATAACTCGCGTAATAATGCGTCCCGTCCGAATGAAAATCGATTAATCGGCTAAGCATGTCGCTCGGTTTACGATTCTCGGTAAAAGCGGGGTCGAAACAACTCCTGTCACTCACGCTGTGCGAGCGAGAGGGGAGATACGGCGACCGTGAGAGGGACAAAGAGGGAAAAACGGGTAATCGCATTTGTCCCGGATGGCGAGGGTTTTCTTGATTGATTCGGCAAGACTGATCTTTAGTGCGAAATTCTGCACCCGCCGAAGATTTTATTTCCCCTAAACAATTACAGGCGTGATATAAAATCGGATGGATCCGGACCCCTCGAAATCCGCATTTGTTCTGCGATCGCCCTTCCCAGATAGTGCGTTTTCTTTAATTTCATTCATGAGTAAGTTCATATCTTGAATGGGACTAAATTTTATTACGGGAGTCAAATATTATGACCTTTTTGCCAGTGATAGGAAGGATAAGTTATGGACGGATACGCTTCGTGTGTTTGAGTGCCGAATGGTGTTTTACGTCCTTCTTTATTTGACTTGATTTATTTTCTAAGCTTGCTTTTGACTGAATTTATGTAAATTAAAGACGTTTCTGTAAACCAAACACAAACCAACTTCATTGTATATATATATATATATATATATATATATATATATATGTGTGTGTGTGTGTGTGTGTGTGTGTGTGTGTGTGTGTGTGTGTGTGTGTGTGTGTGTGTGTGACTTAAAGCTTCATTGTTATACACCACTTTTCTGAGTGACAGGATTAGTCAACCATCATGTTTGTTTAATTTAATCGGTATTGGGCTTGTTGATTTGTGTAGTATACCCACATAGAATTTCGAAAGAAATAAAATAAGACCGAAAATAATTAAAGTAACCTAAAGGAACATTAAAATTTACATGCATGCTGAGAATAATGTCCCTAACTTATAAAATTGTTTTGGGCGAATAAAATCGAATTAACTACTTTGAAGACTCCTCGGTTAATGTTGGACAGCAGTTACTGAAGTTTTTCAAAAAGTTGAAATAGTATAGTTGTAAATTTAGTTAGATATTACCACAGTATCCTGATGAGTATCATAAGAATATTTGACGTTAGCTATATTTTGCATTAATTTTAAAAATTGCGTGCCAAAGTATTCTATAAAAATTATTCGGACACTCGTCATCTTAAATTACATTCAATAACGTATACACAATCGATCCCATTCTTTATACGATTATACATATTTTTTTATAAAAAGTTTTACTAGGAGAAAAAAGTTAACTTTTCAAAACTTTAAATTATTTCAAAAGAAAAATGTATTTGTAATAACTTTTATTACGGTTTCACCTTGATCTTCTTTCGTCCTATCAAAGACGCCCTACCTTTAACAAATGGACAGAAATGAAATATTTTGGCCTCCCCCAGACATGCCAGTATCTGTTGTCAGTGTAACCAGCCTCAATATCAGACCTCAATATAATCTTCTATTTCATATTGTGACAAATGAAAAGACATATAACAAACAACATTCCTCAAATGAATTGTTTCTTTTGTTTCAACACATGTATTTTCTATTATATACGGATAATATTTTAATGCCAAACGGTTCCTCCTGATTATAAAATGTATATCCTTTATTTTATCTTTGCCTAGAATTTGTCCTGATGTAAAATTATTTTATCTTTGCATAGAATTTGTTGCATTTAATAGAATATTAAACAAACACGTAAATTATAAATAAAAAATATCAATCAGAACAATAGAGAATTATTTATTATGCTGCCTTGGTGTATGAGCAGAAAATATGTTTATTATGTATGCAATTGAAATTATATGTAAGGCACTATTTTTGAATTACAAAAACAATACTTGTACACTGATCGCTTCCTCACGGTTAGTCATGATTAGTATGAATGGGTCCAAGGAGAAGAAACTATCATAATGTTCACACCATCTATATAAAGGGTAGTTAAAGAAAAAAAATTTTTCGCAGTCGGTAGGACTCGAACCTACGCTCCCAGAGGGAATCTGATTTCTAGTCAGACGCCTTAACCACTCGGCCACGACTGCTTATGAATATGGTTATCATAAAAAATATGTAGATTTAGGTGTAATTAATTACTGTTATGAGTTAGTAACAGTAATACTCAGTTCGGTGAAGTTGGTACTATTTGGCATTCATAATTTTTATGGTACATACTAGGGTAACAAATAACTGAAATATGAAGACCAGTTAGTTATATATTTTTACACTCAAGAAATATTTTTAACTTTAGAGATTAAATATAATTTACATAATTGTCATCGGTCATAGATGGCTCTCTGACTGGTCTATACCAGAGGTCGACCATGGCTACAGTAATTAGAAGCTGTCATTGTTCTGGCAAGTCTATTGGCTGTCCGGATTGACCAGCTTCCTGTTCACCTTGGTTCCTCATTGTCTGGGAACTTTGATTCCCAGCTGAGCATGGATACCCAGTCAGGTCTAAGCCCTGTAGAAAGTTGTGGATCGTCCTTGCTTGTCCATCTGGGAGGGGATGAGGGACTCTTATCCGACAAACTTCTAGGCGTCTGGTAGTCTGGAGGGCGAACCGACCTGTGTGAAACTTCACATCAAGGAGAGCTCCTAGGTGGAGGTCCTTGTCTGGGGATGCTTTGGAGGTCTCGGGGTAGAGAAGTGAGTCATCCTCGGAGGACCCTAGAGGATGGGTGGTTGGAAATATATCCCTCTTCCTTCAGAGGCGAGGCAGACTGACCATATCATACCTTTCCCATCCTTCCGTAATCTGCACAATATTCATAGGGAGACGTGTCGGTGACTTCCCGTGAGCGGCGGGTGGGCTGAGCGGCGGGTGGGTTGAGCGGCGGCTTTCAGGTAGACGAGGGTCAGAAGTGATTAGCCGGTTTACAACCCTTCCTTTGAGCGGCGGATTCTTTTGTTACCCTCTTTCTTAACTTTCGCTTGCACACGTTACTACTGGCACTAATGTGTATCGGTGGTTTTGTTTCTTCCCATTTTCTAAACATCGCACCGTATTATGAATTCGGACTCTGACACGTGACGAACCCTCAACACAAAGTGTTATTCCATCCTTTTTAGCGAATTTCCCCCTATAGGGAAGTAGCTATTACCGTAGACGGCATGGTGAGACTTAAGCCCAGGACCATGTTATTTTTTCGTTTTGAGGTCCCTAGAGCCCAAAAACACCGTTCGTTCGTTCATTTTCATATAAATGTATATATATATATATATATATATATATATATATATATATATATATGTATGTCCGTAGGCACGATAACTCTCGTAAAAAAAGTTCGATCTTGATGAAATTTGGAACAAACATTTATAGCGATATTCATGACTTCAAGTTCGAAAACCAGCGGGATCGGTACACTCTAAGGCAGTTTTTTTGACTAAATAAAATTTATTTTCAATATTTAACATATTTCTATTAATTTTATGTAAATTTAATGGTCAGAATTGAATTCAGCTTAAAAAATTAAACAATATAGCATTTTGAATAATTGCTCTACATCAATCGGTTACTGAGATGATCTGCAAAATGCAGTACATTGTCTTTTGTTTTTCCCTGAAGGGACATAAACTGTCCAAATTCTGGTATGAAAACACCAAATTTTTCAATCAATTTCCCTAAAATGGGATTTAAAAAATAATAATACAAACCATATGATTGAATTTAATTTGTTCATGTGATGGTTTGATTTGTTTTTATTTATTGGATCTGAGTAGATTGATAATATGTTTGCTGACATTTATGTACTATAACAAGTATACATTTATTAAAAAATATCAGAATATGAATAATTATTGAGAAATAAGATCATGAATGATAAAATGTACTTTATTCAGATTAATATTTACACAAAATATTCAAAACAACAACTTCCCTAACTTATGTAGAATATGCCAACATATAAAAAATAAATCCTATAGAAATTAACTGAGTAACTTTAGTCACGGTTGGTCACGCAACACCAAAACATAATGTAATTTGTTTGTAAATAAAATGTAAGAACAAAAATAAAAATAAACAAAAAAATAACGAGGCAATTTTATTTCTTCATTTTTGTTCTTCCAATGCGTTTCTTATAGACAAAATGATTTCACTGCAGTTGTGGTACTTTCTGTTGAACAAATCCCGTTTTTGAACAAGTAACTTAAAAATATCTAACACATATGTGTAAGAAATTTGAAAACATCTAGTAAAGCCTTAGCTACTTAGCGAATACACTTATGCTTACTGACGGACAACGAAATTTATTTGTATATGTACGTTATCTTCATTAATTAGTTCGCGTATCAATTACTCATACGTAAGACTTTTATTAATAATCCATCAATACTTATTTAATACGCTAGAGGTTTTTTGTGATCGTTACTCCTCATAAACTCCTGGGCCAATTTTGATAATTTAAGAGTCATTGGAAAGTGCTTATTGGCGTGTAGTTTTGCAGGAAGTTTTTATGAAGATTAGGCTAAAGGGATAGGCCCTAGACACCCTTAAAGTTTTGTATTTGTCCACAAGATATGACATGGGAAAAGCAATTTCAAATAAAGCAGCTGATGCAGTAAACAAAGTTTTCCAGCAAAGCCATATGTTATTGGAATTGAAATCATTGAATATTTATACTGCAGCATACTTTAAGCATTCATTTACGAGTTGGTAGATTTAGTGTGTATTAAAGCGCTTGATCAAGTTGTTCAAATGTCACAAATTGTGAGGTTTTCATAAAACTATTTGAATTTTATTCAGCTGTGATGTGTTAGTTATGATTATGTTGAAAATCTGTACTATTAAAGTATTATATTTATTTTTTACTAGGTGATTTTCTGTGGTTTTAGTAAGGATGTTCCATATAAACTTGAACTATCTACAATTTAACCTAAATTAAATAATCTCCTGAGAGATTCACAAGAAATATTGTTTATAAAGAACTTTGGTAAATAATCTCAGTATTACCGAAAGTGGCTTTTAAGTTTAACCATACCATTTAAAAAATGGTCCTAGAATACTGTACCATTATTGTTTTATCTAGCAGTCAATACACATGACAATTGCTCGATAACGGGTTTACTAGTACTATCTTAAACCTGATGAAATGCAATTTAATATAAAATAGTTAAACATTCCAAGTTATGGGTGATCTATCGTGTTATTCTTATAACCGCAGTTACACACATAATTTCAATATTTCAGTAAATCTATTTAGTTCTTCATTTTATTTTACGGAACCTAAGCAGAGTCCGAATTTATAATACGGTGCGATGTTTAGAAAATGGGAAGAAACAAAACCACCGATACACATTAGTGCCAGTAGTAACGTGTGCAAGCGAAGGTAGAGAAAGAGGGTGACCAAAGAATCCGCCGCTCAAAGGAAGGGTTGTAAACCGGCTAATCACTTCTGACCCTCGTCTACCTGAAAGTCGCCGCTCAACCCACCCGCCGCTCAGCCCACCCGCCGCTCACGGGAGGTAACCGACGTGTCTAGGTGGCAATGCTGGGGCTTTCATTCCTCCATAGTCTAACAGTCTACATAATTGTCTGTAGTGTCAGCATGAGACTTAAAAAAAAACTAGCTTTACAGCCAACTATTCACGTTATTTACGTTCCCAACTGAACACTCTCCATGACGTAAGTAGGTTCTCACACATGTCAGTAACACTAGATCATCCCCCACACCCCAGGTGCCGCCCCTGCCCCTGCGGTTGGACCGCAATTACACTGTTACTGCGGTTCAAGCGGAAGCGGCGTGATGAGCGCGGTTAAAACAGACCGCAAAGCGCGGTCTCTTTATGGGGCTGTGTTATGGTCGTTGTATAGCAAATAACAGGACTTGTTAACGAAGATTTAAGTAGGATTATTCGTCGAAAATGGGTTTATATGTGTTTTAAAGTAATTATTGTAATACTGTAATTTTGTATCCTTTTGTGTAACATGATTTTTATAGTATATCTTGATTCAACTAAGAAATTGTTATTCATAAACTTAGCTTCCAAAATGATTAAGGAGAGAAAAAAGAAAAATAACAATACATTATATGTAAACGTCTGGCCGGTCACAATACAAAATCTATGATACACGTACAGGAAATGTGACGGTAAAAGCTCCCGCTCAGCTTGCCGCAGGTCTAAGAAGGGGTTATACTTTTTATTAGTGGAGGTAATACTCAGTATTACTTGCGAGTTGTGCAGGACAATGTTCCGTACTGTACTGCAGCATAAATGTCGTAGTGTTAATGAGCGGTAAAACGTAAACAACGTTTTGAAAGTTCAACACAATCGTGAGGTTTAACAGAAGATTTGTAGGGTTTCCGCTTTTTGCTACCCGAGGACTAAAGTGTCAATATGAAATAATTTTCGAAATTCTGTTCAAATTAATAGAGTCGAGGTAACTCATCCTTCGATTTAAAGGACGCCAACCTATAATTATATGCCCTAATCTCCTATTTGCGAATACTTAGAGTTCACATCAGTTTTTTTTTTTTTTTTTTAAATGATGATAATGCACATGATAATCTCTAATTCATCTAATAAATAGTATTTTCGCAACAATGTACATTTGCAAAATCTTAATGTTTAAAATTAAATTGCCTTACCATGTTTTAAACTCATACAACTTAACTCTAATATCATAGGTTTAAATTAAACATGTTATTTTTGTCTAAAGGATAAAAATATAAAACAAAAACACAGAATTATCCCCCATGAATTCACCTCCCGTTGCAGCGAACTGTCCGACCCAGGGATTAAACCTTGTGTGACATGGCTGGTTCTATTGATGCTCAAACAACGCTGCAGGTTCAATGCAATATTCCTACCCCTAGGTCAAGCCGGCCACTGATTATTGGCTTAAATCCCCATTCAAGATCACACGGACAGAGGGAATTAGTGGATGCATCCGGATAAAAAAATATGTTTCTGAATGCATCAAAGCCGATAAAGGGAATGAAAGGGCTGTAAAATTAATCTGATGTAAAACGTCGAATTATGTGAACGTGTTTTGGGTACTTATGGATTAATTTTGTTGATGGTACTCGCTTGAACAAATTAAATCTGATTAAATTTGGAGACTAACAGAATATAATTTACTATATCAACTCCGTTAACGTTTGGGGTATGTTTTCAATGTAATTTTGTGCTTTTTCAGTATGAAATGGCATTTTAAGGTTTCTAATGACCATCTACATTACAATAACCAAATATAACTGACGTAATATTACCAAAATATATAGTAAAATTGAAGAGAACACCTATAGTAAATTTAAGAATGGAATTATAATGAAGAGCTATTTCTTGACGTCTGTAATTTCTTTAAGTCTCAGAAATTTGTTTTGTCTTTGCGAGTCTCCAAAATATTTGTTTTACAGCAACTTCAGACGATTAAAATAAATATATGAGTTATTTAACGTCAAATACTGCCATATCAAACACAATAGGAAGTGAAATTCCTGAGATTCATTCGCCAAACGAAACAGGAAAAAAACATTTCATAATGCTCCTAGTCTCGCAACTTTCATGAACTATCGATTTCTTCAACACGTTCGTAATTTAAAATCGGTATTATCTGTTATGGCAGTTTTATTAAAAGCTTTTACTATTAATTACCCTCATAACCATTCACAGCACGGAAGGAAAGACTATTTATACCCTTTCCTTCTCCCATACTCGCAAATACCCCGTTATCAGTATATCTATAGCCAAACATAACACGGAAAAATATGTTCCAATCACGTTGTTTGCTTTCGTGTCCGTTAGGTCGTGATCGGTTATTCGGTAATCCGGACCAAAGAGCGGCGAACACGAGGGACTCGGCATTAAAGATCAGTTCCAGAATCAATCAAGACCTTCCACGCTCTCCGGCCGATTATCACCCCCCCACCCATTTTCTCCCCCTCCCCAATAGTGGCGGTAGTACCGGAGTGACGGAGTGTTATTTCATTCCGGTGACATCCGAACGGTTACCGCTTCTCGTAAACCGTCAGATGGGGGCGGACTATTTCATTTTGGCGGAGAGATCGTGTAATTTAGGTTTGTATCGATGCTCAACTTTTAAAGGAAATACGATGTAAATTTGCCATTGAATATAGTGAAAATAAAAAAATCCATGGTTTTTAGTGTGTATTCTAATACATCGATCACTCCTTAAGTGTAACTAATAGTTCACATGTAGATATAGAACTTATAAATCTAAGGTTTTGGAATGTAATATTCTGAAGAAATGTGCCAACTAGGTAAAATACGCGACGTGTCAAAAATCAAGTATAAAAAACAAATTTATGTTAAGCATCCATGAGCAGCATTTAATTAATGAAAATTAACTAATAGACAGGAGTTTTATTTCGATAATTATCATTATTTCATTAATTGAGTTTTATATTTATATTATCATCAGAAACATTTTTAAGTAAAACTAAACGGTCATTGGTCAGTCTTTGAGACGAAACTAACATTGTAGTACGTCAAATTATTTTACTTTATATACGTTATATACATTTATATTAGTTTTTTTTTAGTTTTGTCGAAAATTATTGGTTGATTTGATAAAATATTTGTATTTGAAAACATTTTAAAGTTATTCCGGGACTTATACTTTTAAATAGAAAACTGCTGACACTTAGTTACATGAAGAATCAAGCTAATCGCTAAATAATACTACTTAAAATATAATAACAATTCATTTCACTCAAACGAGAAAGAGCGACGGACCGTAGTCACAGCCCTGCTGCACTCCAGCGATCAACAGGCGCTGCGGTGATGACTCACAGTCACGGTCGATGCGCCCCGAGTGCATCCAACACCGCACGTGACGCCGACAATGCACCGGGGATGCACCGACAATGCATTCCCGCCGTCCCCTTGATCCTGTAAACAATGCAGGGGTGTCGGGCCTAAATTAAATTTCGGTGATGAGGTTTTAAGTTTCGACCACCCGCGGGTACGATTAGTTGGTTCCAATCGTGTTCCAAGAGCTGCTTGAAGATTGTGTATTGGTATTATGTTCGGTAATTAGTGGTGTATGAGGTGTTTGAGAAATAAGTACTTTGCAATGTTAGCTATTCTTAAAAAAAAAACAAAAAAACAATCAATTTGTGTTTAGGACCTCAACGGAAAATAGGTGAATAAGTTCATGTTCGAGGAGTGGTTTTAATAGTACTGTTTTGTTGAAAAAGGTGGTTGCAATTAATTCCTTAACCAATCTTGAAAATAATAAAAATCGAAACAAATGAAAATATTATAATTGTAATAATTCGAGACGGAAATTGCAGGTATGGTAATTATTATATAAAGATATATACAAGGTAATTACGAGGATATATAAGATATATACAGGATAATAATTACAAGGTATGGTAATTATTATATAAAGACATATAAAGATATCGAGTTTTGTACTGTTCTAAATTTTCTTTTTGAACTAGAAGAGCTTGATCACCATATATTGGCGAAGCCATTTAGTTGTAATGCATTTTGAGTGCATCCTATTAAGTGCAGAAATGTCGATGTGAAATGCCCGACCCCAATGAAATATTCTAGCTTAAGTCTAGTCTGTTAATTACCATCAGCGATAGGGGGTTTGTGCTGTTGGAGTTCGAACGAAATCCGAGTAGTTAGTCCTGTCTATTGAAGAGCTTAAGCTAATAGTATTAATTACAATAAAATTGTGTAGGTCTGAAAGTTTTATTAATTCCTAAATATTATCTAGAATAACAAATGAAATGTGAGTTTTGTTTATTTTACTTTCGAAATGACTTTCAGAGGTGACGATTTGCATGTGTCCAATAAGCCATTAAAATGTTGTAGTTCGGTATGATAACTAAGTAGCCAAGAAACTAGAAAGCTCCTTGATAAAAAAACATACCAATCCACTAGTCAAACAGTAGGATATAATTGTTTGTCGCTTTTTACTAATACTAATTAATAGCAATTGTAACATCGGTAATCCACCTCAATCCATCTTACATTTCTCAAAAATATAAAAAAAATCTGTTAAAAATCCCGTCCAAAAACAAATTAACATATATAAAATTATTCCGTTGCTTCAGAAAATAATGACAAGCTTAAACAAGAACATCAAAGTGCAATTTTTTCAAAAGAAGATCTTAATAAAGTCTTTTAAGACTCTTTTATTTACTCATTGTTGGAAAACTAAGTTGTTTACATGTAAATAAACAAAAAAAGTGCCAACAGTACTTCCACTGCATATTTCCCAAAAACAATACAAAACCTATAAGAACTTCTCTCCTCGCCCCCCGTCACCAAACCCCCCCCCCCCCATTGTAACAATACAGGGTGAGTGACAGGGCGATATTTCACCCCTGGACGTCTTGCTCGTAAACTCCCGCCACTGTACGGTCAGTGCGGTCCGGGGCGTCATTATTGCCGTGATCCAGGGGCGAGTCCACTTCCGCTTCCGCCCCTGGTCGCTCCCGGGGGTTGATTGGAGGTCTTGAAGTTCGCTGATGTTGTGGTGATTTGAGTTTCCTGCTTTGGTGCGAGTTGATTTTGTTATAGTTTTGTATACGTACACATATTAGTCTAAACAGTTTAATAAGGATTCAAAAAATATGTTTATGTAATCCGGTTTTTTGTGTTTGAAATTTCAATGTTCAATTATTTTACTGAATATGACTTTATTAAGAAAATACTAAAATCATTAATTTTAGTCAAAATGCTAACTATAGAGGTGTTATTTTCGAAATTCCCACACATTCAGTTAATATTGTATAGAGGTTTAAATTATTAGGAGTAAGTTCAGGTATATTTAAGAAGATTTACACGTGCTAAATAAACTACCAAATGTTAATAAGTGATTAGGTAACTGTTCAAAACCCCTCTAATCCAAAATGTTATGACAGAAAATAGAAAATTAAGATAATATAGGACAAAACAGGACCTAACTAATAAATACAGCCTGTGTTGTTATTTATTATGTCATAGCAATACCTGAACCCTTTTCAAGAGAAACAAAGGCATTTGATTGTCTTTAAAAATAAGGTTCTATGAGAAATATTTGGTCCAGTAAATGATGATGGAGATCGACGCGTAATTGGGAATCGAACATTCGTGTCCTATACCAAGATCCTGGTAGAAAAGCAAAAAACTTGTATGACTTTTAAAAGCAAATGGCATAGATTGGCTAGGCCATACATCACCAAGAGAATAAATCCAGAGACCATAGGAAGTGTGTAAGGCTGTACCAATATGAAGACGGTCTTTAGGTTAACCTAGAATTGGTAGAAGATGGTACGATCACCTCCTGAAGGATGATAAAAAGTTGGTAGTAGGCCTACAGTCTAAATAGCAGAGGGCAGAGAAGAATGGAGGAGATAATCTTCAATGCTTGGGATCCACTAAGATTTAAAACTCGGGAGTGAATAATTTGTGATTTGTTCGGTTTTATAGTTTTTCAACATCCAAAGTTATGCACGATGAAATTGGTTGTATAGTATGGATAAAGATAAGTTCAGTATGAAATTACTTTTTATTAGTTCGTAAGAAGATTAACTTCACTGTGAACATTATATTTTATCATTCGCACTCAAACAATATGCCAAGACCATTTTAATATAAATGATCACTGTTGCTGTGAATTAAAATGTAAAATATTTCTTATTTTATTAGAATGTAACATGTTTTATTTTGTAATATGAGTATTGAAAACTTGAAACCCTTGTTTCTTCCTATAATTGCTATTATAAGAATAAATATTAGTTAAAACTTCGCATGAGGCAGAGTTAAGAAAGTATCCATCTGTTTAAACAATGAATCGTAGTGACAAGTTGAGTGGTATGTAGATTTCTCTATTGCCATATGGCGGTACGGATCGGGTGCATATTTATTAGTCTACAGGTGTTCAAATGATTCACCCTAAAATTTGTACGTGGTAGTAAAAATAGTTGATCGATTCAATGATCATGATTAATTTATCATACGATTACATTTTTAATAAATTGATGCTTTTAACTGAAACTTTCACCTCATTAGACGATGAACGCGATAAAATGAATTTACTGTATAACTGTTTCAATTACGTAATTTCAAATACCAACTACTTAAGTTTCGATGCGTGTATTTTTGTAGTTTTTTTAGGCCTTAGTTGAAGTTAAGATTTTTAGCAGTGACAGAAAGAAGTACATAGATGCTGGATCAAAGTTGTTTTTTTCAATTTCTTACCAGTGTATATAAAAAAAAACAGAAAAATTAAAACAAATTTAAATTTAAAATAAAAAAAGAATATCTTACAGCAGTCCGTTAAATTCTATTGATGAACTTGAATGAATTAATATTAATTATAATTTTGTATTATGTACAGTACTGATTGTGTAGCATGTAATATGTGTCCTGTTCCTAATTGTACGAATTAACACAGTTCAATGTGTAAAAAATAAATATATGAATAAATAGTTTTTAATTGAAATTGAAAGACTTTATCGCGAGTGGGGATTAAATGCAGACTTAACTCGTTTCCTATTCAAGACTTGTTTTTACTCTTCGATTTATTTATTTATTTTTAAATATTTTATTAACTTGTTAACAGTTTGTATACATTTAGCGTATAAATGAGACAAAGACAGAAATCTGTTGTTTTTTATCATTACGTCAATAATTTTAATATAGAAACTACAGTTTGTTTTAGAAATAAATTTTTAAACAACCACTCACAATTTCAAATTGAGTAAAAGAAGTCTAAATAACAGGATATAAAAAAATCTAATCAGTGGTGAATTAGCTAGCTAATTTGTCAAAATAAATAATCCAGTGAAAAAATATTATAAGGTAGACAAAATTTATAAAATAGCCTTTTTATTGGTATAAAAATAACAAATAAATATGTTTTACAACAATATTTACATAATAAAAATAACAAAATAGTAATATAATTACGTAAAGTATATAAGTAAATTTTAAGCAATGAAACAGAAAAAAATCATTAGCGTAAACTGAACAATCGTGCTAGGGAAAGTTTGAAGTCATTTAATTCCAATGATGTGAAGAAAGCCAATTACAATTTAAGAAGAGTCAAGTACTTCGTAAATCTTGGTAGTGTTTAGAATTTTAAATCTTGAGTGTAACAACAGGCTATAACAACAAAGTATAAATAACATAAATTTTTAATCATACATAATTTATATCCATGTCATACCTCCTCTATAAGCTCGTCATGTAAAGAATAAAAAATTTAGTTGTATTTTAAGCAATAAATTAATTTTTATGGACGAAATTTTCTAAATGAAATACACAGTTAAAAATTGTAGTTTCATTTTTATCCTATAAATTATTCTGCTCATTAATCAGGACACTGAAAAATTATATAGCGGTGTAATATTTTTTAATTGCATTTTGCGTGTATATTTTAATCTAATTGAAAGTTTGGCAAAATAACAACTAATATTACTTTAATCAAATAAAAATGAGATATATGTTGATGGTTTTGGGAACAAATACTGTGATTACTTAAAACATATATAACTGATCTTTTATTATTTTCACTTTCATTGGCTGGAAAACTAAACTTGTCTTTTTTGATATCTTATACTACGTGTTAAAATTTGTTTAGATTAAAATTTCTTGGTACTACAAAAACTAAAATTTTTACCTAATTTTATTTTATATTTCCAGAATTATTTTACCAAAACTCATATTACCGGTACGCTCTCAAATTATAGTACAACTTTGATATCTGTTACACTCATACTTCCAACACTCAGTAATGTTTGTGGCCACCATACCCACTGTGCCCGTGTTCCTCCCCTTCCTTGAACCCCGATTTTTTCCCATACTCCTGCTCGTGGCCGTAGTGCCCCGAGTGCGCCTTCTCCTGGTGGTTGCCCTTGTGTTGGTTGTATTTGTGCCCGTTCTCGTGGCCTCCCTCGTGGCCTCTGCTGTGGTGATGATGTCCAGAGTCCAAGTAAGCCTTCTTGTCATGGCCTCCTGCCGTATCCTTATGTTCCTTGGCTTTGTGGCCATGTTCGACATGACTTCCCGTATCGTGCTCCTCATCGAAGAATTCCTCGTTCTTCTTGAACTCATCTTTGTGATGGACAGTCCTAAATCCTGATTTCTTGTGGCCTTTGCGATGTCCCTTCTCTCTGTGATAGTCTTTTTCATGGGCTCCCTCTGCAGCTTTATGACCAGCTGAGTAATGTGATGATTTGTCTAAGTGAGATTTTTCACCAGCGTCTTTTTCTTTGGCGTACGCTTTGTTTTCTTCGTGGCCGTGTTTTTCGTTTTCTCCTTTTGAAAAGGCTTCCTTCTTGTTGTACCCCTTCTCCCCTTTGGCTCCGTGTGCTGATTTGTGTCCGGCTATATACTCTTTACCTTTTTCGTTTCCGTAATGTTTTTCTTTTTCGAATCCTCCCCCATAACCTCCTCCGGTGAAGATCACTCCGCCGTCTTCGATTAAACCATCGTCTACGCCGTCTATTATACCGGTGCCTAAAACTGTCCCGGCATCTTGTAATGGTTGATCTGATTCAATCTTACCATTGTCAGAAACGTGAGTGTCTGGAACATCTCTTCCATCGTACTTGTTAATGACTGATTCTGAATAAGTTGGCTTCTCTATCACTTCATCGTTGGAATATTCTGCAACAGGATATTTATTCTCGACAACACTGTGATGATGGTTCTTAGCAGAAGTCTTCTCCCCTGGTGATTGGTAACTACTACCTGTTCTATATCTAGACGAACTTTCGACCCTCTTTTCGTTATCCTGAGCGTATCCATCAGGAAATCTCACAGTGGTTTTAGACGAGTACTCTTTTTGAGTTTTGGTTCTATCTGGATTGTTAGACTTTGGATAACTATTTCGATAATTTGAACGCTCTGCAAGTTCGCCTGGACTAGAAATTATAATAGGATTATTGGGTATGTATTTACCTGGGCGCCCAATTTTTGTTCTTGACAAAGTCTCTCCATTAAAGCCACCGGAGGAACTTACTCCATTAGGTACTCCAACAGGGCGTTTTACTTTAGCATATTTCCCATAGCGTCCTGCTTTGCCATATTTGGTGTTTTGTCTCAGTTCATCTTCTGTAGTAATCGGCCGAACAATCGTATGTTTATAGACTTTCGCGGGAGCACCGTTATTCCTTATTCTAGTCATTTGCTCCGTCCTTACTTCCGTCTTTCCTCTTCTAGGAGTTTGAAATCCATATTTCCCCTCTTTCGTTCTACCCAGGTAGTAGTTGCCGTTTCGTCCTTCTTTATCTGAGATATACTCGGGTGTCATGGAAGGATACACAACTCTGTAGCTGGAGGAAAGTTCAGGTTGACGAGCGATTCTTCGCTCACCTTCCTTAGTAATATTGTCTGTCTTCTTGTTCTCATCCTCAGAAACCACCCCGTGATGAACCACCTTGAAACCCGTCTCAGGATCGATGATTTTGATCTTCGCACTCCTCACGATCACCGGATCTTCGTCTTGATTGCCTCTTTCTGATGAAGTCGATCTAGCAGGTGCCTCTGATAAAGTCCCTCTAGCAGGTGTCTCGGCTTGCAGATACGACACAGGAATCTTCTCCGGCTCCAACTCCGTGATGATCGAGATGATCCCATCCGCTTGCTGCACGACTTTCGGAGACGCTGGGGCCACCACACAGACGACACAGCACAACAACACGACTACAGGTGTCATGACCTCTGACTGGGCGGGTGAAAGTTGACCGCCGGCTATATACAGGGTGTGTAGAAACATGGGACGTACCCTTGGCGGTTGCAGAACCGTCTGCAGCGGCATGCGTCTGGGTGTAATGGACCGAGGAGACCTAGATCCATGGCAATCGACTGTGAACCGGGTAAAGTGGCCGTGAGCATCGTTGGGAAATTGGCTAGAGGTAATTTGTTTTGGAAACAACAATGTCAAAGGTAGCCCACTGTGATAAGAAAAAACAGCAATGCATTTTTAGCGTCTTATGCATTGAAGAAGTAACTGCATTTCATCATGTAATACAAGTTATTTGTTTAGGATGTGGTCCGAAAAATGGTATCCAAAAAAGTAATTTAATTTCATAAAGTAAAATGTTTCACTGGTGTAACATGTTGTAAGGGTATAAGACTGCATGTTACGTTGATTAATGATCCTTCGCCACTCATCCTCATCCATACTAACTAGAAGCTGTAAATATAATTTTTTAGTGATTTATTACATCTCTTGATTTATGTCAAGCCCGTCAATTAACATTATGATACTCCAATTATCGGTTCTTTAAACCTTCTAATCATTTTCAAAATTTTCAGTGACATTTTTATTTTCAGAAGTAATTGTATTTTCAAATGTAACAGTAAAACAGTTTTTGGTCATTTTTTATCTGATCCAAAAAAATATAAAATTCGTAAATTCAAAATCGACAAACCAAACCGAGTAATTTGCTGGCCGGATTGTCCTTTTCATAGCCCGCCGCACCAGTCCACAGCCGCAGCGAGTCACGAAATGATTACCATTTATTTCGACAATTCGGTTGATGAAATGTCAATATTTTACGAACTCATCGTCCATATTTGAAGTGCAGCGGGCAGCAAATGTCATCGGGTGCATTCTACGTTCGGAAATAAAACATGAAATGTCAAAGGCAGACTGCCAGCCAATTAGGGCGTGCATTGGACCAACATGATGCAGAGATGCAGTTATCCGGTCAATCAGGGGACCTCCGGTCTCTGGGGACCTCTCGCAAAAATGGGCAATTAGGCTGAACCCATTCATAGGTCTGATTGAGCCGCTGTTCATTTTGACTGGAATAACCGGGTAATTAGCAGTATGCAGCTGAGGGGATTTGGACAGCTTCGGGCATGCAGTCTGTAGGAGAGATTAGAGCCAGAAATATGTAACGGCATTTGAAGGTTTATGAAAATGATGGCAATAGGACTATGTCAGAATAACAGTATGCATGTGGTAGCAAAGCTGCTCTATTTTTTAAGAATTATATACATTGAAACTATTTTAGTCTCTGCTTTATATATTTTATTCCTGAAGAATACCGGGTGTCTCACCTAAAGTGAACCAATAGCTAACTTTTTTATTATAAATCTGACAAAGAACTTCTTATGGGGCACTTCCCTTAATTTTTAATGGTGCTTTTTGGAGTCACTTCGAAAATTAAAAATATGGCCGCCATTTTCCAATATGGCGGACAACTTTGATTTTTTCTTATGGAACACCCTATATTTTAGGGCGTTTTTAGATTCAACGCTTAATTTTAGGAACTTTTTATTCTTTATAATTTTTTCCTAAACCCAATGGTTCAGCAGACATGAGCAGTTAAAGTTAGATTTTATCGCCATTTAAAAAGCATTGTGAAATTTTTGGTAGTCTGAATATCGAAAACGGTTGGGTTTGATAAAAGATACCAAAGAATAAAAGTGCCTAAAAATGTTAGTTTAGTTGAGGTTTAATCATAAAATGATTTTTAGTCGAGATTTAATCATGGAAATGTGTTATTTTGAATATGATTTTACTCCATAAGGAATACAGGAGATGGCACAGTTAAATGGACACAATGCATTTTAAATGGGGAAAAATCAAACTTTAACTGCTCATATCTGCTGAACCATTGGGTTTAGGAAAAAATTATAAAGAATAAAAAGTTCCTAAAATTAAGCGTAGAATCTAAAAACGCCCTAAAATATAGGGTGTTCCATAAGAAAAATCAAAGTTGTCCACCATATTGGAAAATGGCGGCCATATATTTAATTTTTGAAGTGACTCCAAAAAGCAGCGTTAAAAATTAAGGGAAGTGCCCCATAAGAAGTTCATTGTCAGATTTATAATAAAAAAGTTAGCTATTGGTTCACTTTAGGTGAGACACCCGGTATACATGTTACGGCTCACAGTATTATTTTTCAATTTCTAGGTGTTATAACAATGACAATATTATAATATTATCAAAAACACCTATTTCATAATAAATAGTTATCAGTACAACGTTTACTAGCCGAATTACCTTTCAATTTCGTTACTGTTAATCTTGTTGACTTTGCACTGTTAAACATAATCCTTTATTTTAGGGAATTAAATTTACTAGCAAATGGTTGTATTTTATTTTAGTACTTTTTAAACTGTTTATTGGGTTATACAAAATATTAGTTGCAAAAATGAAGAAATGTTGAATTAATTTTCAAATTGTACCTATTCATTTTGACGGGACCAGTTTTTATGTAGTTTCAGCTTCTATATGGTATGATAATTTACTCCCAGTTTAAATGTATACTAATATCTCCCACAGTATTGAGCAAAATTACTACTTTTTACTCTCTCGTTTCAAACTCTAAGCACTTACCCAAATTGCATTTTTGAGTAATTCCACATTAGACCCACTCTAAGCCTTAATTGCAGTGTTGACAATTTACGGACAGATATTTTCACCAGAATATGGCGATTAGGAGGGGCGGTGGATTACATTATCCCCGTTGATTAGCATATTATCAGAACGGGAGACACCTGTACTCGGGACCATATGTGGCCACGTGTGTGAATTAGCATAACCTACGATTAAACAGATGGGGCGGTCTGGCCACCCGGGCGACACCGTGAGTCATTGGTTCGAATCCCGCCAAACCCCAATGGCAATTAGCTATGTGATAGTGCCGTAACCTTGAAGGTGCACTAGAAGCTGAATATATAGCTGCAGTGAATGTCTATGGGAACTATTAAACCTGGCCCTCATTAAGGATACAAAAGAGTCGTTGTAAGTGATATGCAGGTGAAAGTTGTTAGGTGAGGTTTAAGAGTGATTGTGTCTTAAGCTTGTAAGTCAGTTTGAGCAGAATGTTTGATGGCTTAGAAAAATCGTTAATACTTTCGATTGAAACAAACAGTGATTTTATAAGAACGATTTACATTTTTGAATAGCAAAGAGGTATGAGCTGTTTACTCTCATCAAGTAGTAGTACTAGGTAGGAAACAAACTGTTTATCACCATACAATAGTTAAGGCCTGTCAGTTTAAGTAATAAATAGCTCGATAATATAACAAAAGGGATTTAGATGTGTTCTTAATAAAAATTTTCGATCTCTAAACATTTGTGGCCTATAATAGAGTAATTGAGATAAACCAGTGCTTAGAATTAAAGAGTTAATCAGTGTTTCTAAAAGAACAGGATTCCTTTCCCTGAAAAGAAAGGACGAACCCACCCTTCAGATTTTGCAGCTGTGATAACAACCACTCTGAATTGGGATTGTTTGTAGAAAATATCAAGCAAAAAGTGTGTAGTAAAATCGGGTTTAGGATGGGGAAGAATCCAAGAGGATCCTAGTCAAAGCCCAAGACCGGCTGCAGCAACATCACCTAGAGCAAACATAACCGAAATGACCCAAGTCTGCAGAAGAATCAAAGTCACTTTTTCATCCTCCCATCCTGACAACATACAAGATCGACACAACGGCTTGCAACATTTCTCAAAGCCCTAAACACACACTCATATTTCTACCATTGTGACTGGGAAGTATGAGAGATGGGAGCGAGGGTCGGATGTCGTCACTGTAGTCCATGAAATGACCCTTTCACAAAAGAAGTGCACCTCATTAAGCCGCGCTGGCCGCTGAATTGAGTCCGTAATGTATTCATGGGCCGGCCGGTAGCTGTCTTCGCGCTGGATTTATGCCTGTTGTGATGGCGAGCCGGCTGCTGTGGATGGATCGCGGTTACTTTAAAAGGTGACGGATTGTGTTTATAAATTCGGTATGGACTCGAGGGCTGTGCACAGCAATAGCGACTTTGTTATGTATAATTGAAAGTGCTCAGATATACTTTTGAAAAATAATTTTCGACTAGGACATGTACGAAATTATGTTTTTTATAGTTAATAATTTCGTCGTTTCACCTTTAAAATGAGGGTATATCTAATTACACCGACTGAACAAAAAATAACTGAGTATTGTTTTAGTGTTTCGTATCACTGATTCTTTTACTGTGTAACTACCAATCAACTCAGCATCACAGAAATATGCATAGTGATACATAAATGATATATATATTTATTTCAGAGTAAAATACTGAATTGTGTGATTAAGCCTTTCTACCTGCTACATTTTCATTTTTTTTTTACCTGCTAAAATTCATAGCTAACTCTTCCAAACAAATTCAGATTACCGTTTGAAAAAGGTATTGGTAATGTTGGAAGTAAAAATGAAGATAACATTACTGAATATACTGAACATGTTACAGGACTCAAAGAAGTTTCAACAGCCACTAAACATGTTTAGAAAATTTATTTTACATATTACTATTAATTGCTTTGTTACTTAAAACTTAAGAACATAGAGTATTATTAAAAACTTTTCAATCCGTGCGATAATCCCTAGAAGTCAAAGCATTTTCCCAAGTTTATTACAACACCAAAATCGTCTGTTACACCTCATTAATTGTGCAAAATAGGCCAACCCTCGCCCATTGATTGTAAGCAAAGCAGATGGCAAGTAAAAATCAAGGTCTTTTGTCGTGTAAAGAAAGCTCTAACGAATCTGCATACGCTGCAGCCTTGGAGGGAAGGGGCCAGTAGAGTGTCCGGTGTAATCAATGTCACGGTGGTCAGTCTAGGGTGTCTAGAAGTCTATGGATCGGCTGCGGGTGTGAAGGTGAAGCTTGTCACACAAGAAAAGACCCACAAGTAACGGATGGTTGATGAGTGTGTTTTGCAATGACAAGTTTTAAGAGGACATGTTTCTAGAAGCCCTCCCATCTTTTAAAACTGGCGCTTGAAAAGAACACAGCTTGTTCAAGGGAACCAACGTTTGACTTGAAGAATATTATTATTTTGCCTCCGTTTTTTTTGTTTTAACTTTCTTATTTCACTTCAGTAACGGTTGGGTTCGTTCTAGTTTATATTTTATTTTTTATCGAAAAATTCACTTAATTTATTTTCATTATTTACTAAAATCTTGTATTTCAACATCAAAATCAACAGTTGTCATTTCGATGATAAATCTTACATCAACAAACATTTCTTAAGATTATTTGGCTTCAGTTCCAATTTTTGAAAATAATAAACGAAGGAAGAATTGACATGGCCCCAATAAGCAATAGTAAATATTCTTTAGAACACTGATACAAAAGAAAACATACAATTTGTGATTCGAGATTGACATTAGAATACAATATGGGTTACCCGCTCTTTTCAACCTCCACACATTTATCACCAACTGGTTTCTTCTACCCCCTAATCTAGCACGTATCCAAACACTATCAAGTTTCTCAGCCGGGCCAGAACGAAGGGGTGACAATCCTACCTCTGTTCCCATTGTACCAGCCCTTCACAAATGATCCGGCCAATATTTACGACAGGTCTGAATGCTCTGACCCCAGATTGACCTGTCACCTGGCTCATTACTAGATATTTTTTACAATTGCTTGCACACGATAGTAATGTTGTAACGGACAGTTTATAGTCTTTTGTCACCAGTTCGTCTCACAGTCGCTCGCCAACGGGACGGAAGTGTCATGCTAGATCCGGTTATTTGTGGGCTATTAGGGCCCCAGGGTGTGAAATGGTGCGTGTCAGATGTCGCGGCGTTACGCGTCTTCAGGGGCTAAACGCTAAACGGTGTCTGTTAAAACGTTTAAAGTTTATCGCCGGTACGTCTGGGGAATCTCGATAAGATTTATCAGACTTTATACTATTGTTGAATCACAGTTTAATTGTAAATCACTAATTTCCGTTTAAATTAGATGAATACCAAAGCAAACAGAAACATACTCATGGCGGTAGCGGTTGATTTTTTATTTTTGTATGTGTCATTGCATTTCAAATTTAATTTGAGTTGATGATGAATGTAAAAAAAACCTCCTTGACCTCTCCTACAAAATATCACAGAGAAGGGAGCAAATAAAGGTAAAATATAAAAACTTGTCAACATAAAAAGTATTTTTCAATTTGATTGCCTAAAGAATAAAATGTTAAGGCCCTGGCTTGTGGCTGATACGGGTGGAAAGCTCTCCTGGATGCCCTTTGCTCCCAGAGAAGATCAAGGTAATAAGTCAAGTAATTTATGAAAGAAGATCAAAATAAATAGAAGAGGATATGTAAAACCACGATACCCTGCCTCTTCATTTGCAATTAAACCTTATAA
This sequence comes from Flexamia atlantica, assembly GCA_035578135.1. Taxonomy (NCBI): domain Eukaryota; kingdom Metazoa; phylum Arthropoda; class Insecta; order Hemiptera; family Cicadellidae; genus Flexamia; species Flexamia atlantica. Next base: position 16,515,008 of record JAQJVK010000011.1, read on the forward strand.
AAAAATGCCTAAACAAACAGATGTAGTTGTGGGGGGGAGGGAGAAAATAAAGGCCATAGTTGTTTCCAACAAACTGAAGACGATCCAAAACGACAAACCAGACTAATAAATTCAAACGTTTGCGACACGAAGCTGATAAAACGGTAACTATAATAAACCGTTACTGGTTCGTTTACCGGTCATGTCACCGCATCAACTAGTTTCACTATCCTTCACCGACCATTCCCTATTTCATCCCGTTTGCAACAGAAACCCATCCTCCCACCTCCATACGTGCCTGCTGCGCTGCCTGCCGAATTAGTCTTCGCCACAGAGAGGCAAGACTCCCCGAGATTAATAGCGAGTAGGTTGGCGATAAAGAAGGAGTTGACATTAAAAAACCATCAGGTTGTCGCAACGTGTTTGCACAAGACGGTATTAACAAAGTTGTGATGGATTGTGTATGGTAATACAGCAGCTGTCAGCTGATTAATGTCACGTGACATGTGACGTCAGGGTTGCTCAAGGTGGGGGCGTGGGTCCTCTCCTGTTCATCGGACGCCAGGATTGATGGTCTTGCTCCTTTTGTAAGCAAGCGGTTTAAATAACCGTTCGGTTTATTGAATAACGTCCATTTTTTAAGTTGACGAGGCGAGATTTCGTTATAAGGAGGGAAAATGTTTATAAAGGAGATTAATAGTTGGTTGGTGGAAGCTAAAGAGTTTATTAGTTTATTTATTTTTTGGGAGGATTGGAGCAATTTTTTTAATGATTGAACTACTAACAACCAAAACTGGCAGATGAATTACATAAAGTCTTCGTGATTGAAATTCGAATAACCTCTTCAGAGACCTTTATTGTTTTTATTGTTGGATAAATGCGGTATAATTTAAACTAATTTCATTAAATAGTTCACTTAAATGTGCTTGGACCAAAACCTTGATGAAGTTTACTTTTCTGGAAATTGCAACGCTTCCTCAATCAAACAATGATGATAATTTGACTTTTGAGTAAGAGGATCAGAGTTCTACGATTGCATCAATTATTTCTGAAATTATAATATAACATTATCTATTTTGTATTGCACAGTGTCTTTAATTAATTGCATTTTCAACAATAATATTGTTTAGAAATGCATTTAAGTATATCCGGGTCAATTTTCAGATTAGGAAGAGTTTTTTAAACACTTACACTAGCTAAATACTTTTTTACTCATTTTTTCATGAATTCCCACCGACTTAGGACAATCGTAGAATATCCCTCACAAAACATCCACACCTTACCAACGCTCCCTTCACGGTTGTCACTCAAGCTCGGACGTTGAATAGAACATAAAACCAACTAAGAACGATTAGCCTAAGCAAACAACAAGGGCTTGGATTGCAGCTGATCATTCCCGGGCTGTCATTCCAGCCGAGGTAATGACAGAATAAACCCGGCTTATAGACCTAACCAAACACCTTACCCTTCCGGATTACACCGTGAGTTTCCCGAGTCGCAAAAAGTTCTTGTTTAATTTTCTTTTTATTAATACTAAGACGTCACTTACAGGGAGTGACGTTTTATTTCTTCTCTGAATAATCCCGTGTTCCTTAGGGCGGTAACCCTTCCTTAACCCTTCTTTCTCCAATTTGCATATTCAAAACAGCTTTATCAACGACGGTTGAAATTGACTTTTACAACTTCGCTAATCGTAATAAATGACTTCGGTAGCGGAAATGTTGCGGATAAAGCGTATGATTAATTTTTTACCAAATTGATGATGTTAAAGTCTATTTAGTTGGTCCCTGGAACCACGTTTTTCTTGAAACAAACCTTTTGGCAATCATAACGAGACCACAGTTAATATCAAATAAAAAGCTTAGAAAGTACATAGATGTTTAATTTATTAAGGAATAAATTTTAAAGGAAACTTAACGATATTGATTTAAAGTAATGCAATTACGAATATTGTTTTAAGAGACCCCTATATATTCCTGGGATAAAAAAAAAACAAAAAACACAGACATTAATTAGTAGAACTTACCGCTATAAATAAACCCTATATAAACACCGCCATTCACATCAAAGGGTATTCTTCTCCAGATGACCACCAATTATATTCAAATTGTGGCTGAACAAACAGTCAGCTGTTTAAGCATAATTGTAATCGTATAATTGCAGCAATTACATGCAGATGCTCTTGTGGTCACTACGCACGCGCGCAGACTTTGTGGACCTATTAGTGGTCATTTAATTAGTTTACAACCAGGAATTAATTCATTTGTACGAATTACTCTGCACGAAAGTCAGAACAATATACAGGTACAATTATGTTTAAGTGTCACATGTCCTGTGGTTTATTGATGAACCGGTTCCCAGTTGTTAAAACGTAGACAACAGAATGTATGATTTTTTTCAGTTTCAGAATTTTTTCCAATAAGTAAACACGGTATTTTTAGTTATCTTTCACATTTTTTGCTTGCTTTCTCTTTTACTGGGCTTAAACCATTGAGACAAAAGATTGCAAATTACAAATTTATGATTAAAGGTTGGGAGTAGAAATTCGTATACCCCGTGGATTCTACCAAATAAAATGTCGAATTTTAATGTTACCATGGAATGACAAAATTGAAATGACAAAATTTTATTTGAAAATCCAAATAGTGATTTTTATGATGTTGGAATTAATTAAATAATTCTTTATGGTTGCTATGGAAATTAAAATGAATCTGCTCATTTTTTCCGATTCGTCATACAGAAAGCCACTGTTAAGTTATGTTGATTTTTTCTTTTAAGCTCCTTGGAAATATCTTTTGCTTATCTATATAATAAATAGATTGATTTAGCTGAAATTATGTAATATATTACTGCTCAATATCATGGATAGTGCATAACAAATTGGTAATATAGTTTTACTTGTGCTTTAATTTAGCTGGTATTACATATATGTATATATTGCATTTCTGATTGAAGATGTAAAATGTGTGACCTGTAGACCTCTACTTTTTACAATTCCAAAACAAAACGCTTAACTTTAAAGTTATGTTTACTCTTAATGTATTAAATAATCCAAGTTCTGTTCAATTTTATGACTTATGCTTGATAGAAACCTTTTTTATTTGCTTGATGCAAGTAATAAGATATAATATTTTATAGCGAGTTCTTACTATGTTAATTTCACCTGTAACAGTATTGTACTAAGTAACACCTAAGCCTGTAACACCTAAACAATAGTACTTTAAGTAAGACTACTTCTTTGGAGACAAATATAATCAATCTAGCTACAATTGAATATTCCTTACATTACGATTAAACCTGCATTACCCTTAATTCTTAATGACCTTACGTTTTTATAGTTTACATACACATTTTATTGCACCGCCCCCACTCAACACTCTATTAAACTAACTTATCAAATTATATATTAGTCCGCCGCAACCGAACATGCACGCATGCTCCAGCTCGGTGAATATCATCGCTAGATAATCTCCGACATGCAGCGGCAAGCGCATAAACAGTCGGCACCACAAAGGGTTAGGACCTCCACGAAACCAACACCGGATCTTGGCAATAATGTTCGCTGACGAATTTATTTATCCTTGCTACAATTACACCATTGAATCACTACATGTTCATAAACATTTCAAGTGATTATTGTGATTGCTTTGTTAGTAGGGAAGGTTTATGGAGTAAGCTTTGTGATTTACATGGGAGTTTCACTACTAATTTCTGTGTAAACATTTTTGTCAAATAATTTTATAACTAGCATATATTCAAACTATTAAGCTAAAATTAAATGTAGGTAATAAAATTTCTCAGTTACAGTTAAGCAAATTATCACATTATTAAGGAAAGAAATAGTTCAATAAATTGTAAAACAATCATCCACTATCGGCTGGGTTTCTTGTAAGTCAAAGAAGTTTGGTAGGGTTGAAAGTTTTATTATTTCTCAATACCATAAAAATTAAAATCAAAATTAGTTTCCATAGTTCATCATTTATTTTCCAAAAGTTTTTTTATATTAATAAAAAAGAATCGAGAATTTGGATCACTCCGATTTTCCGGATTATTTAAGTTTTAGTTAGAACTTTCAGGTTTATTAAATATACATATTAAATATTTAAATGCGCTCTAAAACCCGTACTCCATTTCAAAATAATCGCCCCTTTTCTCCTTCCAACTCGATTACACTGGATACGAATGAGAAATTGATAGAATAAAAATGCAATCAATTAAGACTAACGAGATAGACCTGGCGATGATATTTAATTTGAGCTCGGCGCCCTCTCCGGGTTGTTTACAGGCTGACGAGATGCACTCAGAATGCATTAGCGGTGCATCACAGCTGCATTGTTGCAGTCACGTGCGTGATAATTGAGATGCACTGGAGAATATTAATCACCGTAGTTTAATTAAATGACTCATGTTACACGGCGCCGCCGAGTGGAGCCGGGGTCCGGCAGGGTGGTGATTTAGGTCCAGTGATGTTTCCGCTTTTGTATGTAAAACTTTGTGAGGATTGCCCCAGAAACAATTATTTTCATTATTGTGAACTATTTGGAGATACGTTGTATAAAATCACGTGCTTATCAAGCGTTTCATTTATGTTTTAGTGTGTTGAGTTCTTTTAATAAACACAGAAATCAACTCATATAAGGTTACAGTGATATTTCTTCGAGCTAAAAAAAATTAAAAGATTATAAAGGCCTCAGTGTTTTGAAACAAACAAATGCTTTTTACTAGGACATACTTCTATGAAACCACAAACAATTATTTCAAAATGGACACAAACACGTTTTTGTATGTTATCCATTAGCAATAATTAGACCAGTTCGTAAATTGTTAACCGAGGCGAAATCGTGGTTCGGATCCCACGTAAAAATGTAGGTCCCTTAGTTGCCATTGGCTGTTGGGCTATTAATTAACAGTCCTGTCTAAGGAATATGTCGGCCTTAGTCAGTAACAAGACTACAAGATCGCGCCACAATCATCCTTCACTCATCTGTCATTCATACTTGGCTTAAAATACCTACCTGGGTAGGTCGCCATTTCAACTAATGTATCTAATGTATCTAATGTATCTAATATGTAATAAATAATTACTTAGTCATCAAAATGATTATGTTTTATTACTATTACAGCCATATCAATGATTAGGTGAGAACTTTGATTACACTAATCTATCTTCTTCTATATAAATAAAATTGGAGTTTTGTCTGTACATTGCTTAGAATTATGAAATGATTGGTTATTTTTGCGTTTTTAAGGTCAGAGAATCCGAATCAAGCCTTATCTCAATTTATGTCACTCTGTTGGTAACGCTCAACATCAAACATTAGACCGCTTTTCACGCAAAAACTAGAGTACCGGTGAGGCTGGAACTTTTTTTCTGTACTGTATGCATATATTAAAAGGTTTTAACGAATTAAAACTAGCGAAAGTATTTTTGAAATGAAAAAGTAAACTTCTATAAAGCGTATTTTATTTGATTTCAACCCTATAGGGAAGGTTATAAAGTTGTCATGACAACCTAAAAATTAACAATCATGAATCCAAGGAAGTTTTTCTCTTTTTCTACGGGTGAAACCGTATTGATCAGCTAGTCCTAGATAAATTCATAGACTCATAGTAACCACATTAAAAAACATTTATTAAATTTCTAAACTTTAAAGAATTATTTAATTTAAATAGATTTTTGTAGGACTTCAGCAAACTTATAAAGGATATATTGTGGATCTTAAGTAAACCTATAAAGGATTTTAGAAACCAATTCGTTAAGTAAATCTTCATTATCACCAATTTTTTTTCAAAATGGAGATTCTTAATCATCTTCCATAATCTAAACTATCCTCTTCTCTTTGAACTATCTTTCAGGTTCCAAAGAATCTAATAATAACTCAATCTTTCTAAAACTATTTTGTACTGAATAATTATGAAAAAAAACAAAAAAAGAAAATGTAATGAATTACAAAAATACATATCCCTTATCAAAGTACAGTATTGTGCATAATAGAAAGCCACCGCGCTTTGCCATCAATACCCTGCTTGACCGTAGAGTGAGTGAGGTCGTAGTATTGTATAGTGAATGCGATCACAGTATGCACTAAGGGTGGACTAGAAGTGCATTACAGCTGCATTGTGCATAGCTGCTGCACGTGACGTGGCAATGGAGTGAACTGGAGCCGTCACCTGTCTTGTCAGTGGACAATCTAACGTAACAGAGCCTAATGGAGAATGTGTAACATATTCACAAGCGTATAATTTTGATGAGAAGCAGAATTTACCTAGTCAAATTTTAAGGTTTGCAAGCAGCAACGTTGTTATTAATAACAACTTTTTGAAAACTATTTAAAGTTAAATATTAACAATTGTCTATCTATCGACGACTATAATCTTACGACTATGATTTATTGAAAAAAATTGTTATGTTATATAAAATATTACTTTAAAAATGAAGGGGGTTTTATTAGAGTTTGATCAAAATTGAGGAAACAATAATTTATTTTTCATCAACCCCCTATTGACACCTCCTATTACAACCTTCCTAGTAAAAATAATATTTAGTAAAATATAAAGCTAATCGAAAAAATAGCTAACAATGACAAGGTAAAGTTTTAAATCCTTACTCATTTACCTAATCTCACAATGCAATGTCATTTATAAAGTACCCATCCTGAACTCCATCTTGTCCATAATCCACTTCTTTCAAGCCTTGGATTGATTGAAAAATGGAAAATCTTACTGTAAGATTGAAAAGTCAATGGAGCCAACAATGATTAAAGGGACGCATAAAGAATGTCACAGACAATACTCTCTTAAGACAGTGGGTTTTCTCTTTTTTATGCCAAAATGTCTCTTACCGTCTGATGCGTCTTTGTACGTCCGGAAGTATTAATATCAATCCGCTGTCTCTAAGGACCAATTGAAAAAAGCGAACAAAAGAATAATGCCCTCAGTATGAGCATTAAGAAAATTGGACGCACACTGAAGCACTCTTGGTCGGAGTAATTTTTAACATTCCCTTTTCATCGGTTTCTTCAAGAACTTTTGTTCAAGGATTTTTGCTTGAACTTTATCTTGTGTCTCGATAACAATTGTTTGTTCTTTCTTACAATTTTGTAAACCTATAAAATATGGGTATGTTTGTAGGCCGCCTTAAAGCTACGAAGAGAAATTAACAAAACTTCTTATATTCTACAATGTCTGATTATAATGTTAATGAAAACGAAACTTTAGAAGTAGACTGCCACCTTTGGTATTACTTGACCAAAAGGTCTCCGTCACTCACCATGCACTTAAAGAGATACACGAGGTTTCGTTTCCAGTCAATAGATGGTTTTACCTAATTTTATCTATTAACTATTAAATTCAAAACCATTTTTATTCACTGATTTAAAATACAGACTGAAAAATTTATGTTTCGGAAATTAATACTTAATATGTCTTCTGAGGGTATGTTTCTACTTCAAGAATATTCACTCAAATTTACCGAAGGTCTTATAAAATTCCGCACAAATTGTAATCGTCTTTACGTATACTTTACTTATTTCTGAATCTAAAAGAAAACAAGAATTTAACAATGCACACGTGACAACACGAATTTTGCCAAGATTAATTGATTGAAGAATAAAGAAAAAGATGGGAGGGGGGGTTGAAGAATCACCAGGTTTTCGCAACTGTTTTTTAGCATACGACACGTGGTCTCGGTATTAACAAACTTGTGATGGATTGAATATGATAATGCGGCAGCTGCGGGCAGATTAATGCTTTGTAGGTCTTGGTGTGTCTCAAGGCAATGTGGAAGGGGGGAGAAACTGTTCAAATCACCGTGAAATTGATGATCTTGTTATATCATACCTAGACCTAATTTAAAGTATGGTTGGTGAACTGCCTAATTTCATCGAGTACTGTAGATATACACTATTTCCTAGAAGATCTAAGGTTGTTCTTAGGAATCAGTGGAATTTTACAGTTTACATAACAAGGAATGTGTTGTAAAATTATGTTTAATCATGGAGAATGGAAAACCCTAAAAATTAAAATGTCCTCACTGTAACATGTAGTTGAATGAAAATAAAGGAAAATGTTTAACCACTAAAGCAGAGCACAATCGAACAAACCTAAGAACGATTACAAATAGGTTTAAATACTTATATCTAAGGGTTTCCTAACCATTGAGTTTTTGAGGTTATTTTTGAATGGGCTATCTTGTTGTACATATTTATAGGCTTACTACAAAATAAGTAAGGCTTACTTTTCGTAATCAATTTCGAAAAGCGTTGTCTGCGTTTGACATTCATTAGGTTTCCATTGGAGTCTGGGTGGTACGTTTAGACAAATTTTCCTCCTGCAGTATTAAGGTTAATTATTCAATATAAAACGACCATGTTGACTACAAATAAAATAAAATATAGCACTGAATAAATCTAAACCCATGGAAATAATAAAGAAATAGTCGTCGTACTGAATATGTTAGAATAAGAATTGCCGTAAAATATGCACTGTACAAAATGAAACCCAAGTTCTGATACGATCGCGGTGTTTTCAAAAGTAACCCCCCAATAGAAGGCCCTTCCCACAACAATCTTTTAAGTCGTGTCGCTATACAAGCGAAAAAGTCAAAGATTTACGTTTTTGTTCGGCTAGAATTATTGATATTAAGTACCCTCCATCCGCGATTGAGAATACAAGAAAAGGATGAGATAGCTCGAAACGGCCATTAGGAATATTAAAAAATCTTAGATTTTCAATCATTTGAGAGTTTTTTTTGTCAAAGTGATATTTATTACGGAGTTAGAACAGTCTTAGGAGTTTTTTAGTGGATATCTTTTCATTTTTTTTAATAGGTTTTAAATTTATTATAAAGGAAAAATCACTAAAGGTAAGAATGTAAAACCTTTAGTTAGAAACGATCACATGTTTTTCGGAGAGTTTGCGTAGGAACAAGAAATGCATTATTTTACTTTTTATAAATATTAAAACACTCTCACGTTTAGTATCGATGATGACGTTACAAAAGCTATATTTGCGACCTAGTTTCGCCACTACTCGTAAAAATTCGTGTGTGAAAAGAGACTTGTTTTATGTCATATCATAAACTTCTCGCCTAATCTTTGGGAGTAGGCCAGCTGTGAAGATTTTATGCCAAACGTAAAATCGATATAAAACGCTTCTTTTGACAATGCTGAGAACTCAATTTTACGAACGGTATTTCTTCGAATGATGACTCTTTCTTTCAACGATCCTCTAGGGTGGTTTACTTTAAAGATAAACCTGCACGGTTATTAATTTTGCTGACAACCATAAAAGTTGGCTGCCACAAATCGTTATGGCTACACTCAACATCTGTTGTTCATTTTTTATTATTTGTGGTTAGATAAAAATAAAATCATCGCCCAAGTATAGATTTATGCAGGTAAATTTAAAAGCATAGATATGTCGTAACTCAAATCACCTCATAGAGTGTTTTAAGAAACCTAAATAAATTGTACATACACATAACTAATTTGTAAAAAAAAATTCTCATGGTAAACAATCGTTCTATACTGTTTTAAAATGTAAGCGAATTTTATACTTTAAGCATAGAATAAAGGCTTTAAAAACTTGAATGTTTGTTAAAACATGTTTTGAAAATCTAAGCAAATGATATTCTTTAAGGCTTTACAAAATTGAAAGTTTATTAAATTTACCTTCAGGCTCGTACAAATACATTTGCTAGGATAAAAAAATATCTGAAAAAAACAGCCGCAATTGATTACAAGTTACCAAGGAGAGAGTTTTCCGACTGCCTTGAAAATACAAAAAGGTGGATATACTTGGGTCCACCTAATGGTAAGCTTTAATTATTTACATGAAAGAAACGGCCTTTTAATAGTAATTTCGAAGTTCGCGATCGAAGAGCAACACACTATAGCACTATAGCACTATATATGATAACACTATCACCAAGAATATTTCTCTTGATTCTCACGTTATTACATTGGGTACCTCGGTTACTCCCAAATATTGAAATCGTTTGATTACAATGCACCATGTGCCTAGAACTTGCCTTTTTTATGCTGAAATATAAAATAATAAAATACTATATTGCTTTTGGAGAATCCATGCTGCACCATCAAAGTGGAGTCGAGTACATTATTGTTTTTTATAAACGTTAGTATGTGAGTGCTCCACCATCATGTAGTGTAGTAAATAATGAGAAGCAAATCCCTTGAGAGCTGGATAGAGACGATGCCAATTCGACAGTCGGAAAATGAATTACTTTAGTGACTTGCGAAAACAGCCCCAAAGTGATCCACTTACATTTTGCGAGCTCAGGCTCGTTCGTAATTGGTAAATACTTAATGCTCTCTAGCCCATCGGATCATGTCATTTATCCATCGCACATTCAAAGTAAATTACCTAATTAATTTTGTTGTATACTCAGGTTTAACATTATATAATTAATAAATTCTGAAGCTTAAAATGTTAATATATTTTTCAGGCTATAATATTACAGTGGCCTACTGTTTAAGCTTAAAATAAATTCTCTATGGAACTATAAACCTCAATAAAAAATTATATTAACGATCAAAAAGCTTGAGCCATAAAAACTCCAAGAAATAAATCGTAACCAGTTAGTTAGAGCTAAGCTCAATTGCCCAATCCAGTACCTTTTCGTATTAAATTTTGACTACGTAATATAGAGATTTCCTCCTAATAATAAGGTTGGTGTATTGTTCAATAACCAGCAGTTGTCAAATCACTTAGAAATTTATAAAGGGCTGAATACAATCCCCTGACAAAATCACCAGGTGTGGACAGGGGACAGCAGTAGAGGCCTATTTCCTTTGCCCTTATGCCATACGTGATACCCTCTCTGTGTTTACGATACTTTGAATTGATGGTCTTTCTGACCCTCTTCCGCTTCATTATTTGAATTTATATTTACACTTCCATGGAGGTAGGACCTTTATAATGATGATCATCACTTTATGCCCGTTTGACATCCAGTTTCCTATCAAACGCAGATTGGTTGGAACAGGTTATATAAACATGAACACATTTGAATATTGTAATTAAGAACGATAAAAAAATACTTAATTGAAATTGACAAACTTCCTTTTTTTTTTGAAAAACTCAATATCAGTTAAGTTTGAAGGCTCTTTGTCTTCATACTACTTTTTTGAAAACAAATATGAATCCAGTACGTACAGTGTCAAGATAGTAAAACTTTATTATTGAACTGGTTTTGCAGTAAAAAGGTTAGCGACCTCTCTAACCCAACCGCCAATCGGATTCTGTGAATACCTGGTTGGTGCAGAGCGTGTTTACTAGCGCGTCTTTTTTACTATTGATTTTACGTCAATAGTAAAAAGTTCCGCAGCTGCCTGATCAAAGGGATTGCGCGATCGTTTCGTGGGATCATCAAATAACGTACTTCTGAAACTGCTAGGCACATATGGTTCACTAGTTTTATGTGAATTGTAGATACAGCTATCAAGTACAATGTGAAACGAAAAAAATCACCTTTGAGGTAAATTTATGTAGTGAAAACAATGGATGAAGTCTAAAAAAGGTACCTAAACACCTTTTGCTTGTAAAACACAGTTCGTTATTCGTGTAGAGATAAGTTCTACAATATGCTAGGTAAAAGAGAGGACACACAAACTCTATGTTCTTATTTTTTGGAAATATCTTAAGTGTAAAGATTTTGTGCTATGAGTAGTAATTTATAAACTGTACAGTTTATCAAGTTTAAGTGGTAAAAATTATTAATTTTTAACTTTTAAAACACTACTAAGCAACTGACCCTTTCAAAACATTAACCTACAAATTACAGGTTACTAACAAATGAATAAACACATTTATAAACAGAGAACTGTACATTAATAAGCTACTGTGAGTAAATGATGTGGTCAAAATTGTTCTATCCGTCATACAGCTTAAGAGTTGTAAAGGAACAAGACTTAATTAACCGTTCAATACATACATAGCTTTTGTTCCCATAATATCAAATAGCTCTTTCCACGGTCGCACGGTTAAACTGGAAAATAACAGTAGTTTCAATGGAAACTAGATAAAAATTACTACACTCTCCAAAATTTCAACACAATATATAAGTAAAAAGCTTATGGGACGAAGCTATCGCCTCATCAGACAAACCGTTTGTTTGTTTAGAATTATGATCTAGCTTTGTGCATAATTTCAGCCCGCTCGGTTTTGTAGGTTTTGCGTTTATTTCCTACACATTACAGACAGACAAATATTGTACAGCAACCACCTCTCCCTAATAACATTTATACACATATTTTCAAGTATCTCTTCCCCTATACAGTCCAACTCTCCCGAATCTCATGAGTCACCGTTGTTTACATGGAAGACACGCCTTTTATTTCGGTCGCGGTCGCATTCATCGAATCAATATTGACTTAATGGCTCCGATGTCCAGCTGGGCGTAATTAATCTTAACCCTTTGTTTGACCACGGCGCAACATTAGTCTCGGTTTGTCATTATCACCGGGGTTTGTCATTAGTTCACGTCACGTGAGGAACGGGTCTTGTTTGTTTAGGCGTTTTACGCGATTTTATCACGCTTTGAGCTTCGGACGTTATCGGTTGGATGATTTTAAATTGTGGGGGAAAGGGTAAAGATAGGTAGGAGATTTTTAAATGAAGGGCTTATCAGGTCGGGTTGATAAACGTTTTTTATAGACCGGGAAAATATGATGGCAAAATTAAGGCGTCTCTTCTGCATGGTAATTTTGTGCAGGATGATGGCACAAATAAATCTAAAAATATAAGTAAAATAGCCTTTTATGGAATAAAACTTCTTTGACTCGTTTGAAAACAGCTGGTCAAAAGGACGGACGCCCTCGAGGACAAGTGACATGATGTTATTCATGTCTATCAGCTAGAGTCCACTGTCTTGAACAAGACGCTCTGTAAATATAAAGGTGAAAGGGAAGCTCATGTCATGAGTGACAACCAAAGGAGCACCCAAAATCTGTCGTCTTTGTTATGTCAATTTTTATCCAAATATTACCTATTTTAGTTTACCATGATGATGTTTTTATGTGTAGATGCAGTAGAATTTTGGGGGATCATTTTTGTGCTATCTAAAATTATCCCCCAAATTATAATGTTATAATGTTTGTGCTATCTAAAATCACATTTTTGATACATTTTAATTGGTACTCAGTAGGTAAATTATGGCTGAACTTAATATCTAGCCTTAAAGATCTTTCTCATAACTTACCAGCTCAATTAAATAATCCTCTGTTAAAAGGTTATCGTGTCAAAAGGACAACCTGACCTGCTCAGCCAACATTTCTTTGACTGTTCACAAAAAAGGAAAAAATCACCTGCTTTCCGAGCCTATAAAACTCCAAGACTGCAAGACCTTAATATTTGAAGGATGGTAGGTCTATTTCATCTTAAAGCAAAATATATACATCCAGTTATTATCATCCGGAAAATTTCTCTGCGTCAGTATAAAATAGAGTTTCAAATAAAATCATTTTACCTCCCAAACAACTTCATTATCACCTGAAAAATCACGAAAAAGCTTAATCGAAACCTCCTTGGAAACTATGTAGCTAAGTATTTATGATTCCAAAAAGCTACAAATTTAGTGAAGATTATAGTTTATCTCCACTGCTCCATATTAGCATGTCAATAGAGTCCGCCACACCTGCGATATCCGTACTACACCTCGACCATTAGCATAATCTCTGATTGCCACATGTGTCGCAGGAATATTCATCGAGTTACTGTCGCATGGTTAGCTGGGATTAATCAGCGGGAATTTGACTACTGCCTTATTAATTAGAATTCATATCGTTATTTTTATCCATTATAGTTATTGACAATGTCTATTGTGGTTAATGTATCAACTCAATAAATTGTTACACACCTAATATTCTAGAAGTTTTGGCTATGGTGAATCATGATGTGTAATGTTCACAGAATAAATTGTTTAAATAAAATCATCTAAATGCACAAAATTCAGTTATTATCATTTTTGGTATTGTTTTTGTAAATCATGACATTGTTTTCAAGGAAAAAAGTTATATAAAGTATTAAGTGGTATACAGTTTCAAAATCACGTCTTGAATGCATGGTTTCCAAAAGTATTAAAATTGGTGAGTTTTGTTTTATAATATTATTAGAGTCAACGATTCTGAACACGCAATAAGGGAGGAGAACGAGGTGAACTGTTGTATTTAAATTACTTCTATCTGTCATGACCATTAAAACTAAAGCATCAAAGCTAACAAAATTCACAATGATAATAACAATGGTTTGATGTTTTCATGAAAACCTACTCTTAATGTTCTTTTTTAGATTAACTTTCAATTGGTAGTTAATAAACTTGTACGAAATTAATCGGTGTCAATGAATGCCTTTTTTTATGGGCACCTCACTTGAACTTATGAATTTTTTTATGTTATTCACGATTCAATAGATAGTCACAGGTGACATCTGTGTCTTAGGCTTTAAAGAACAACTCTTCAATATCTTCATCTACGAAAGATGGTATACTTTAGTTACCTCATATATTTGAATAAACCACATTTATTTTAAATTAGTTGACTAAGATACCAACTTAGATCAGTGGTTTTCAATTCGATTAATGCTTTTCATATTGAAAGTCCTGAATTTTCATAAAATTTACCACTATCAACACTTAATCTGCGGCACTATTTTTAATATTTTATAACCCCACATAAACTGGTACAAACCTAAACGAAAATCCTATCGTATACTCTTATATGAGCAATGTTATCTTGTATGTATGCTTGCTTGCTTACACATTTATCTCAAAAACGGGTCCGAGGATTTCCTTCAAAGTCTAGAAATAAGTAATTCATGACTCAAAAACGTCTTTTATGCAGATTACTTGGCCAGAGAAAATCTAAAAACGTAATAAATCAAATTTTAAAGTTGTAAAATTTTAACATTAGCCTTATGGGTTGCCGTGATAGCAACGACAATAAACAAGGAAAGTGTAAACAAATGAAGTAATCATAACAGCTGTTTGGAATCTACAGCCATCAAGGGAAAATACAGCAAATGGGATGAAGAGTCCATGGAGCAATAAAAAAGGTTTCTATTTATCAATTTTATGACATTGAAATATTTTATAGTAACTGGATGAACTGGTAAACATGAAATAACACCGAGCAAGGCTCGGTCAACCAGGTACTGTAATAAACACGCAAACAACGAAATCCATGAAATCAAATGCCTTAAATATTAGATCAATCATTTGTCTTTAGAATTTTTTGATGTTCGTGCAAAGAAAAATAATTTTGTCTTTCATATGAAGTTAAAAAATCAATAGTGTTGCTAAGAAACAATAATGTAAACAACATTTTCCATAGAATTTTTCAGTTTATAATCTGTTTTTCTGAAACGCGGTATGTTTTATAACTGTAATAGATTCAATGTTAAGTTATATTATTGTATTGTAACCATATTATACCTGTAAGCATATTATAATATTATTGCTCGCAATAATATTATAATATTGTCCATACTAGACCTGTGAGAGAGTAAAGCTTCGATAATGGACAGCATTGACCGAAGACGGTAAGTAAACCCCATACCCAGTCTAGCAACAATGTAGCGAACCGGTAAATAACATACAATTAAACAATTCACCACGAAAGCCAGACAAACAAACCGGCAGTTGTGAAGGTATAATTGGTGTAATGATAGCAATTAGGCCAGATGCCCAGTACGCCTGCGTCCACGACCGAGTTGCTGGTATATTAGTGGCAATTAATTAGCCATAGCTAGGAATTAATTAATCAACTTGATGACCGCAAACTGAGATGGATGTGGATAATTGTGTCAGTCACATGTTGTGCGGACTGCAGACTGGTTTTTGGGGAATACATTTTTTAAATATTAATATAATAATACACATCTTTGATGATGTTAATAATTTAAATTCCTCCGCATTGTTGTACTTAGCGTGGGTAATATGTTTTCAGTCCAATCGTTGGCATATTTTACTTCAATACAAGATGTTTTAAGATCAATTTTCGGGATAAACACATTGGGTCACCTGCTTTGGGTTTTCATCAAGCTGAAATATATTTGATATATATTTTCCTTAGCATTCAGTGAAAAATGCAGATAATGTGACAGGCAGTGTAAGATTTGATAAAAATATATACCGACTCAAGGGTAGTAAAGGAGGCTGAAAAATATTGCCAGTTTTTAACAAAAAACTCCCCTGTCAATAAAAATCACGATTTGTGTCGAAACCAGCTTACCACACTTGCCATAAAATAGCACTAAACGGTTGTATTGATTTCTAACACCCATTTAATCTTCCCAACGATTCCGCTAAAAATACATATCTGGGGTTCTCGTATTCTTTTGTCGCATCGAAAACTAAAATTCGTCAACAGCTGCCGTTATTGTGGCTGGTATGTGGCTGGCGGATGTGTTTTATTTCCAAAAAAAGTTCTCAATAAAGAACTTAATTTCTATATTCATTGTAGTAGTTTCGCCGAAGTGCACACATTATTGACACATGAGTGGGAATTATTAACACTGAAGGCCAGATGTACTGTGAGTTTTTTCTGAAGTCATGGATGTACGTGAACACTTTCAGATAACCCTTTACAGTACAAAGCTCGCTCTTCTTTAGGTGCCTGATAATACCAAGATTCTTAGGCAGAATTTATGCAAATGTTTTGGATCACATTTCCACAATGCCATCTCGTACTGTTATCACATTATACCAGTAGTGGTAAATAATGCATAACATCTCAAATCTAGTAATTTGGCTTTGGAAAACATAACTTAATATAGAATTTCACATGAATCACCGTTATATGATAATATAACCCACGTTTTGACCGCTCCCAATCAAGACTGAGAAATTTCCTTGGCCTTTAAAACACAATTAAAGAAATAAGGAAACATTTTACTACAAGTAAAGCAACAATAATTCCTCATTATACCTCAATTAAAACATAATTTTTGTAACAAATATCTTGCCCAAGAATGAACTCGTGGTCATAAAGATATCATCAACTCACATAAAAAGCATTTCATTTTAACGGATTCTTAAAAACCGTTAGATCTCCACTTTCAAAGGCACTCACCATGGCCCACACCCAATCAATTATTATAAGAAATTACCTCCATATTGTCACTTCAAAATGAGACTGGGGTGTCTTAATCTATGTTGTCCACCGGTTTAGTCATAGCAGAACACAAACACACAAAACCTGACTGTCCACACCTGACCGCCAGTTGCAGGATGGTCAAGGGCAGAGAGGTCTGAGAGGGCAGAGAGGTCTGAGACCACAGGTGGACACGTGATCCTTGGCGGAGGGTTGAGTCTGCGCCTCGCATCATGTCTAGAGAGTGGTGCAGATGTCTTCATGCAACTGACGATAAGGATAGACATAGACTGCGATGAATAATCACCCTCTGTTATATCTTTTTATTTCGTGCTAGCTGATAACCCCGGTTTCACCTGGGATATTATTTCCTTTCATTGGTTTAGGTAGTGCTCTATTCTGTTAGTTTTAATTGGAACTATTATTCAATATATGACCATTTGTTTTGATGAAAACCAATCTAATCTTACCTAGATCAATCAAGAGATATTTCCTAAAACATTGATATGAGACCCTTTAAACGGTCCTCCGGAGAATCTCTTAAGGATATAGAAGCCTTACCACCATGTGCACATTATGAGATTCGACTTGGGAAAACTTAGATGTATTCTAGCATAGAATCTAATTAAATAAATTACTCATATTATTACTCAAAGTAAAGGAACAATATTTATAAATTTCACCAATATCCCATCTCTCAAAAATATCTTTTGTAGCAAATATCTCTCCATTGGTTGAACGCCTGGTTATAACAACTGCCTCAACTCGCAGAACATGTACCTCGTTTTAACGTATTCAAAAAGGAAAAAACCGTTAGATCTCTAATTTCAAAGGCACTCACCGTGGCCCACACATTATTATTATAAGAAATTACCTTCATATTGTCACTCTAGAATGAGACTGGGGTGTCTTAATCTATGTTGTTCATTGGACTAGTCACAGCAGAACATAATAAACACACAGAATCTGACTGTCAGTTGAAGCACGGC
This sequence comes from Flexamia atlantica, assembly GCA_035578135.1. Lineage (NCBI taxonomy): Eukaryota > Metazoa > Arthropoda > Insecta > Hemiptera > Cicadellidae > Flexamia > Flexamia atlantica. Next base: position 16,533,084 of record JAQJVK010000011.1, read on the forward strand.
TGGGGGCAGATAGGTCTGAGACCGCAGGTGGACACTTGATCCCTGGCGAAGGGTTGAGTCTGCGCTTCGCATCATGTCTAGAGAGTGGTGCAGCAGATGTCTTCATACGGGTTGTGATGGGGACATCTCGTATTTTACTGCAATTAATACTTGCTCTAGATATTATCAATTTTTTTCTATTTTGTTATTTCGTATTAATAAAACAATTTTTAAACGTTTTGGGTTTTGACATTTTCTTCTTCCTGAATCCCAGGCCATGTATTTGGCTTGAAATCGGGTTGGAAGGAATTCCGTATCCAGAATCGTAAAAAGTAGTAAAGAATGAAGAAAACAGTCACCATGATTTTGTGAACTCGCCATCATAATCAACAAATTTATTGTTTCAATTTTTTACACACACTACACTAGTAAAACCATCATTACTCAAGAAAATTACATTTTTTCGTCAACTATACAAATTAGTTTTGTAAATATTAAAGCGCATACTTGCTAGAAGACACGCCAAGAAATAATGTAATTCTTGATCTTCTTCTACTTTTCCTTCTTGCACTTTGTTTCTTAATAAATGAATATTATTATACTTATACTTTATTCTTTTGGAGATTATCATATAAGGACTTTATAGCTTTTTAGATTACCAGATTACTTTATACATTAAACTTGTCTTGGATCCGCCACCTTCCTAGACAGGCATTTTAAGCCAAGTATGAATGAGAGGTGAGTGTTGGATGATTGTGGCGCAATATTTTAATCATATTACCGACTAATGTCGACGTGTTCCTTGGACAGGACTGTTAATAACCACCAGCCCAATGAAGGAAATTAATTGAAGGGCCTTTCATTGAAATGTATGAAAGGGCAACCAAGGGCCTACAGTTTAAATTGGGATTCAAACCACTATTTCTCCAATCAATTACGAACTGGACTAAGTTATGAGGATGTTCTTATATATGAACTTGGTATACTAAAGGATAATACTGCGGACGTTAATACCCACTGCCTCATCCACAAGCCTTCGCTATCCACAATCTTTGATCTCCAAGTAGCTGGATTACAGGACACGAGTGAAAAACTGAAAAATGCATGAACAACTTAAATAAAACGAGACGATTCGTCCATAGTCACCATGAAACATCTTTATTTCTGCATGATAAAAATAATAACATTATTTGAATTTTCTAATACAAAATTTCCCATTTCAATTTCCATGGTAACACTTTATTCGAGAGGGCCCAAGGTGGTGGTGTACGAACTTCTATTTCCAGTCTTTAAATATAAATTGGTGATTTACTTACAGACTCTGATCTTTGGTCTTACTTACTTACAATCTATAAACATCGATTTCATTAGCTTAGTAATTAATAAACATTATCCATTTTGTTTCGGTCAAAAATTGGTACTTGCATTCGAGTAGCTGCAACCATTCATGCACCATCGACCATCGATTAGCTGATTGTTTCAACATTCTTACACGCTTTAATCGTAGACGTTTTTACAGCTTGCCAATGTTAATCTTATGAGAATATTCCTGCCACTAAATCAGCTGTTAGCGCCTGTATTCGTTGAGTTGCAACATATTTGCTTGCATGCATGGAAATTTGAAGGCGCTCTAATTTTTTAAGTATTTATTACAATATTGTTACCGCCGGAAGACAAAGTAATCAGTTTACTCCCGCTGGTAGACAAATCATTATTTTACTCACGTATTACAAGGAGTAAAAAGCGTCTAAACATAGTAGATGCGGGAAAAAACTTTTTTTCTTAATCAAGATTTAGAAATGAAATCAAGGCATCTGCACCGCTCTCCAGTAAAGTTGCGTGGTGCCGTTCCATCCCCTCGCGGAGGGATCAACTGTCCACCTGCCGTCTCGAGACCTTTCTGACCTCGGCCATCCTTCAACTGATGCCGTGGACACAGAGGACAGTGAGGGTTGTGTGTTTATTATGCTTCTGCTGTGACTAATCTAATAAACAACATCGATTAAGACACCCCAGTCTCTTTTAACAGTGACAATATCTAGATAATGTCTTACGATATCGTGACGAGTGTGGGTCCAGGTGATTTAAAAAATAAAGGGCCAACGGTTCTTTTACACCTGTTGATGGTAATAAACCTTAAGGTATTCTATGAAGGGAGTTAGAGGATTGTTAGTCGTTTGGGATGGTAAACGGTAGACTAAATTCAAGTTATCGCATGATGTGTTTGTTTTAAAGACAGTCTTCGTTTCAATTTATGAACAATCTCGTATCAATGTTTTGATTGGAAAGTATCTAATTGATTAATCAAGATATTCCTTTTGAATGTAAATAAACACTTTTGTTATTTTCGTTATAAAACTGTTTTATGGCCAGAGGTATTATAGTCCATCCACGAAATGGTGTTGCCTATGCTTTTTAACTATTGGACTTTTTGCACTGTATGTGAAATCTGTGAAATCTACAAACTCACGTGAATCTCAGTAACTTCTGACAGCTACATTACGAGACTTTCTATTTTATTAAAAATAACCATTTTTATTCACAAATCAAAATAATAAACAAACTAAATAACAGAAACTAATTGCATTCAGGCTAGAACTTGATGAAAAAGGAGAAAGAAAAGATCATTAAACTTCCGCTCATTAAATGTTCAACCGCACGTTTTTGCAGACATTTTCTGTCACAACAAAGGGTTGTTGCCCTCACTCGATTATCTCCGGATTATTTTTGGGGGATATTTTGCAAATCATGGAGGACGATTCATTTTCCACACTGTCAGACTTCTATCATCCCCCCGGTAGATCTGTCACAGGAGCCCCGACCCCGGCTCTTCCTCGACACGCCTCGCTAATGATCTCCGATGTTTTGGCATCATCAATCCGGCTCTGTGGGTGGGATTAACTTCTCACTCCGATTCTTTTCTGGTAACCGTAACTGATTGTAGGAGACATGTCTCGACACTGGTATAATTAGAGCTTGTGTTTTGATTCTTTTAGTGTTTTTTTGTTTTTTTTTGTTTTTTAAAGTCTATCAAAGATGGATAGATAGTAAGATCTAAAATATTGCAACATCTGAAAGTGTTATTGTTAAAAATTGTTTATAAGTAATATAAAATCATTAAATGAAACTATTATTATCCGGGAATATTGTGGTACGTGGTAAAGGATCGTACATGTTTCATATGTATGCAGAAGAAGTATGATTATTGCTCAGCAAAGTACAATACTTACAAGTTTCGAGAGGTCCGAGGCAGTGGAATAGTCCATAGCGATGAGACCAACGCCTTTTGTAGCCTTGCTAATATCTAGGAGCCTTCATCAATTACTAGGCTATGTCAGCATAGTAATTGACGTAATTTATTAATATTCTTTTAATTTGATAAAAGCAGCAGTTTTAATGAAACTATAAAACTGTGGACCGAACATTTTGTTGAATTAATAAATATTTGAAGCTTTAGTTCATGACATGGTTTCCTAGCAACAGTTATGATTGTTACACTTATTTTAGTTAAGGCTCACTCAAAAAATAACAGCATAAACCATTTAGAAGCAATAAAATCGTTAACACTTGTTTGGATATATTTAGCAGGTTATTTTTGTCGAGAAAACACATTAAAAGATAAAATTTTGAAGATAAAACACATTAAACACACGCAAGAAAAGATTACAAATGATTGACTCGAGATATGAAAATATGGCAAAAGGGTTATATTTCCGGACACAGTTACTTGTGTCCTTGATCTGTTTTATTTTATTCCCTGTAAGAATTATCACGAAAAAGGTGGAAATCCAAACTGGCGCTTTTGTACATTTTACGAAGCAGCTGAACCGATGTCGTAAATTCCGCCTTGTTACGATACATAACGGAGACGCCAGAGAATAAAACAAGAATAGCGGCAACAATGTTGGCAAAACCACCAGAAATTAGAAACGGATATAACAAAATAATATGACCATCTGCGGAAGCGTTTATGGGCTGACTTTATTTAATGTGGCACAATAGGCCGTGAGTTTTATGGTAACCAATAATGGCTAGACGTAAGTGACGAACAAATCATTTGTAACTATCCGCAGCTGCCTATCTGGTTAGAGCGTCATACATGAATGGTACATGTCAGTGGAATTTTGGTACATTGACGATCTTATTTGGTGATTTTGGAATATTTATATGATTATTAGCACATATAGTAAAAATTGGGAGAACTATTAACCAACATGTGTTTAGAGTTCCGGCTAAATCATTAGGCGGGTGGCGAAAAATGGAAACTCAAGCTGTATAAATGACTTGATGTCAAAGACACCCCCGCTCCTCTAATCAGTTAAGTAGTTGAACATATTTCCAACAGATAGAAGCACATTTACTTGGGTGTATTTGGAGAGCTTACTCAGCTGATTTGGAAAACATAAACAAAGAGCATAACTGTCTATAACTTCAGATGGGTAAATGATTGGCCAAAACATATTTTGAACGCCAGCAGCCCACTCACTCACCCGCCTAATGATTCGGCCGGAACTCTAGTGATTCAATTTGGTAACACCAGATAAACGTCATAACACTTTCAAAAGCTAAAAGACAACAAAAAACTAAATCATTACAAAAATTACACAATAATAAAAAAGCGGCAAGCTAGTTAAATTGCCATCGTTGCCGTTGGCTTGTTTAGTTTTGTAGTTTACTGGCTTCCTTAGCTTGAATGTTGTAGAAAAGTCAAAATACCACTTCATGTGGAAATGAAAAATTAATGAAATAGTGCATTCCGTATTTCCCTAGCTGTCAATAGTAATTTCATTATAATTCTACACTTGAATCGTAGTTAGCTAAGATACACGTGTTTGTAACAGTTAAAATTCCTAAATAAAGTAAATGTTAAAAAATTATAATAAATACTAAAAATAAACACTTGGATCGGCGTAGCTTAGTTTTCTCGGCTTATTTTTAAAACTCCTTTAAAACCCCTAATTATATGGCTCCAAAAAAATTATAAATACATTTTCCACATTTCCTTACACCTCTTAAATAACGGCGCCGTTAGTCTACGTCATTTTCTTCCTAGAGTCATTTAAAGCCCCTCAACGACTCAGTGTCATGGGACATTAACGACTGAGGCTGCGACTTTATTCGCCGACCGGCGACTCTTTCCCCGTAAATGAACACTTAACTGTTTAATGTCAGTGAAAGTTTGTTTGCTAGGCTGCAATCTTTTACAGACGCGGAGGTGATTTAGGGTTTATTCTCACACAGTAAGTTAAGCTCTCACATGATTGCAGGATCCAGTTAGATGACAGTGCGTATTACGGCGAAGGGTTGTTTTTGCACATCCGTCTAATTGAGTCTGCAGTGACGGCACTGTATGGCATGTTTGGACTTAAGAGACGTATTTGGTAAGTGTTAGTTTTGCTATGAAGGATGTAGGCCTCAACGGTCGTCTTAACAAGATGGTAGCTCGATGTCTCCTGGGATAGACCGCCCAGGAAAAGAATGGGTTTTTGCACGACGACAAAAACCCTGAAGATGGAGAACTGCAACGTATCCGAAACGTCGTTGGTAAGGGACTTCGTCATTTTCTCGTGGTCCACTCCAGAAGACATTTAGATAACATTTTTTTAATTTTAAATGTTCATTTTTAAGCTTTGACAATATTGTATGAAGATTTGAAGGTCATTTTTACATTAAGGGCTGCTTTCTCCAAACTTGGTTAACCCAAAAAAAAGAGGTTTAACCTTAGGTTAACCCTGGGTTAAACCAAGGTTAAACCTCTTTTTTAGGTTAACCAAGTTTGGAGAAAGCGGCCCTTAATGTGACCTGATGATAGCATATCAGACTTGGAATATATTACGGGGGTTGTCAACTAGTCACATGATGTGGAAAATATTGGAAGTTTATCAGTAGCTAACGATCGGCTGGCTAATCTGGTTTTAATATCATGCGTTAGTTCTTTAAGTACAGCAATTACAATAAGAAAGAAAGTAATTCACTTTCAAAATGGAAACATATAATACTCAACTATATTTAACAAAAAAGTCTCACAATCATTTTCTGAATACAACATTGCATTCAGTAACTATTACAATCATGTTTTCAAATAAAAAAGCGTTACACGAAATAATTACACCACGTTTCAGAATATGAAGTGAGAAAACAGCACTATACACACCCCTTATTTTTTATTCTCCCTGTAATGATCTTCTACGGTTGCCTAGTCGCCTCACGACATTTGGAGCGACCTCTAAATCCATCACTGTGGCTGTCTACGCGTCCACTGCCCAGGGGTGGGGGTAGGCCTATGTGTTGATTATCATTCAGCTGTGTCGAATAGAATAAACATCGTAGATTAATGAAGTATTCGATTCCAGTACGTGGTTATAAAAATCCGGTTCATACCTTTACTGACGTGATTTGAAGACACAACTTCTCTCCCCTTAAAATGATCTTCGATGACCTCACACATCCATCAACCCGCTCAGGTGTCGAGGTAGATGTTTTTATTATCATTCAAAGGGAAAATTCAATAAAATATCATCGAGCCAATCGCATGTTCCCCTAATCAAATACACTCCCCCTAACCGTCGCACCGGGTTCAAAAGTTCACTTGCAGTCAGTTGCAAGGCCCCTGGCGTGACCTCAAGCATCTATCACCTGAGTGACACTATGCGACTGTCTACAGAGCAAAGACATCTTGTAACTGTTGAAAGGCCAGGAACTTGACATTAATCAAAAATTCATGATTGATTTCCTTCAAAAGTTTAATTTGACTATAAAATAGAGGTTTAGGTATAACTTAAGGCAACAGTTTTTGTAAATGTAGCCTTTTTTGCCTGAAATAGAAAAATAAAACGAAAAAATATCTACCATTTAAAAAGCACTGATATCTAAAATCGCTTCTTTATTTACATTTAAACATGAAGTGCTGATACTTGATTGAAAACCATGTGCTAGGTACTAAAACATGGTGGATCTGTAAGCAAATTTACCATAAAGGTATTTTATACTATAATAAGGAGGGATTGTTTTATTACACTTTTCCCCCATTATGATTAGGGGCGTTTAGCCCCTTCAGGCCACTAGTTCAAAGTAGACCTGAACTTGTCAGTACTGTAAGACACTTTATTTTGGCAATAAATTGCAATTAAAAGCATCGTTACGTCAAACACTTTTTGAACGCAATCAGAGAACATTTTGCTTATCCTTTCAAATTTTATTTATAAAATATATTTTGAATTATACACGAATGCCTGGCCTGAAATAAAATTTTCCAATTCACTTTAACTAAGGTAATGAAAATAAAATCATCATAAAAATAAGACTTGTATTTATCGTTTGAGCCGTAATTACTGAGTTATTGGTCGAGGATACAAACTTGCTAAGTGCTCGTGAATGCGCGATAAAAAAGCAATACAAGGAACTTGCCGTTCCGGTGGCAATTACTGTGGTTGGACGTTGTGGTCTAACGCTTAATTACACTCGCTAAAATATCTTGATTCATAAAAAGTACAAAATAAAATCGTTATAAATACTTCCCCGTTGAAACAAAAGCATCCCATTTTTTGGAATCCTATACGGTCCGGGACTTTTGGTGGTCAAAATAATTGTTTTACAGGAAGTGCTTGTTATCGTTGTAAAGAAAAATACATATTGTATTTTGGAATTTTCAAAATGTTCAAATTGTACTTTTTAGCTTATATTGACTAGATGTCAGTTAAGGCTGAACAGTTGTTGGTTCGAGAACAAGATGAGATGACATGGCATTGGACCATTCCTCAACATACACGTACGGATCCGTAAATGATTATTATTTTTTATAATTTTGTCTTGCTTCGGTGCCTGAAAATTGCGTAATTTTTTGTGTTATGTTGACAACCATTAATTAGGCTATAGAGGTACATAAATTGCTAAAGATAGGATGGCAGAACATCCGAAACGCGTACAGCGCAAGTATGTGTATGTGCGTGTGACCATAAAGAAAAATATGTGGGTAAAAAGGATATACATTGCATCGGGAAACATATGTTGATTTAATGAATCGACAAATCTAGATAACATCTAAAGCGTGCCCCAAAAATTAGCATACCATCCCCCATACACCTGTGTAGGGCCTTATGGTGGTGCGTGTGTTGAGGTGAATTAGCATACAGTCCAGATGTAGTCCATATGCTATCGACTTCAGCACTCTCGTTCAGAGCAGTTGATATATATTTAGGTAAAAAGTATATATGATAGGTATATTAATTTATGGGTTAAGGCTGTCCAAACTTCTAAAATTGTTTGCTAGGAATCACGTACATTTTGCTGAGCATTCAACAATTTCAAATTATTCAAAAATAGTTAAAAATATTAATAGTCCAGGACTGTGAGCACCTGAATCCAGTATTTTAAATATTATGAACTTTGGAACTAAAAATATAATTTCTTAAAACCTCTTAGCATTTTCCCTCTAATTCACAAAAAACTGAGAAACATAATGAATTTTTCTAAATATTTAATTATATAAAATCAGATCCTTTATTCCACTGACTAGCGTCCAGCATCAAGTTTTATCGTTATGTTATTTCCAAATCTTACGAGATTTCCTGAGACAAAAAAAAAGGTAATTGAGTCTGAAGTGGCCACAGCCCTAAGCCAAATACTGATTAATGAAATATATATGAATCAAGACGAAAGAGGAGTTTCAAAGAGGCCTAAGTGTTAACCAACAGAATACATTTACCTCTATTATTTTGAGTTATTGCATATGCCCAAATATATTTAAACTGTATACATTAAATATTGCAAGCAAAATTTGAATTCTGTTAAGAATCTATTTCTTGACAGAAAAACCGTAAAAACTTAATCTGAAAAACTTAACCGAACAAACGAATAAACAAATAAGTGACTAAATTAATAAATGATTTATTTTCAACTATTGATACATTTTTACAACACACAGTGTATTGATAATGTAAACAAAAATATTCATAAATTATTCATAAATTAAATTAAAATTCATCCTAATGCATATATATTAATCTAAGGAGGAAAATAGGGTACCTGAGGTATTTTACCTGTTTAGGGATTCTATCGTGCAAAAATTATACTTTAAAACAATAAGAATTTAAAAGTCGTGGCAGATCTTTAAATTAATTCCAAAATTGGCTGTTCCTCTAATTGATAACAATTATAACAGAACATCATATCCACGAGCATATCAAACAGTACCGTCCGAACCATCAACCCCTATAGCCTACTAGTAGACACTGACCGGTTTTTTTCACGTGAACGTTTAACCCTAATCGTCAGATAAATTAGAATAGGGTTTTCATCTGAATAAACTAATAAATATTTTACTTTACGCTTTACAAATATCATTGCGTAGAACTAGATTCGACCCAGTCCCTAACGGCCGAACCGGACAGTCCCGCCGTGTCCCATCTCATTATTTTGATTTACTATTTACGTGTGCCCGCACTCGACCTACAAATTGTGTAACGAATTGGTCGAGTTCTTTTGTGATTCGCTCCTCAAGTAATAGAAACGGACTGGCCAGAAATACAAATGAGGACTGGTTGTTTGAATGTAGCGCTTTGAAGGATTGAGGTTGAAATCGGTCCGTTAAGCTTTCAACTACTCTATTTTCTGATGTATGAATATTAAAAGTACGCAACAAAAAAGCTATCACAATATGATGGTTTAGTCCTTAGCCAGGATTACAATTTATGTATAAAACATATTATGTTCCCACGACTCTTAAGAGAGGCGGGGAAAACAAAAATAAATGACTGTCATTCAATCCAGGTTTTGGGTTCGTTTGACTAAATGGTGAACAAAAAATAGTAAACAACAACAGTAAAATGTTGTTTGATATAAATAACTCGGTTTATTTTACATACAGGAACAAACTAAGAATATTTAACTGGTTTTCTTAAAAATAATATTAACAATGAATTTATACTTCTAAGCATTTCTCACAATTATTGATATCTTGACTAAGACATTGGTTTGGAAAAGGAAATTGGAAGAAGGTGATTAAATCTCTTTGCTAAAAATCACACGATGGCTTAAAAAATACATAAATTTATAGCTTGAACAAACTATGGACTAATGCCAAAGAAATGCTTTAGAAAGGTAGTTTAAATTTACTTGCTTCTATTATTACAAGAATGAAATAAAGCTATTCTGAAAATTTGTTTTAACTGAGAATTGACCTAAATAAAGGCTTTTGTTCTTCCTTTTTGTATGGCTTGCTGCTCAATTCAGGGTTAGCTGCTGTTTTAAAAACTTTAAGTGACACTATGATCAACCTTCTACAAAAAATAGCAACGTTTAGAGATAAAATAAAAATAAAATCTTATTGTGTTCTTTAGCTTATTGACTCGCATTAATCTAAGAAAAAAAAATTATTTAATTCACTTCAGTCGGTTGGTTACATAACATATTTCGATTCTTCGTATTCCCATTATTATGGGGAGGGAAATTAATTAGAGTATTTTGATTAAACGTGTTGCTTTAAAATACCGGCAATGAGGTCTGTAAAGAATTACTAAAAAACCCGATTATTTTGTATTATTCAACATGAATTGCATTTTAGTTGCATAATAATTTCGACAAGAAAATTACCAGAGCGTAATTTAATGGAGTAAAAGAGGCGAAAGTAGGTCGGCGAAGAAGTTCAAGGGTTTCAGTAGAACATTCAAATGTCTCAAGTGCAGCCCTTTCTCATAAGGGCTAAAGAGCAATTGGTAGCGGTGGGGCTCCATTTGTGCAAGAGGTGTTAGTAATAGGACCCACTCAATTAAATATTTTCAAAATTACAGGGGTTGCTTTCTTCTCGAGACGAGTAGGGTGCAGCGAATTGGTTGGGGGCGCTTCTTTTAAAATACAAAATTGGGGAACTTAAACCCATGATTATAATAACTTACATATTTTAGAAAGAAACTTTTTTTCATGAAGAAAGGAAAATACAGCCTTAAAATGGTATTTGTAAAAGTTATGCATTTATAGATATACTTCTGTTGATGTACTCTTTTATAAAAAAAAAATAATGCAACATTTATTGGTTTGAGATTGAGGAACAGCCAGTTGATTTTGTAGACGTCCTATTATATAATATACGCAATTTCATCAACGCGGCTATCCGATCATATTATTTGAGGAACAGCCAGTTGATTTTGTAGACGTCCTATTATATAATATACGCAATTTCATCAACGTGGCTATCCGATCATATTATTACTGTCCTCTCAGTTTTATTCGACTGTTTTATGACTATGACGTTTACGTTTCCACTCACTATTGAAGTGATTGCTTCACATAAAGCTTGTTTTATCCCCACACTGCAGTGGGGTGATTCAACAACACAGGGATTCACACAGCGGGAAGTCTGAATAGTGTGAAAAGTTATTATGTAAGCTTTATCAGTTGGTAAAACTGTTTCAAAACAGTAGAGAGTAGTTGGTAGCAGTGGAATGATTGTTGTAATGTCACATGGCTTCATCAAACCCTGATTGCTTCTCTGGATCAGTAATGTTGCTTCATGATTGGATTTTGAATTCAATAGCTTCAATCGAGGCAGTGTACATGGTATTTAACAATCTAGGATGCTAATGGATGATAATTTATTAGTTTATAAAATCTTTATTTGGTTGGCTCAAAAAATATAGTTTTGCCTTTATGAATTTCGGAATAGTCTTGACAATTCTGACGCGAGAAAGCCTAAGCCGAAAAAACACTTTGGCATTTATTCACAGAAACTTTCAGCTATAAAAATATTTATTGATTTCAAAAGTCATCTAACGCCCTATAAATAAAACTATAGTAAATACTAATCTGAAATTTAATTGTGTTTAAAACTAACAAAATACTTCTTTTACTACCAGCCCCTTCTTAGAGGATTTCATGAATTAATTATTGCTGAAATACTTCAAATAACAATGATTTTTCAAATAACAAAGGGTGAGTCTAAGTTTTGAGGAGTTCATTATCGTATAATCGTGATACACACTATCAAGGTTTTTATAAGCAAAAAAGCTTTGAACGCTGATTAAGTTTGATTGAATATGCTAATGTAAACGGGAAAGAGTTATGTCTCCCACGAGAAAAGGGATCTTTCTTTTAATTTTGTACAAACAGGGCTTAGCATAGTAAAAGCCGAGGGGCTAAGGGTTTAATAAAATTCTATTTTAGCTACTGCAGCATGTAATCTTTTCCTCGTCATTCAAAGTTTGATTAAAGGCTTTTATTAAATCGTAAGGCTTCTAGACATCGTTGAGTCTTGAAGAACGAACTACTAATTCAGGTCAGTTTGGTTAGTCACATGTTACAAATTCATGACAGCAAATGTCTACACCAAGTAATGTGTTGTTTTTACGTTGATTAATGTTGGAGACTCGGGATTCAATTTGCAAACATAAATGCTAGTCAAGTATAATAATAGTTAAACTTATTTCAACATCAAAAATATCTTGCGACTCTCGAAACTGACCTAACCGGATTATTAAAGATACCATTTTTGAGTTTCCAAATTTTTCTTCTCCTAAATTCAAGTAGAAACTGTATTAATATAAACTCAAAAGTAAACCGAGACATTCAACAATAAAATAGAGTTTAGTTTGCAGCATTTAACATGATAAAAAAATCAAACATTGCGAGACATTTTGATAAAAATGTGTCTAGATAACTCTTTTCTTTTCTATATTGGAAGAGGGTGGGGAGCAAAGAGGGATGAATAGAAAACATCTCAGTCGTCTCCCTCAGTCCATCTGACACCGCAGTGCAGGTGTTGCCAACTCCTACAGTGTTGCCAGTTGTGGCTTTGTTTACATTCGAAAATTCCAGTTGCTAAGAAAAGACAGATAACTTTGCTTCCATAGTCTATCATTGATTACACTTTAATCCTGTTATGTCACCAAATGTCTTAAAAATCTAACAAAGTCATTCCAAAGACGTTCCGACAAATCCTTGTCTGCCCCAACCGGCAACCCCGCACGGGGTGGATGACCAGCTTTTTTCATCACCCTTATCTCCAGATACAACTGCCTTGTCACTCGACCGATTCAGAGGATCAAATTACCACATGTCCCTTGTAGACCTCTCGGAGCCGTCTCGTCTGTCTGTCCGAAGATCGTAAAAAACCTGGAGCGATCCCGACACGAAAATCCTCTCCACACGTGGGCCTCGCTCCTTATCGGGGCGTCTGGGTTGTCAGGCTCAGCTGTCAGTGTCACGATCTTTTAATGACCTATTAAGTGAGGCCCACAGTAGCGGGGCAAAAACTGGGAATAAATGGCCACATGTTTGTAATAGAGATAGGGTTCGAGTTGGGTGTAAAATATAGTGCGTGTTTCTAAAGGTCTGGCTGGAATAGGATGGAGTTGTTGCATAGGGTTTTATAGTTGTTTAGTTCTTAGTTGAACCGAAACTAACACTGTGTAATTAGCATCGATCACATAGTACAAATGTGTAGTACATTTGTACTATGTGGTCGATGGTAATTAGTTATTAGGTTGTAGAGGAGAACGTCAACCGATGTTAAACCATATTTGAAGGTCAATCTAAGGTTATTAGAAATTAAATGAGGAGAACGAAGAATTAAGATTTATTCAATGACTATAACGGACTTTTAGAAGGTTTTATTACGCCTACAGTCAAACATTATTCAATAAAATGTTCTATTTTCTATCTTAACGTATTTGTTTATTTTTATATGATATTCCTTTTTAAGTAATGTTCCTAATCTATTTTCATAGTATATTAGTATAGTAGGCGCGTTTTGAAGATTCGCCCCCCCAAAACAGGTAGACGGACAGTCCTAATCCCCTGTTGTAAAACAATGCCTTTGTTAGTGGTGGCCACCGTTGTGCGGGCGGTCACCTGCCTGCATTCCATGAAAATGCCGCGTAACTTGCATCTCGAATATTGGGATATATTGTTATGCCAGTAACTGGAATTGCAGGCGGATGCAAAGAGTCCCGGCCGGCCTCCCGTAACAAAGGCACTAAGGCATTGTTTGTCAACAGGAGATTAGGACTGTCCGTCTACCTGTTTTGGGGGGGCGAATCTTCAAAACGCGCCTACTATATTCGAACCTTATTTATTTAAGTCGCATTTCTCTATTTTGCTTGATATGTAGATACTTACCAACAAGGTCTAATTGTTCAAATAGTAAAAGTGATTATTACACAGAGTGGTTAAAAATTTTATGTTGGCAAAAACGCTTAGTAACCATCAAACTGTGAAATGAATGTTAAGACTACTTTATTATATTATTATTAAGATTTTTTTCTATTGATTATTAATGTATAGCCCAACTATTACGTAACGCTATCATTCTCACAGAAACATACACATACACATTCATACATACACATATTCTCACACACATATTCACATATTTATTGGTACATATTCTTCACAGAATATGATTCTCTCAGGTCCGTGTGATACTTGCGAAACATCATGTCTGGGTGCTGTGACAGTGCAAGAATCGTCAATATAAAATCAGTGACATACTTCACTTGAAGTACTGCCCGTTCTTTTCAGTCGCCCCATCTCCGGCTATATTTCACAGCAACAATATCGCATTAGAGGCCCTGTCGACCATTTAACGTCCAGACAGGACGTTTAATATCGGCTGACCGCTTCCTGATGGTTCCGGTTTGTTATAGACACATTGTAAGATCTAAGGCCATTTCAAATTTCGACATCATTAATGTCCCATTACAGCGCAGTCCACGTAATAAATGGGGCGGGGCTGCAAAAATGGGGCGCAGACGGGAGTCTGAAGTGTTAGGTTGATTTCATTTGCGTTTTGGAATTTTCAAGTGATATATCAGTGGAATATCAGTGCTACTAAAATTTCTCTAAGCTTTACGGCCTATAGACAAGAGTGTATTTATATAATTTTGCTTAAAAATATATTTTTAGTAGTAAATGTTTTATTATAAGTGTGCAAATATTGTCCTTTATTTTACGTTTTCCTTAAACTATGAAAGACTTCAATTGTTAATTTAATGCCCATTAAATTATTTTCATTGATAATAGTTTTGTCTTACTTTAAACTAGCAACCACCCGTGGCAATGGTAAATTTATTTTATAAATGTTGTTACGTACCCTCACATTAGAAATAGTTCAATTTCATTAAATAAATTAAACATAATTCTCTGATATAATATATCACTTATGTTTTTTTGTGATTTCCTTGACTAAAACATTATACCGATTGGAAAGTAAAATGGGAAACTGTTCTCGTGGACGTCATAATTTATGAAATTTTAATCATTATCTGAAGTAGTATTTCACCCGAATTATTAGTAGTATTTACTTTATTAGTGCTATCTTGGCACGAAAATAAAGTAAAATTATCAACTAAATCACTCGAGTTTTGCCTGGAATTGCATTTATATCTTTTCTTATTCTGTAAAAAATTTAAATTGTCATCAACAATTGCAAATATGGCCAATAAAAGCAAATGCAAATAATATTTTCAGTCCTTTACTTTTCCCTCAGTTATTTATGAATGATAAAATTTTCGTCTTTATGGTGCTTTTTATTCCCGTACCTTTGAACATAGGAAATATAATTAAAAACATATTTTGGTAAAGAAATACAAATATTTTCCTAACTAAATACTGTTCGAAATCACAAGAAATTAAAAAGGCCTCAGTTAAGGATACATATTGTTTAAGATAATTATGTGCCCATCGGTACCAATTCAACATGAGCTAGATAATCTATTATTTGAGGTATATCCAGGGAAAATGGATGAATCTACTAAATAGTTGTTGGGATGCAAATGTCCCTTTAGAATTTAAAATAAAACTACCTCACTTAAACAACTGATTTTATTGTTACCATGAAAAAAAAAACGCCTGACGATATTCCTCACCTGATGTTGTTGTCTCGCCAGATTAGACTTTCTTGCCATCCAAAGGCGAAAAGTAATAACGGCGCGATCCAGAAATACAGAATCCGACGTTTAAGCCAGCCTAGTCGTAAACAAACAACTTATTCCAGTTTTACACTTGTAGTGTGATGAAGCGATTAATAAAACTTAGTTTTTGTCCAACTAAAATTAATGCAAATCTGTGATTCATAACAAGTAAAACACTGAGGGGTTACCTCTGTTTTATGCCAATTAGCATAAGCAGTATGCACGCTGCCTTGATTATAATGTATTACACTGTACGAATATACGTAGTGCTCGTCTTTATTTTTATAATTACTTGTATTATGTTTGTGAGTTTTACATTCAATAGTTAAGTACTAGTAATTTAGTCTAGAAAAAAACTTATTAAAATGGTTTTATGATTTTTTAAAAATGGTATGGTTTTATGCTTATGTTGATTTTATTACTAAGGAGCACCCCCTTTTCAATTGTGAACAAATACCACGTAAAGAATTTCTTTTGTATTTCTTTCTACTACTGTTTACGGACTAGTCTCGAACGAGATGTCGTATAATGAGTTACTTTGCAAATTGGTAACGATTAAAGAAATTGTAAAATACATGATCTTTTATAAAAGTTCTTTTATAAAGTTAATCAACTCGTACTTTTTATTGGTTGTTGGAACCTTCAACAAGAGTCATTGGGTTGAATGACCCAGAAGACGACCCTGTAAACGCATCTACGATGCACTTGTCTGGATTTGCAGTCGTTGCCTTTACATTCGTCCACTCACATTTACAAGTTTACAGTAGGCCTGCTGCACAGTAAAAGAGGACGTTTTGTTGTCTGTAGACTGCCACGGTAATTCTACATGTATTGTGGTATAATGAATAAAAATAAAACCACGATCATTAGATTTTACACCGTACATTAAAGATTAATGTAATATCAAGTAATGAATGTCAAAGTGTATTAATAAACTTCAATCAGTAATAGTTTTCAGCCCATAATCGTCTCGAACCAAAAAGACAAACAACATAAAATATATTTATAACGTGTTGTAGCGGTAAAAATAGATTTTTTTTCTCAAAATAAGGTAAATCGCATGGTATTTTTATTATAAAAAATGCAATATTTTTATGATGGAATGAAATTATTTACTTGTATTCAAAGTGTCAATGATGTATTATTTCTTTTTCACAGAATGTCCCCAGAGACATTATTGGCCCAATAGCATAAAAAAAGGTCGTGTGTGTATTACTACTTCAAAGTCAGTGGTATTGTTCCCATTTTGATCGGGAACGGTCCAAACCCGGGACTTATTGCTGTATAAGGGCGACATTTTATTAAATACCCTCATTAATGTATCACTCAGTGGCGGACGGCAACTGAACTCAGTTTCGATCCTGCTCAGTATTCGAACCGGCGACCCACGGGTTATGAGGTAACACAATCCACTCGGCTATCCAGTCAATAATTATGAAACGATTATCGTGTTATAGGGTCATGGGTCATGGGGGTGTGTCAGAGGGTACAGTTGTTAAAAGGTGTAATTCAAGATGAATAATCTAAAAGATGTTGACGAACAATGGCTGTCAACTAAAATATAAAGTTAAAAGAAATGTTAAAAGAGTACAGCACAAAAATATAATTTTAAAGTAACAAAGAAAAAGTTTAATTTATGTTAAATATTTCCACTAGGTACAGAAATACGTATTTAAAACCATTTAGGAGAATAATTACACTTAATTCGATTCCATTTTCACCGTAACAACTTCATCCCATACTCTGTTGGAGTTAGGGAGATTGATGTTGTTTGGCAACTATTCTCTTGATCTTCGCCTAAAGTGTCTGCCGATTACCGTCTCAGTGTTCTTGCAAATCATCGCAAACAATGCATTACCACCATCCATCTCGCCGCACTCCACGCTAGATGATGCGTTGTTCGCAGCCGATATCCTTGCAATGACTCATACCATAAATGCATATTTGTGTGGTTCATTTTTCATAAAGGACTTTTGCTCAGATAAATGATATTTGCATTTCGTCGGCTAAACTCTAATACCAGGAAAGTGTATTTTTGGCCTGTTTAGACTACTATTCATATCATTTTCTTCCTGGGTTTTTCTCGCATCTAAAGATGATAACATATCTTCGATATGGATATTTGTTTAAAAAATAAATACTGTGCCACTTACCTCCCACGTTGTAAACGTTTTTTTTATCCTTCTAATATAACCTTTCTAAAAGTCTTCGTATCCTGCATTTGGCAAGTCTGTCTTCTAATCGCCTAATACCACGTATTTTCAAAACCTTTCAATCCGATTTAACCGTAAGAAAAGAAAGTCTACACGAGATCCTTTTTGTTGAAATCAAATGAAGTTGTTGCTAAAATTTAGATACTGTGTTCTACTGGCCTTTTATGTAGTTGAAACTATTAGGATGTTATAATATATGGCAGGCAGCACAGTGGATAACATGATTACCGGTTTATTATAGTACTTAATTATTTATTTAAATAAAAAAAAAACAGTTATGAAGCATCCAAACAGCATTCACATTAGAAAACTGTTAAAGTTGTATTCGTTCTAGCCAGCTGAACAATGATTTGTTCCTACCTAGAAATAGCCTCCTCCATCTATGGGGAATTCGCTGAAATAACAATGTGATAACATGTGTTTTTACTACAAATAATGTGTTTATTTAGTGGTCTATAGACTGAATTAAACTGTAAGGAAATAACAAACGGAATGTATATACAATTTATGCAATACGACACTTGATATGTGTGGTTAATAGGATAATAAGCTTAATTAGCCTGCACGAGTAGTATTTGAGAGAGCCAATTGGAGTTTACCGCTATAAAAACACCGTTTGCGCTCAGACCTAGTAGAAACACATCACATTGCACACTAGTTGGTGAGTACTAGTTGTTGAGGTAGATATGATTACTTTACATTTATGGAGAATATTATACATTAAATATTTTATTTTATATTTAGGATTTTTTAGGATGCGCTCACGATGGCAAAAGACATATTTTTCTCATTTATTGTTTAATGTTAAATATGTTTTGCAAAACATAATGAGGTTTTGGTTTCACCACGATAAACGTGAGCACCAGACTTTTAAAAGCCTCTGGAAATAAACCCCAAAAGGTATTAAAATAGAACTGGCATAAAGCACGATGGAAGTTCCGATTAAATGTCTAATGCCTTCTTGGTATATGCTGGGAAATTTTGGGTCTTGAGTTTATGAACAGGTGCTCTACGGCTGCGGTGCTCTACTTTTATCAAGTGGATCAAAATTCAAATCTTTTAACTCAATAACTGTTGTATGTTTCCAACAAGCAATGAATTTCTGTTCTGTCAGAGGAGTAAATTATAATCTCATAGCTATTTTTTCATGTATAAACAAACTAAGCATTTAACGTTTCAACACTAAACTGGTAATAACATAATTATTGACACTCTTGGTTTGCTCTGAAATATTCCTAAATCTCAATCTCTTTTTTTCCTTATAACTCATTGTGAGGTAGGTTAATTTTCAAGCATTGTATGTTTCTAGTACTCCAAAAGCACTCTTGACCACCACAATGTCCGTGCACGCACGCTTTGTCCTTGTCGTCGCCGCTGTGGCCGCCCTCCTACAACGTAATGTCCCTGGCAAATAAGTTTTAAATACAAAAATTAACCACCGCCAATGTTATTAATCTGATAGAATACCTAAAATTTACAGAGTAGATTTATATAGCAGATGATGCATTTCCGTAGCAACTTATATACCTTCCTAAGTAACTAATATGTAACTTCCTTCCGTAGTAACTTATATACCTGCCGATATACCCGCATTGTTAACGTCTGTTAACACGATAGCGGCCGTAAATATGGTCCGATCTTAATGAAATTTGGTACAGACGTGTAAAGTGGTAATCACTCGGACGAGTTCGTGAACCAGCCCGATCGGACCACCGGAAGGGGGGGTAAAGGGGGGTAAACCCCCCAAAAATGGGTTTCTTGAGTTTTTTGAATAGGATCCCGCTGAAAGGATACCCAATTTAAATTCAATCATATTACTTTACGCCATGTGCAACTGTTAGGAAAATTTTCCAAATGGTCTGATTTCGGCCATTGGCGTGCAATTACACACTTAAGGTGCAGCTGGTAGTTCCACCCTAGATTGAAATGGGAAGGTGTAACGTTTCCTCTAAAAATGCTTTCCTCAGGACTAACAAATTATATGAATTAGCTTCCTCCCATTTGCCACATTAGCCAAAAATGGTATGTATGGTTATGTGGCTATCCCAGAGAATGAGAGTTAATCCGGGATATAAAACAAAAAAGTCGCTAAGAACGGGTTTTCGACCTAACATCAATCAGAATTCAGCATGTTTTTGAAAATGTTTCGAAATTAATAAGAAAAAGTATAGATTGTAAATGCGCTACAAACGTTCCTCATTCACATTGAAGATTGGGTCACTCTGGTATCAATAAGGCAAAGTTACAGTAGTAATAGTATATTTTTTTGGAATTTAATTCCACATAATCTAAGCAAACCCTCCTAAAATTTTAAATTCGGAAACTCCGTTTCTGGTTTATATATACTCGAAATGAAATGACCATACTGAGTTTTAAGATTAAAATTTTAGTACTTATTTATTAATTTTTGGACGGACAACCCATTTTACAATGTGGGAGCACAACATAGTACTTCGGGTGGGTCGTGCAATACAAGTAGCTAAAGTGAGATTTGATAAATTTAATAATAGGTGGTCGTAGGAAATTTGAAAATTTTGTTCTTTTAGTAGATTGGATTTCGTAGGCTACATTTTCTATCCTCTGAAAATATTCTACAGGCCTCCCGTCCACAGTTTTGGAAACTGAAATGGCCGCCATTTTGAATTTTATAATGTACTCTATTTCAGCATCTGAGAGAGAATATTTTAAAAACCTTTCTTTTTCGCATATAAAACTTATAACGAATTTTTGTGCCACGTTTCATGGCCCAAAGTCTTGTCATTATTGATAAAGTAAGTTTTGGAAGCTGAAAATGGACACCATTTTGAATTTAATTATATACCATGTTTAAGTATATTGAGAGAAAATATTGCTAAATCCTTTCTTGGTACGCAACTAGAGCCTGTAAAGACTATTTGTGCCAGGTGTTGTGGCACTAACTGTGATCAATCAGTCAATGGTTTTTGGCTTTTATATAAATATAGATGCTGTAAAGTATAAATAATGTTTCTGAATAAATACAATATTTTATTTAGTGTATAAATAATAAATCAAATGTTTTAGAAATATTTTTTTAAATCCTAAGAAAGGTTTTAGAGTGCCTCGGATCTTAATTAGGGGTTTCTTAGGATCATCCATATTTTCAACTTAAGTACTTGATGGAAAATTGGATAACGAATAAACTTAGTATGTAGTCTATTTATAATCAACTAACAAGTAGTTTTCATAAAACTTTATATAAGTATCAAGGTTCAGATGGATCTGATAATGTCATACTTCATTATTACAAAGCTCTAGCCTTTTTATTTCCAGATAATTTTTTATCTGAGTGTTTTATAATATAATTGCTTTGTATTGTATATACCAACTTGGGCTAAAAGACATTTACATTAATTTTTACTTAATCTAAGTTATAAGCTATCTAAGTTTATGTAATTAACGTAAATATATATAACCAATTATTGGGTCACAGGAGCCGTGGCGGCGGATGAACTTGACCAACTTCACGGTCGCCCAGGGGTGAGTGAACTCTGATTATTTAACCAAACTTGTGTGAGCCATCAGAATATTTCAATTAAGCTCTTTTATAACTAAGCAGTTTGTAAAACTTAATGTAGGTTTATGAATACTGTCATTGGTTTAGTCTTAAAAATCATTTATGTATACGTAAATGAATTTTATACTTTTGAACACTTTTTATGAAGTAAATAAGAAATACAATTTCGTAGTTACTACTCCTATTGTTATACACTCAATGGCTAAAATCTTTGAAAAAAAAGGTAAAACTGACTTAAAATGTAAAAAGCAATATAAATTTGGAATTGTAATTTATGAATTAATAATTATTCAGGTTTAATATTTCCCGAAAATTTGAATGTATAAAAGATGAGTTTTTCTAATTTTGTAAAAAAAATATATTTTTTTGTACAGAAACAATTTAATATATTTTTTTACTATTAATCGATTATTCTGTTGCAGAAAAGGTAAACACAACTGTAGGAGCCATAAGCATCCTAAGAATATGCGGTACCGTTCTTTCCTAATGGAAAACAATAAATAGTCGAAGACTTATTTTATGCGTACATTTATTTATATTCAACCCGATAAAGAAAGGAGTTTCGACTACAAGTTACCTGTGGCTACACCAACGTTCAGAATTATGGTAGTAAGATATCGAGCAATATCTGCATCTTGCCGTTTGGGTTGAAAACGAACAAATAAATAGTCGATAGAGCAATGAATATTTAAGGTGGTACAACGTGGTATATAAGGTGTGCAGCTTCTTAGGGTAAAAATATTACTTTATCTTTGACAAGAATAAATAAATAAAAACTATAATTGACGTAAACTAAAGCTTTAAGTTAGCGCGTGAAACGAGAATCTGCTGAGAAGTATATTATACCTACGGTTTTAGCCAATTTAATAATGCTGATCATATGATTAGAACATAATTACTTATAATAAACTGAACAAACCAAACTGAGAAGCGTTGTTCGGAGGCCATGGCCAGTATCATCATACCGCTAATGCAAATTTATTTAGTTAATTTTCATCAATGACTTTTGCTCTGACAAGTGATCGAACAACTTTTCAATACCTTTTGTTTTTGTGTATGTTAGGGTATTATAAATGTATATAATAATATCCTACATTATACATGAAGTGCATGTTTGGTGTCTGTTATGACAGGCAGAGTGGATAACATACTTCACGCTTAATTTACTTGCATAATTAACGATTTATGTAAATTTGAACATCGTCATGAAGCATAGAAAAAGCATTCACAGTTGAAAATGGTAAAAGCTATGACTTAGTTTTTCTTTTTAGTTATGACTTAGGCCGAACAATATTTCTTCATTACACAGAAGATCTAACTAGATATCATTAAGGATCCTTTTCATAGAATGCATTCTAAATTAGTTCATATTTACTAAGGATAAGTATAGTATTGATTTATTGAGTGGGAAAAACGTCTGTTTGGAGCACTAAAATTAAACGAGAATCACATTAGAATTATAGTTTCAAGACACTTAAACGCGAATACGTGCAAGTTATTTATAATTTAAATAATTATTACATCCACATTATTTCCGAAAATTAATTTTAATCTTTATCGAAATTACAGTTAAAATATAATCGAATTGTCTGTGAACCTGTTGTGAAATTGACATTTGATGAAAAGTGCAGTTGAAATTACTCTGCAATCTAATATTTAACTTCCGGCGGTGTGTGTAATTTAAGTACGGATGAGTGGTGATGCATTTTTGAACGATTTTACTCGATCTGATTGATCACTTTTGCAATCAATCTCTTTTGATTAAACATTACTGTCCAATTATTTGCAGCACAAATCGAATAAAAGGATAGTGAGAAAATGCACTCATATTCATGATTCGTATTTAGAATATTTCCAATAAATATTACAGTATCTGTTGTGGGATCATTACATGAATTCATTTTTTACTACATAATTTATTGTTTTACTAGATTTTACTCCGAGATTGATTTTGAAACCTTCTTTTTCAGAACTCCTGTTATTTTAGTGTCCAATCCCTCCTTTCCCCTCGCACTTTGACCTCCCGCTGAGAGGTAGACGTTAAGGCTACTTACTCGATGGCTGCAGCCTCCCTGCCTACTTTAGGCCAACAGGCGTTGCGAAATCAAAATTTGCCATTAAATAAACCTAATCGGCTTAGATCAAACTTGTTCCGTGCATGGCCTGTACAAAGGCGGTTGGAGTCATTACGTTTTAATGGTTGAAGGTGACGCTTCTCAGAGCAGCAGAGGAGGACTTGTGGGAAAATTATCTAGGGTTTCTAGGGT
Organism: Flexamia atlantica; assembly: GCA_035578135.1. NCBI lineage: Eukaryota > Metazoa > Arthropoda > Insecta > Hemiptera > Cicadellidae > Flexamia > Flexamia atlantica. Next base: position 16,556,980 of record JAQJVK010000011.1, read on the forward strand.
TTTAACAATGTAATTAAATGACATATATTTTTTCAGTACTTATTTTGTGTGATCTGTGGACATATCAGTGGTAAAATCTTGTTAATAGCAATTAGGTTCTGGCTCTCGCTAATAAATGGGGAAAATGTCTTGACCCCGTTTACTTACGCTTTAAGTATACGGCTTCTATAAATGAAATAATAACCATCAAAAGTTGAATGTAAAATATAAAGTGCCAGTTTTCGGGCAATTATACCATCTTCAACGGGGTTGGAGCAGATGGTGAGGAATGAATCAAATAAGTGAATAAATGTCACAGTGTGTAAACACGACATATTGTATGTAAATGAGGCGTGAGTCAAGTGGCGGCACCTGCCTAATGTCTACTCCATACACCGACCTACGCACATGCTGGGCTGACACTGTCTGTGTTCTTTTTCTGTGTTCTTTTTGAAAATACCATGTAAGAGGGCAAAAAATATGACATTTGATTATTGTTAATAAAAATGAAAAACAAATTTTAGAAAAAAACTATATACTGTTTATATGTTTTTATAGCAAACTTGCAACGTGTTAGGTTTATAGAGCTGGAGATTATCCACTGGTAATTTGAACGGCTGAATTAAAAGGTTTAAGTAAACTTTTTATTGGACACTCTAGAAATAACATGGGTGTTGAATGTATTATTATTAATTATTATTATTATTATTAAAATTAATTGTTATCTTTATCAAAATCACAGTTAAAATATAATCGAATTGCCTGGGAACCTGTTGTAAAATTGAAATTTGATAAGAGTTGTAGTTGAAATTACTCTGCTATCTAATATTTAACTTCCAGCCCCACGAAAGCCGGAAGCAACACAATTTTAACATGTGTCAATGTTAGCTTAATAAATCAATAAAAAGGTTTTTTTTTTATCTTAACGATTTGGATGATCGTTGAGTAATTGAATGAGTCTAAAAAATTTGGACATAGAAATGACCCAAGGATAATTTAGAGGAAATTATTTTTCTCAACGTATACTCACTAAGTACTTAAATATTTCAATGACAAATATACTACAAAAAGCTACTACAGTTTTATGAGGAAGTAGGTTACACGTAAAAAAGACTATTTGCCCTATACCGACTTTTAAACTCGTTACAGATTTTTTATGTCATGCAGTTTTAAATTATCACAGATTAAATACTGTTTTAAGATTGTTTTACAGTTTTTGTCAATATTTTTTTCATTATTCAAGAATCATAAATTAATGGCATATTGTTTCAGACGATACGTTATTCGGTAAAGAGGTGCTGACGCGGACACCCAATAAATTAATAATCAAAGTAATATCTTCTAACGAGAATACATCCCCTAACGTTAGTGTCAACATCCTAAAAGCAGACTAATCTGAAATTCAAATTTGAAAGATCCAAACCCAAACAAAATTACTGAGTGAAAAATTACACTCGAGACCGTTTATCTTGTATTGTATTGACAAGCTTTTCATTAAATCTCGTAATTTGCCTATCTTATGAGTCACTCAAGGGGTGGAAGACATTGAACATAGAAGGTCTTACAATAAGGGATGCATTCATCTACAGATGCACCCTTATTTATCCCTACTTGACCGACATTTCCAGGCTAATGTGTGCATCCCCCAAGGGATGGGGTTGGACCCTTTTTTAAATTCTGACTTGAATCTCGTGCGCTATTCTATATCTTTTTAAATTGAATGCGCCTGAATATAAAAAAAATTTTCATTTTGCTTATAGAGCACTTTGTGGTTGTTTGGAAATTTTAATTAAATCATCATGTCAAATCAATTAAAATTCAAACCTCATATATAATTTTAATTGTTGCAATAAACGATTTTAAACATCTTGAAATATTTCAAGCATACCTTTAAATAAGCCTTCTTGACTGAATTCAAGTTACATTTTTCTTAATAATTTGTGCTATTTGAGCATTAAAAGTCGTTCGCATTATTCCTCAAAAGTTACTAAAAAATTATTTAGCATAGATTTAAATTTAACTTTACTCTAACACGTGTAAACCCTTAGACACTAAAGAATATCATAAAGTGTATTTTTAAGTAAATATTTTTAGTGCTAAGGAGTTAGACTATCACAGAAAATGTTTCCATGATAAAATTAATTTAACAGTACTAAACAACCTAATAAGGTGAGTTTATTCTGTCGTTACTGCAATTAATTCCTTATTCTTTCCGGTTCATTGGAAATCTCAAAATGAGTTAAATATTTCCTACCTACCTCCTATGCTTCCAACCTGAATGTGTCCGTAATTCACCATAAAATTCCCACACATCCATGCAACCCCTATCTATTGGCAGTACCGACCATGAATATACCCTTGATGAATCCATCAGAACCTTGCACAACCAATAGCATCATTAGCCCCCGTCAATACCTCTTGTTGTCCCTTGATGCATAAGGATGTGTCGCAACGTGTAACTTAATATGTATTATATCGGTCCTGTTGTGTTCACCTTCGACCAATCGCCGTTTGCTGGGTGTAGAACGGGCGGCCGTGGACTTGATTGATGTAGGATTGCAGAAAAACACGGGTTGAGCAAGTTGTTTGCATATGAAGACACTTCGTCAGCCACGGACAGAGATGATGGATGGAGTGTGATAATGCTCGGACAACCGGTGGATTGTGTTACATGGTGTGTTGCTTAAGAGGGGTTGATTTTTCAGCAGGTTTGTGTGAAGAGCTAAGTACCTAAACTTTTGTGTTAAAGTTGATTTTTTTAAAGTCACTTAAGAAATTTTGCTACGCAATAAGAGCGAAATATTTTACAAATACTAATTTATAAATGTCAAACATTCGTTAAAGGTAACCGACTAATACAAAATATTGATTCTGGTGGTTCTTAATGAGCTTGGCTATTAAAGTAAACTGTTCAATGTGTAAAATCTTTTAGGCATATATGCGACACCTACAGAAAACCTGAACAAGTGGTTTTAATTAGCCAATAAGATTATATTGTTTGTAACATCATTATGCGATATTTTTAAATAAGTTAGCTTATTTTAGCTGTTTGATTATGTCCAACGGTCCAACATTACGTCCAGTTAGCATACTAAGCACACTGCAACGAATCATTAGAATCGCTTAAAACAAGCTAGGATAACAATAAAGTATGATGTTTTAAGGTCCAAATACAAGTTAACGCTTTCGCTCCGCTCTTCTAATATAAGTTGAAAACCCTACATCAAGTAAGTCGCAAACAAACCTCAAAATAAAAATTTAAAATTACAATGAACCACCAACAATCGCCTCAAACACAACTCGTCACTTTTTTCACAATCACAGCGCAAGGGTTACCCGCCGCCCCGCCCCAGTTGGTTATCTATTGCATAAACCCATAAACTCGGTATCTTACAGTCCTCTCCGTCACCTCTCTGTCGGCGTCGGTGCCGCAACCGCAGTCCCGGCTTGATGCGCGCTTATTTATGTCCTAATTGACCGACATTCCTAGTCTAATATGCGCATCCCCCCGCTCTACGCGCGTACGCGGGGCGACAGATCCAACAGTCCGCGAGGGATAAACATCTGCTTTGCGTATCTCAGCCGGGAGAAGTATGTGCATTTTAAAAAGGAACGGAATATTTGGAGTTTACTTGAAGGAGGGAGAAGATTTTCACGAAACCTTACTTAGAGGATTGTTGATGTACTATAGTATTAACAATTACATAGAGGATTATAGTGGTTATTGACCAACCCGACGTAATTTATCAAATTATATTATATTAAACCATATCGAAACTGAACACAAAATTATATTTTTTTACTTAACTAATTGCTCAACTCAATGAGTCGATGTTAATACAAACATCTGTATCACTTCCTTTTCACAATATAACTTCATTTTCAGGTATCGATGGATTAATAAAAATTAGTTTGAATAATTACGGTCTACTCCTAATTCCGGGCTAATGGGGACATTCAAATAAGATCTTTATCTTTCTGTAATTCTATTGTTTGTTGGAGGGCTTATAATATAAAAATTTAAGTGCGTTTTAATATGTCTGCTCCTAAGGGTGAATACTGTCTTTAGTAAACCAAGTAGTTACTCAATTTTGGTAAGCAGTTTTAATGCTATATTATAAACAACAAAATAACCAACCAATTAGACATGCTATCGTCTTGCAACCTTAATTCTATATTTAAATCGCAGTTTTGTGACGATGCAACGATGCCTATAAATATTTCTTATACATCATGTGCCAAGAAGCCGTGCGATTAAAACTCCACAACGATCGTTCTGCAAATAACTTAAGCTCTTCATTGCTATTTTATCACGACGACTCGACTCATAACGAGCACTTAGCAACTTTGTATTCTCGGCTGTTATAGCAGAGTAGTTGCGCAATTCTGTCTGCCGATTGCCTTTTTATTTACATGCCGGCGTCTACGCACATGAAAATAAATGGGTTTTGTAGACTCTTTAATGTGCCATTATAGCATTTATTGAAATATAACCTTTTTCCTATCCTGCGGGTCGTTTTATTTTGATAAAACTTCCTCGGTACTTCAGCTGCACTCGTTTATTGCATTTCTGCTCATTGCCTCAAGACTAATAACTTCGTTGCAGCAGTTTGACGTTAAATATTTTCTTAGTTGCACATTTGCTACAAAGTTTGTTATTTTGAGCATTTTGATCAATCCCAAAACGTTGGAAATGCAACTCACATTTTCGATAAAAACAGATTTGTGTAATAGCGTCAACCACTAGGCGTATTATTACCTCATCAGCCAAAATACCAGTCTCTCTCTATCTCTTTAGACAATATCCCGAGTATGATACAACCTAATTATTGTCATAAAAATTTGTGTTTGACTCAGAAAATTAGATAAATACTAAGCTTCTTTAACAGAATCATAAATTGGACTTAAAGCCTAGTAATGATTAGATCCTGCATAAAATCACAAACATATCAACCAACAAATTTCTTTTACATCCAGATTAATTCCCCTATTAAGTTTTTAGGGATCAAAGCAGAGTTTTACTGTTTACTGTCAACGTAATACCCTTCGGCTGTGGACATAATTTGATTTCATTCGAATAACTGGATTTGCATGCAACAGTTTTCATTAGCATTATTAGCATTTGCAGATCGTTATAAATATTAAATTATCCATGAACCACAGAGCACCGACCCTATAATGTGGGTAAACACAACACTAGAGCACACCAAAACGTGGAGTACCTAATGAAAAGTTTATCATTATATATAAAGCAAACACAGAGTAAAAGTAAAATAATTAGTCATGAATCTATGAAACAATATTTAATTTTGAGGTACAAGTATAGATTTGATCAAGTTTACTAATCTTTTTTAGAAAGTTTACTTCAATTTGCAAAAACCCATATTTAAAACATTATATTAACAATGACCAATATATTTCAATATTCAAGAAGGACTTCTAATTTCATATTATTATTTTTTTAAAGTATGATGTAATTTCAAGTCTGTAACATATACATGGTTATAGTAAAAAATAAAATACGGATCGCTTTCATTTTTAAATCCAAAAATTATATAAGAAAATTCTAGAATTTTCACGCAATACAGAATGTAGACAATCAATAGTGTCAAATTTAAAGAACAGCAATGTAGTAAAAAAATAATAGAGGGATTAGACTACATTGTTATTTTTCCTCTCTTCTGCTCACATGCAATTACCCAGATTTGATTTGAATTTCTTAACCTGTATTCATTGTCTCCTCTCAAATAGAACGTCTTATAGTTAATTTTAAACTATTCATAAACTAATGAGGTCACTATTCCCGTTTTTATAGGTAAATATGACTGGATATTGATTGATAAAGATGTCAGAATAGGCCCGTGGTATTTTTTCAAAATTAATCAAATATATATATAGTTCCCAGATCACTATATATTATTGATAAAATTAATCAATAATATATAGTTTTCCAAGACTAAAGTAAATTATTATGCAAACATTATTATTTGTACACATCTGAAGGAAAGTGTATTTTTAACGGGCTGCTTTGTTTTTTTTAACAATGCACTCGAGCTAAAAAACACCGTAATGTATTGTTGTTTGTACATTATAATTCAATAAAAAATTGTAATTAATGAAGTAACACAACAAACACAATTGGGCCGACCCCTCGTTGGGAAAGGCGATTCATCTTAATTGTTTGGACAAGGTCCGTTGTATCATTGTAAGCATTCCACTACCTTACCGTCATTTGTAACTTCTGTCACTCAGAATCTGATAAGATACAGGAAAATAGCCTCTAATATTCTGATACATGCGTTAATTAAATTTTATCTGGAGTGCTCTTAAGATGGTTTCATCAATAGGTTTGTTTTGTAATGGAATAAGCATGTCGTAAATCTGTTATCCTATTACCAGCTCATTATTCTTCATCTCTTTTTACGATATCAATCCCTTAGTTGTCAAAATTGCGTGCAGATCAAAATAAAATTGAGTGTTTTCCAGTGCCTCTGTGCTGCTATTTGTTGGAATATTACTTTTTTCTTTAGGTAAAAACCTATTTTAATTTTCATTCTCAGTATGCAGTAATTTACCGTTGCAAGTATTATCATTATTACCCTTTATATGTTAAAGCAGTTATCCCTACAATTTTGCCATGATTTTAAAACTGATGTTAGATTTTATAAGATTTATGGAGCCGTTTGTCTTAAATGATGTCCATGATGATTGTGTGTTGGAGACGTGTACCTTATACGATATATATGATGGTTGTGTGATGCAACCAAACCTCGCTAAATATATATATATATCTTTTTTGAGTCATTAACTCTACGTCTTTTCCATTGTCTAGCGTAAAATAAAGTTAATACTACACAAAAAGTAAATTTATCGTACTGTGAGGATGTTGCATGTTTACTACCTCAGTACGGTAAACTATAAAAGATTACTGCGTGAAAATAAAACGAGGAGGACGAGGAGAATGTGTCCAGCGCAATTAACGTAAACGGTTTACAGTGCAGTTGGACCGGTCGCCTCCCCGACGTCTGCGGACAGGCGGTCATTCTGCTCACTAACTGCACAGTAACTGCTGCACTAACTGCTCACTAACTGCTATACTGGCCGGGACACAGTCGTCAATAACGGATTGAAAAGATTACATTTAATTTATTACAATCTTAAATGGACTACCTTTCTGAAAAAATCTCTTAAAATAATGTTTGGATTAAGTGGAGTTTAATAGTAGTAAATATCAAAAATATTATATAATTTAAAAAATCCATGATAAAAATTAAAAATGCACCGGCATTTGTAGGTTAATGTGAAAGTATAGAATATTTAAAAAGGAATTTTAGGTGTACAAGTTAACTACAAAAATACATCGATTAATACCTTTCGTAATATTTCTTTTCACAGTGAGTAATAGTAGAAAATTATATACCTTTATCCTGACCTCAAGATAAAAGGAATAGGTCTTCTTAGGAAAACAACTGAAGAAAGAAGATAAAGAGGTTTTTGGTTGATTATATCTGTGACTTCTGTATTTTCGCAAACTGGCGATTTTTTTCTGAAATACAAGGATAAACGCCTAGACATCTTCTAAAAATAAGTAATATTATTGTCAGTTTCTTGTACACTTTGCGATTTAATAGTGGCTGGTATAATGTTGCACCATAAACCTGCAAAGCTTTCAGCTTCCATCGGAGATAAAGCAATTCAAACTGCAATCATAGTGCAACCGTAGTAATCCACGCTAGCAATCAAGCCTTAATGAAACCATCTGACAATGGAACTACCATCCAGGGCTGCCAACTATTGTCCGACATCACCCACTATTTTCAATCTAGTATTACCAACCAAACAAAGCATAAATAACGTTTCCAATATGGCATAAAACAGACCACATACTGTGACATTCTATTGAATGTCCGAAACGTCCCCTGTCCTTCACTGATGGAATTGGTTGAACAATATAGAAAAATAGGATTCTTCATTTGTGCGTTAATAAAACAAATCATGGTAAATACATGTTCTTTAAAGTCATTTTCAATTACAATTGATGCGGTTTGTATGTATTTAAAATTGTATTTTGTATTATTATTAAGTTTGCACTAATGGTGAATTAGATGTAAATTATGTTCTTAATTCTGATTCATGGAAAATAAATGAAAATTAGTTGCCTTACGACTTATCTAAACACCTTCTTTTTGCAAATATATATTTTTGTATTACAAGGTACAACGTTCACCTTTGTATCCTGATTATTAAAAATATTTGGCAGCAATTTTATTTAATAGAATTTAGGAATGGACACACACATTTTGACTAAAACAGTATATTTAGAATCAAACTAATTTTACATAATTTGACCAAACTAAGAGCACTACATTCATTGAGGTTTATGGAAACCAACGTCGATTTTTAGACTAATTATTTGGCTTATGTATTTAACAACAGTTTAAGATAAGTTTCCTAGGTACTATACACTTTAAGTATTTCCACAAAACAAAATATAAATGGAAAAGATTTATTCTGAAACAAAAAATAATTTATTTACTCACAATATGGTCCTGAATTATCGGTAGTAAACATTCTGCAATGTCGTTTAATCGGTGCACACTCCTGCGAATCCCTCCAATGGAGCACTTACCGTGATTTGATATCGTTGCAGGCCATCCAAATAATCGTTTACATCGGTATGTCAATGTTTGGGAAGTGCATTCCCGATTAAATTGTCCATAGTCGCTATGCACCCTGAGGGGGCAATCATAGCAGGGCTGCATAAAACTGTCTGCCGCGATTTTAGTACGACTATTGCATTGTAAATTATATGAAAGTCCAATTTTTAAAAATAAATTGAGGGGAGACGATATATGATAGTAATTAAATGGTTTACAGGTCTTGATGAAGAACTATATTTTACATTTGAGCCAATACAAAAGAGGGTCTAAATGGTGAGTTTCTAAAAGTTTTCGTGTTAAAGAAGAACAACACACCAGAAAGATACCGGATGCTCATAAACATATTTGTAAGATAAGAATTATATCAGTAATTACATACTAAAATAAGATTTTTTAAACCTACACATCTCATTATATATCAGTAGCATAGCACTAGTTAATGTCTTAAGGAATACAGATGCAAAATGTTTACGCATAAACTGGAATTGAATAATCTTAAACCGAAATAGACACAAACTATTCTCGAAAAAAATCCGTTTACAGTGGTTTTATAGTTACTAATTTTTGTCCACGCTTTGATCAGGGGACTCAAAATATTAAAAATGTAATTATTTAATTATATACGCTGACATAGTCGGAAAGAACACCACTTTGCATGTTAAATTTTTCATTTACTTTCCTTTTAAATTTTAATTTAATTTGACTTAACCTTTCCTTTGAGTTTCCTTTTGTTATCAATATAACTTCATGAATCAAAATAATACATATTTGTAAAACAATTAATGAAATCTCAAAGCAGGCCAAAAGTATAAAACATGTGCTTGAATAAACAAATAATTACTTAAACCGTTAACAACGGTTTTACTATTACATTTTTTAATAATGTATAAATATTTTCTATATATTTTTTCTAAAAGAAAGTGCTAGTTTTTATTTATCTGAACAATTTAAAACGGTGTCTTTTGATATATAGTTTAAAAACAAGAAACTTTATCCTTTTAATCATTTATATTGAAAATGTTCTATGACTTAATCAACCAATTTACCGAAGCAATAATGAGCAACGCAGATACCCTGGCAATATTTGGCCACCGAATACCGCTGCTGAAGCCCCCAGCCATACACTTAACTTGATTTGATGCCGTTAGTCGGACGCATAACCGTTTAATTTGTAACGTTCAATATTTGCAGAGCGCGATCAAGATTAAATTGACCGTGAGTCTCTCCCGGTGCGGGTATCTGAGCCACGTCGCTGCCGGACACAGCTCTCTATCTGAATGATATAAATTAAATATATATTCGGTTTAGAACAGTTAATTCATGATGAGTCAAATGTGTTGTAATTCATAACAAATGTGTCATATTTGTCTATGTAATTTTCGTGTTTTGGCAACTCTTGCAATAACAATGACCTAGTTTTTAATGATCTCCTTTGCTGCTTTGGATAGGTGGTCATTAGCCTGAAATGCGTTTAGCATGAGGAATAAAAGTTTCAATGTTTGCCAGCAAAACTGCAACTGAGTAAATTTAGTTAAATAATTGTCAACAAAATTAACAAATCATTAAAACTTGTGAGAGATAAGTATAACGAATGCAAGTTAACACTGATGAAGTTTTTTTTTAATAACCTCCATATTATGACTATCTCTACTAAGCTATGACTATAGGATTTTTTTTATCAATGAGGTTTTCGATAAACCTTCATTAACAACAGAAGGTTAAGGTGGTTTTAAGGAGACTTGTCGTTTATAAATCGGTCTCCACATGTACCCGGTAAATAAACAGAGACTGATGTGTGATATATGGACAGCCTCGAACAGTAGACATGCAAAGTTCATTGACCCGGTGGGAAGGCAATTAATCTTAATTGTTCGGTTCGAAGCGTTGTATCAATGTCGGGATGTCACGACCACAACTGACTGTCATTAGTTACCGTGATTGGACATGATCCGTTGTGCAACTTGGTACAAATTTACTTCTTGATTGTTTAGATTACTGAGGATTAACTTTGTTTCGTGAAATATTACCTGCAAATGAACGAAGGGAGATTAGTTTGATGAACTCCGTTGGGAGTTCCTAAACTTCATTACTTGCCTATCACATTTTTTTTTAACATTACAAAGCCATTTTTTCAGCTCCTGATGTTTACGTATTTTACTAGTGACAAAATTAAATTATGTATTAGGCGTAATGCAAGGTACAACTAAATGAATAGCAAATGTCACAATGTGTTACAATTTTGATTAAAGTTGGGGATTTCATGATCAAATCGCTCTGAGGTGATTTCAATCCCCAACTTTGCATCATATTTATAAGAGACCCATATACCAAATATTTCATAATAAATAGTAAAAAAAAACTACCACCCCAAATTAAAATAAATAAATAAAGATCGTTTAAATAAACTTTTACTTCTAGGTTACCTTAGAAAAAAAGATTTTCTATGTTTTCTAGAACACATTGTTATTCTAGTAGGGAACAGCAAAACAGTATCCACTTTCGATGTCTTTGAGGGCCAAAAAACCTTTTCTTAAACCTGTATCCACGCACGTGTTCCCACAACCCAGCCAACAATGACTTACGTCCACCGCTAAATCTCAGCTAAGCCTCCAACCAGTATGCAAAACTGCAGGTGCGGGCTCCAGCGGCGGCTTATACTAGAAGTGGCGTTGCGAAATAAAATCTGCCATTAAACAATTTAATCGGCTTGGAGGACATGTTTGGCGACAAAGCCTCAAAAGCTAAACTGGCTGACACCTCACTCGCAAAATACATTGTCTAGCCTGACTGTCCACTTGTAGGCTGCGGCGCTGCTTTGCGTGTGGGAACGGGGACTGGATACGGCTGTTTGGTTGGAAGGATATTTTCTCTCTGGTATTATATTGCGCATGGATTAGAAAAACTGAAATTATTTTCGCAAAGTATTGTTGAGGCTACTGATATGGTATCCTTACAGTACTACTGTAATGGAGAGAGTTCCAACTATTAAAAAAAACCCCATTTATATACCTACAAATCTCATGTCAGATTCCGTGGGTCATTCCGTCTAAAACTTTATATGACTCAATTTCCTTAAGTAAACTTAGTTGTAACCTAGTGTAAAAACTCCAAAACTTAAAACTAAGATTTTATTTAAAAGGGAAATATATAGTATAAAATAGTATAAAGGATTTGAAATGACCATTTTATATTAAAACGTAAAATGCTAACGATAATAATATTTTTAAGCTATTATTTATGAAGCAATAACTTAAGTTAATTTAATTGTTAATTAGCAAACTGATGAATTAGTGCATTTAACCATGACTTAACTGACCGTAAGGAACCGCCCTAACAAGGTGGTTGGTTAACCAATACAGTTGTAGCGTTCCTCAACTGCGTTGCAAGGGCCGCACTTGCCAGAGAGCTTGTGGTTATCTCAAGAAGCTTTAGTTTTGATATTTAAAATCGTTATTTTAATGTCAAATATAAGTGAAATTTTACATCGGACCGGTATTTTAGTTATTAATATAGGCTGAATGTATCATCTCAACGTACCAAAGTAAAATATAAATGTTAATAAAAATGAAAATAAAAATATATCGATTACTCAAATGCACTCGTTCATATTTAAGTTCTGCCTTTTATTATTAAGTGTCTATAGTGCTGTCATCAGGACAATAATAAAGAGTCAACGGATTTTCGGTGGCAACGATAATTTTATAATTATGCATTTGCTTAGTAAATATAATATAGAAATATGTATGCTCTATTACTAAACATTTTCTGCACAGTGCTCAAGTTGTTTTTAGCATTTCCTCCAAAACGCTAACGAGCTCGATGATCCAGGTTCAGAAAAGTCGTAAAATATCTTCTCTTAAATTCACTGCTGGACCAGTCCAATAATTCGTTCAAGAATCCAAGCTTTTCCGCTGGAAGAGGTCAAAAGTCCCGGATCCTCCTCGGAATGACACAATTTCCTGGCGGATCCACAGGATATTTTTAAGCCCCGAGAGATGGTGGCATCCACTGGCGCCCGCCGCTGTTATCACTGACCTCATCATCACCGACTCCTGATGCTTTTAGCAGACCGTTTCAGCAGTAAAGTGGCAATGGTCACCCAGTGATATCTGTATTATTAAGAGAACAGAGTGTTTTCGTGGAACCGATGTTTAGGACGGGTGTAAAATCGTTTTATGGCCTGAGAGGGTTCAGAGCGTTTAAAATTGTGTTGCGACGTTTCTAGAACATTTCCATCTGTTTAATGGATTTGAAAATCCATCATAACGTAATGTAAATTTAAGTAAAATTCATTGAGTAGAATCAATAAAAACTATTTTACCTGGTATCTAAAAATATTTCTCCTTCGTTAAGTTTGTTTCCCCTAACCCTATCACACAAGATCCAAATTCATTCGATAATATTTTACTTGTTTATGGAATTAAAGGACTTCTCTTGTGATGTTTTGGCGCCATAAGCTTAAAATATTCCACTTTATCTTACAGCTAAAGGTAATGTTTGAGAGACGCATTGTTATTGTTTGTTTGTTATTGTTTGTTTTATGACGCATTTTATACTTATACTTCATGATTTTTGCAGGATTCCAACAATGAGGGATGGGTTTGACGACATCTTATTAAATTGAGCCATTTGAGGAAGAAGCTGAAGCTTTAAAATTCCAAAAGGGGGAGTAGCCCGAGTGGCAGATCATTCACTACATAAAACTCATTGTGAAGGGCAACACTTCCGGTCATCATCATGCGTATAGTACAAGGGGTTTACAACCCCTTTTTGTTACTGAGCACAACGGTCCACCGTGGAAAATCTGTCAAGTTAAATTAAGGGTGTGAGGGCAATTAAAAACTCATCATTATATATGAAGATCATGCCTCATAAGCATAATTGGTTAGTTACATTTATTATATTTCCGATCGATCGATAGCTTTCCTCCGGATATTTTGGGGAATCAATTCTGAATTACAAAGGCACTACTTTAAAGATTGCGTTGGAAGTTGCGACACATGGTACCTTCCAGTTTTGTTTTTCTGAATATATCTATCTCTTAATACCGTAAACGCTATAAAGATTTGCTAATTTGTGAAGAGACGTGTGATATAGCTTTCTAGATAACACATAAACATAAATAATAGCTTCAAAAGGTGTTCATAAAATAATTAATTGTTTAAATCGTAATATGAACATGAGTCAAACACGAAAATAAGTGTATGCTATTTATTATAATGTTACTGTTCTTATGTTTACTTAGTAATATAAAGTCATTAACAATTAATTATATAACCCCAAAATTTGTATTTTAGTTCAATTGACATGTTTACTTGATTTTACTATAAAATTGACTGCCATGAAAATCAAAACCCTCCCATGATCACAAAAACTCACTGCACAGCCAATAACGAACAAACTTGTTTGATCGTAAAACTAATGATGTAGTAACAGTGTAAACGACGCTGGTAGTGATTGGACATGTGCTTTGCGTGGTCCACTGTAATGGCAAATTAAACAAACATCAACTGTCGAAGCCACATGTTTGAAGTTTAATAACCATCAGATGAGATGCATTGCAGGCGCACTCGCCACACTCACACGCGCCCACACACGCACACACACCGTGGATTCCCTGCAGGGGCACTCGTAAAAATTACAAATTAATCGCCGTATCATTTCATCGATGCAGCCAATCAATGTTAATTTGCAGTTAAAATAATCGCTCGAAAAGCTAACACACCGGATTGCTCTGTTGATTGCCAAAATCCGGTTCGAATTTAATCAATGAATTCGGTTTTAAGTCACTGCACAAATTATACCTCCTAAATTTTAGCAACCAACAAAAACAATCTTCCTATAGTTTAGGAACTTGGAATAGCAAACGTTATATGATCTAATTTGTTCTTGCCTGAAACTAAAACGATGTCTTAGGTGGATTTGTCCACCTAAGACAAAAATACATATGAACCAATTAGATATCTAGTTTTTCCTAAATAAATATAGGGGTTCATGAAAACGAAGCTATTTATGAAATATATCATGTTAAAATAAGTTATCTCTTCACGGATAATAAACTTCAAACAAACTGATTGAGCTACAGTCAGGTAATTTTTCATGATTAAATAAATAGATAGATAAAAAAATACCTTAACTTACGTTCTGCTGTTCAACATTTAACGAGTCAAAATTATAGCATGATGCGTACAAGGGATAACAAGGGTTGTCTGATGTGAGTATTTATCAATGCCCAATAAAATGACGATTTTGCGTTTCACAGTCCATAAAACTAACACATCCTCAAATATCCGGTCAACAATAGCAATTTTGGAGGGGGTTGGTCAATACCTATTTTGCATAATGGTCCACCATGGAGAATTTACAGTACCGTAATGACAATATTCACACCATATTCACCCGCGTGAATTTTAGTGGTTATTTCATTTAGAGTCTTGAGTACTTTATTATTTGAGAACATTGTTATAGTGATCCAAAGTTTAAGTAAGAGATTTTGTTTGTGAATATGACGTGTCTTATATTTATGTAAGCTTCTATTTAACTGTATTAATTCCATTTCCCTGTACAATCCCGTTTGAAACTGTTTTATTTTTTAAATCTCATGTGCTTTTCCAAAAAAAAAAAAAAATTAATTCTTCTTTTTTTGTTTTTTCCATTCATATTATAGCTATACATTTTGTCTACGATTTGTCTATCTTTTTATGATTAACTGAACCTATTTGATCAAACAGTAATGCCCCACTTGGGGTTTCGTATTCAGTATAGGTTGGTTATGCAAAAAAATCATAGATATAATGTAATAATCTAAATGATAAAAATATGAACAAAAGCTAACCAAAATACCAAAAAGATAAAACTAAACAATATTGAAACGTAAAAAAGGAACAAGTAGAAGCGTTGATGGTTTATTCTTAAAATTAGAAGCCATGAATGTTTAAACCATCTTTTTTATGTTATAATTTTTATTATTCCTACAGACACTTTTATTTTATATTCATTTGAGTACGAATAAAAAACACAAATTCCACCAGCTTCACTCTAATGATTCATTCTGGATGTTCAGCAATTGCTAACTTGTTTTCTTTGTCTAGGTAAAACATGAAGAGCTGAGAGAAATTGATAACGCCTCCTTGAAAATATACGTATTTGTAATACCTCCCTGAATATTTTTTTATGTTTTTTTATTTTTCTCCCTACAGATTTTTATAGCGTGATATACATAGTGTAGTTTTCATTCTATATCAGAATAAATCAAAACGTTAATTGAAAACCAGACAATGCTTAAAAAATGTAAGTTTATAATTTTTTTTACTTTGATTCTGAATCAGTTGTATAGTGATTTTTTCAACAGCCTGATGTTTTAGCTATGACTACATATAAAAGAAAGATCTAGTTTATAAACCTTTACAATTTTTTTAAACTATGACAACAATTTACTTGCCTCGGAAAATGCATTAGTAAATTGGACAGTGACGATACAAAAAATGCGCATCCAATAGACCAATCATCATTCTTGAATCGGTTTAGTCATCCATCACCCCTTAAATCCCCCTTGGGGCAGTGCCATGAAAATGCCAATTAATCGGGTTTAAACGAACGATATGAATTGACAGGATTATTTTCATTTTACAGATGGAATTATAATTTTAGGGTTTTACATTCTTTACCACTTTTTACATCACGTTATGTGATTTTTGTAAGTGTGAAACATCACCTAGGTATATAATGTAATTAAATATTTTGTAAACAATGGGACTTTTATAAGTGCAATATTAATTCTAAAAGGCATATCTGAAACGAAGAATATTTAAAATAACGTTAAATAACCTAAGGATTTCCTTAAAACAACTGAGCAGATGTGTGTAGGAATTATTTCCCTTTTGTTATCCCAGCATGAAAAGGTAGTTCCTGAAGTATCCTGTCTTAAACTTAAATAGCATTTTAAGTTTACTATCGTAAAGGATTTTAAAGTGCCTTTTTATGGCTAAAACATATTCACTATAATATAGTAAAAAAGTATTAGTTTAGCACAGAAGTCTATTCAAATGCCTTAAATTTAAAATTATCGTTTGACATTTTTACGTATAAGTGTAGGTTTGTATGATAGTTTGTTCTATGCGTAGCACATTCAGTGACTAACACTGAATAATTCTACTAATATTTACACTACTTGAAATTTGCTCTGTCATCAATCTTATAAAGTTAATAAACATGGAATCATCAAATATTTGGTTGGAATGAACTCATTATTTCATTATTATTTCAGGTACGATTTTGATTTTTTATCAATTCCAATCCATAATATTTATTTTTCGCCTGTACTTGTTTTTGTAACTTTATAAAGTACCTGGTGGACCGAGCCTTGCTTGGTGTTATTTCATGTTTACCAGTTCATCCAGTTACTATAAAATATTTCAATGTCATAAAATTGATAAATAGAAACCTTTTTTATTGCTCCATGGACTCTTCATCCCATTTGCTGTTTTTTTCCTTGATGGCTATAGATTCCAAACAGCTGTTATGATTACTTTATTTGTTTACACTTTCCCTGTTTATTTTCGTTGCTATCACGGCAACCCATAAGGCCAATGTTAAATTTTTACAACTTTAAAATGCGATTTATTACGTTATTAGATTTTCTCTGGCCAAGTAATCTGCGTAAAAGACGTTTTTGAGTCATAAATTACTTATTTCCAGACTTTAAAGGAAATCCTCAGAGCCGTTTTTGAGATAAATGTGCAAGCAAGCATACAAGCAAGCAAGCAAGCACGATAACATTACTCATATAAGAGTATAGGATATTGTTTTCGGATTTTCTACGCAGTGCACATTGATCACTCCTAGCCAATCATTTTGCTATTTTTTCATTTTTTTCTGCCTTACCGAGTATGTAGCATTCCACACATCGCAGGTGTGCTTTCCCCCCACTTTTAATTTATATTCTGTAATGACTTATTTTTAGGTGGCTCTCTTTTTCCTTTTATTTTATGCTAACTAACTTTTCCCCTCTCCTGCTCTCACCCTTCCTTTTACTATTTTTTCATTATCTTAACTAGCGATCCTCATCAAAATTCAAACACCTACTATAGCTAAACAGCCTGCCAATCACCTGATATCTGCCCCGCTCCAAAGATTTCGCCACCGCACCAAACCAGCTGCAGGAGTGTCCACCCCAGCGATGCGAGGGTTGCGCCACCGCCCCGTCCGGAGTCTGTCAGTCACCCCTGGAGTCCCTGGAGTCGAGGACGTTGACGGACTGCGGGGAGGTCATGGGTCACCGAGTGTTTTCTTAGGGACAAAATCGCATTTGCATAATGTAGGGAGTTGCCACATGCTGGGTGTGAAAAACTGATTTCACAGTGGTCAATCTTGGTGTCACTGTGTGAAGTGTGGAACGTCACCCTAAGTCGCGCGTCAGCGTGTGTTGCGTAAGGACTAAAATATTACTCTTATTATTTGATATCATTGGTAGCCAGAAAATGTCTTGTAGCTATGTAGCGAGACACGTTTCGTATCATTCACGATACATCTTCAGTTGCGGTCAACACAGGTTAAAACAGCTCACCATACGAGTGTTCTGGACATTAAAGAAGTAAAAATATAATTTATTAGATCCCGAATGCGCGGAATTCATTATTGAAAGAAAATTAAACCTCAGTTCACTACTGAATGCTATCCTAATAAACAATTGAGAACAGTCGGAAGTAAAATCTGGCTGAAAATAAATCCCACAAGCAAACGCAGAGCTAAATTATCGCTGTGAAGAAGTATAAGTCGATGAATAATTTTGAGGATGAATAAACAAATTCTTTCTCGATTTTGTGAAAGGACCATTTTTTCCCCGGAAAATACGTGTTTTGTATGCTGTTGGTATAAAATATATATATTTAAGATTTAAATAACTATTTATAATTTTAATACAACAAATTAAATTACTGTATTGGGTTATTTTTATGAATCCATAAATTATTTAGGGATCCATAAGTTATTCCGTGTATTTAAAAGTAATTCCCTCCTTGGAGGTTCTATCAAAATATTCAGTTGGAGGTTGAATTTTTATCAACAAATCATTTGTAGTTAGGTAAGAGGATCATTAAAATCTTTAAATGAGACCAAAACAAAACAAAATATATTGATGCAAGCCAAGACCTTCTTGGCAAACCTTTAGCAAACGTATCACTCCAAACATCATCATGTCAACATTTCAATTCGAAACGGGGCAGTAAAGCGTTGTGAAGATTACTAGGGTAACGCTTGTCAGAAGCTGCACGTTGTTTGTAAACAGTCATTTCGGACAACGATGGAAGTTTGCCAGGGAGACCCACACGTTGAAACTATGCGGCTGAAATAGATTTGACGTTGTGACACCTCCATAAATAATGCCACGTCAAGGGGAATATTAGTGGAATTTTGTCGTAGTAGTAAACCGCTTTATGTCATGTCAAAAACATGTGGACAAAATATTCTAATTTGAATCTAACATTAATTAAATAAACACGTCAGTTAAACATGTAGTAAATTAGCTGATGGCAACCCGTGTTGCTGGGTATTTTAGTGACAGTTAGTTGATCTGATAATGGTAGACAACTTTAATAAATATACTCTCCATAACCAGAAAATTTTACCTATGTAGGGTGAAGCCCAATGAGTTTTGAAAGAATCCTTCTCAGTGGGTAATAATTGAGAAAGACTGTATTTGAAAAAATCGTACTTGTAGTTGCTTCCGTTTATTGTATTGGCGTTGTTAGAAATTTCGTCTTAATGGATTTATAAATTTGTGCTCATTAAAATTAATTAAAATACAGTACATATTAATCCCAACAATACAAATGTTTTTTTTCAATTACTTGCAATATGTTTGACCTTCTAGTGTTTTGTTTGTCAACACAATAATTATTCTGAAATAATATGTAAAAAGTATCACTCAAATATATGTGTTATTCAAAATATCTTAATATTGAAGCATAATCTATACAGTCCGATATGAAACGTGTATAGTAATTATTAAAGTCTCATTTACGTAATGAAAAATTAAATGAGTTAATTATGAATTTTCATTAAATCTTTTTCAGTAATAAGCCCTAATACATGTGTAAGGGTAAAAAAACCGTAAGACTTAAAATATTTTTAAAACCTCTTCCCACATTTTTACTTTCAACCCCTACAACCGAACCGTTTACCAGCAAGCCACAAAACCATCTCCCATTACCCTAAATCCTCTTAAGTTTATTTAAGGGTGGTTTTCATTCCGCAAGACCATTAGGAGGTGCGGGGTCGCCACTGGGGGTAGTCAAAGTCGCCACCTGTCTTGGAAATCTGCATACATCCGCTTAGGATCAGGGCAGCAGATCACCGCGGGCGGTAGAAGCTGCTGGGGTCTTGTAGCTTCTGCACGTGGTCAAACCCTGATATATAGCAAGTTTCGTCATCCCTTCATCTTCTTCATTAACGCTTGCAAAATAACAACGTCCATTATTGGCGTCAGTCCAGCTTAATTGGTTATGATGCGGGACGAGAACTGGCCAATGAGGGCGCTTGATTGAACCTAACTGCGAACTTCAATTTGATACGTTTGACGGATTTATTAGCGAGTCTATTTAGTAGTTAAAAATCTTTGCCCATCAGTTTGTTAAGTGAACTTGGAGATTGGGTTACAGCATACTTACTTGGAGGGATTTTAATATTCTGTTCTTTGTTTGTAGGCCTATTTTAAGAGGGCTAAAGGAACCTAATATTTATTTTAAATATATTTCTTTATTTCTCGGTTAAAACGGTGAAAACATCGATAGTTCATCATATATAATATGATGACAGCTGCGTAAATGTTATTCATATGTTCATATCATATGGTTCTATATGGTAAAAATTGCACTGCCAAGATATACTATAGTGCAAAACTTATTAGGATCTCAAACTACTTATCGAACATTTAGTCTTCTTCGTGACCTAAGAAGATTCTTCAAAAGAAAAAATGCATATATATACACACGGAACCACAATAATAACGAAAACCTATTAAGATATGCTTAAATTGATAAAAGATAGCGTAAGACTAGCCCAACTAAAAAAATAAACTTAGAATAAGTGTTAAAATTTGTAAATTCTTTTGTGTTTTTAAAAAAGTGATACTGAGCTATATTAATCTAATCATGCATTACACAAACTCACTGAAATATTACTTCCATAAGACAAATTTGGTGGCTTTTATGTCAGAGAATGAGAAGAATTTGTCTACTTTGACCACACTATTATCAAAATTGGCCGATAAATAAAAGCGTGTCTGATCTCAAAGACACGCTAGACGTTGGGGAATTGAAATAAAGAGGATTATGTTACACCTGCGGTCGTTCTAGTTTGTTTGACTCAACATCAATACATTACGGTAGACTCAGGGGGCCTTGCTTTGTTCAGAGGAACATAATTATACTTTATTAACAGCTTTAATGTAAAGCCAAAAGTAGTTAGTATAAGCGCCCCAGAGGGGCACATTATCAGGTTGATTAAGCAGCAGGATGCGAAGAATGTAAATTTATCGTTAGCAATAATGCTATGTCAACCCTAGTACAAAAGAAAGCAATAAGAAAAATATTAGTTTCCTTAGCACTAAGCTTCTTAATCAATATTTTCAATATGTGTCATGAAGCAAATATTGAAGGTGAAACCTCTCTCTTACTTTAATTCAGAATAACGAACTTATTTTGGAGTAACAAATCTTTGTTCTTCACTTTATAAGTCGATACTCCTCCACCAATGCGCCCAGGTAACAAATCTGCACTTTGTTACATTTAATCTGTTCCATTTTAAAGAAATTAGCGTTTTCCTGGTTAGTTCAGATTTTCAACATTCATTAAATCGATTCACGTAATAAACAGAGCTTGTTTAACATCGAACCTACATTAAAATATTTTCCCTTGGTTTTTCTTATTCACAGGAAGAACGTAATTTTTGCTTTATGACATTATTCAGCGTTAAATTTTCTTACGCTGGCTTTGAGTAAGAAAACCACCCAATAAAAAAAAAACATGTACGATGAAGAAGCTGTTAACCCCAATCCTTGAAATGCATTGCTATTTTTAACCTTCTTAAACCACTCAAAACCACCACCATTTGTGTCTTGTCAGAATTAACGCCAAAAATATCCTTCATTAGTCTCTATGCACCATTATTAATCTCAGAGCCGATAGTGACATTGATAAGTTCGGTGAACACGACCGGTGTTATTGCTTGTCGCCGAGTCACTTGTCTTCGGCTGACGACTTTGTGGCGATCAGTCTTCGGCTCCGGTGTCTGGGGAGGGCACTGCACGTGTTCTGGTGTCTGGAAGTGGATCAACCTGTCAAAATAAATATGCTCTCATCATTTTGTAAAATGGGATTAGGTGTTTTATATCCTAATGAGGGAATAAAACTGTTTGAATTGATGGTTGTCAGTTAATTTTTTTGCTCTTTTAAACATTTATTCAAGTGTCAAAGTTCAAGGGTTGGATAGTTACCAGGTTCAACAGTAAAGTAAAACTAAAAGTAAAGTAAAGAAAAAGTAAAACTATATTAAATTTATTATTTGAATTCGTTGTCGAAAACAAACGGTTTTGTTATTTAGCAGTTTAAGTAGGTACTACAGCTATAACAATCGATTACATGTTCTAAATTATTTGACTACATTATCAATATTTTACATATTTTAGCTGCTACAGTAGTTAAACTTAGTGGCTAGCAATAGTTCCCATTTGAACCAAAAAGAACTACAAAATCCCCAAAAAAGCCAGTAGAAAATTCAGATACTTTGAGCGAAGCTCGATGGGGTTTTAAAAAAGAATTAGGCTTTTTGATGGCCAGTTTTATGATCTAATTTCCTAAATATCTTTAGCACAGTTATTTTGATAGTTTTTACCTTAACCCGAAACGAAGGCAGACAGAAAACCACATAGACATTAAGGTAATCATCTTCCTAATAATGCTATGGATAGATTCAAAGGCCTAGTTACGATTTGGGAACAGCACTATTTGTAATCGAGAATTTTAACGGCACAAATCGAGTACTTGCCTGATATCCTGAACAATCAATGTTACTGGGGGTCTTCGACCACTACACACCCAGTCTACATTTCTGTTTACCACCTCGACAACATTAACCTCCGCAAGTGTTGACCGCTGTCACGTGACCATCCCCATCATGTCACTACGACGTCCAGCCATGTGTGTTATTGAATGTAACCACCGTGAGAACAGCCCATTGTAACCCTTTCATCGGTCAGCCAGTCACGTGACCCTATTTGTTCTGGACTGACCACCGTCCGGCGATTTGTCCGACATTTCTCCCGTGTAAAGGGCGATTGGAAATTTTAATTCGTTCCGAATGAACAGCCCAGTGGACTGTGAAGAAGGGGGTTTCGAATTTCAGGGAATTAATTTTGGAGCCACGTTTAGTAAATGATATTGGGGTGTGTTTAAAGCGTATTCGATCGCTGGTAAAGTAATTATAATGTATTATAATATAAAGCACTTACTTAATTAGGTGGGCGGTAAAAACTATTAACTCACCAAAAGTTGAAAATATTAATTTACATTTTTTTTTGTTGATCTGTCAATGCTTTGACATAATCAAGAAATCTTGCGGTTTCTAGGACCTTATACGTGTAAAAGTTTTTTTTCTGAAACCTATGATCATATGGTTGATTATTTTATCAAACAAGTGTTGATCGGTAATTTTGCCAGTAGTGCTCTCACGCCATTTTGTTTTGTCTTTATTATTTCCCACATTGGTCTATCGGTGGATTTTGGATTAACTTAATGAACTTAGAGCTCAACACAAAAATTTTTCCGGAACGTGCATTTTATCTGGAATTCGTTAATAAGCTATGGTTATTAACGAACACTCTGATATTAGCGTTATTATTATGGTTATAATAACACTCTGATATTAGCAGTGTTTGTTTGCTTGCTTATTTCCTTTTTAGTTTGCAAATCTATTGTAAAGATGACTCCGAGGTTTATCCTTAAAATATTTAAAATAACCAATTTACGGCTCAAAATGTGTTTTAAGCAGGTTATATCGTCAGTAAAATCTACACAAAGAAAATATAATTTTAAACTTAGTAGGAATTTCACATGGGTACACATGAGTTGACAAACTGACAACTAAATAACAACGAAAAATGAAAGCAAACACAACTATTGCTAGATATGTCCAGACATTAGTTTCATAACAGAATTATCCATAGAGTAAAACGGAAACAAATGTTAAACTACCGATCAGGGTTTGGTGCACCCAAGGAGGTTAAAGTCTATAATGGAGGTACCACGACAATGCTTTAGTTGATGAAAAGACGGTCCTTTCCTTTTGCCAGGTTGGAAAAATGAGGGGGAGCAATGCAGTAATTTAGTACTAAGCTAACGTTCTTTAAACGGTTATATAAACGATTCGAATCTTAAAAGAATGACTAAAGATTCAAATCAGTTCAAAAATTATGTTATAAATGCTATTGATTAATCTCAATAATCTATTGCGTATTTACTAAAGATGACGTACGGGAACACGATCAAACTAATTTAATATCGTCGAATGTTTGAAAATCTATTTTTATGTTTGATCAATCAAATGATTTGACTCCCATTACTGAGTTCATTGGTTTTCGATTAGTAATGCAAAGAACCAAATTACTCCCTCTCATTATTGCCAACCGGGAAACGTCATGGGGCCGCAGGAACATTATTGCTCGTTACCTCCAGTTAGACCCTAATCTTCTTGGGTGCACCAATCAGTTACTGATACTGGAAACTGTGATAAAATGGATGATTATTATGTTTTAACGTTAGTTCAGATAATACGAAACCAGCATAATAATAGTGCGGTTTCAATCCCAACACCAGTCACGGATCACACTAAGAACATAATAACAGATCATCCAGATTATGCAAACCGTCCTCGCCCTACAAACAGTGACACCAGCCTGGTGTTAATGGTTCACATGCCCTACACGTGGCGGCGCTGTGTGTCTAGGGTGGTGGTTAATTCTAGGTCTCCTATCACCACGACAATCACGCCGTTTCATTCGGTGCGAAGACACAAACACTGCCCCTACCGCAGCCCCGGTCCACGCGCCGGCTTACCGCCCTAGGGACTGATCCAGATGTAATACGAGACGCCCGGGGTGGGAAGGGTTGGAATTAATTGTGGGTCGTGACCTAGATTTGTTATTAAATAAGAATTCGGGGTTTCAGTGTGGGCTTTCTCTCGGGTATATGTGTGAAAATTAAAATTCTAACAAATAAAACTGTTAGTATCTACTATTAAATTTTTATTTTTATAGCTTAACTATAAAAAATTTTCATTCAATAACTTCAAGTTAAATAGCGAAACACACATGTATCAATTTTATTAACTGATCAAAGTATATTAATTATTTATAATACATATATTGTTAAGTAAATAATTGACATTTTTTATTACATTCTCATAAAAGTCGTTCCCATTTTTTTTACCAAACAAATAGTGGTTGTTTTTATTAATTTTGAAACGTTTCATATTGTAAATGCTTTAAAATTATTTGATGGAATCTTTTTGTGTAGTTGTAAGGTCTTACATTTTTGGGAACTGTAATAAACCTTTGATTTTTGAACATATTGTATGATAAGAAACTACGACAGATAAACAAAATGTATTAATCCAATTTTGTTGATTTAAAAAAGAATTTTTTTGGGAGGAAACCGTCCATATGGCTCTAAATTTGCATAACTATTCAATCAAGTCATTTGTCTAGATACGTATGACAAATGCTAGATACATACACCGGCTAGATACGTATGATGATGATTATTTCAATTAAGCAAACCGAAGATAGTACTTTAATATAAGTTATCATCTAACTACCATGCGTAAAACAACAGTTGGTCTCAGCACTAATTAATGCCACACATGTAGGACATGCAAAATAACCACTTACGTTGACCAGTTATAGAGTAATCCATCACGCCTTGGCCTTATTGCGATAACGGCTTAATGAAATAATTACTACCTAAGGCTGATAAAACAGTAGTTTATCTACCAGCATCCGCAGATCTAATTGATGGCAATATTAGGTTCTGACATTTGCTAACTGAGTAATTAGTTATGTAACTAATGTTAGTTTGGCCATTCCTTTGTGGGTAAAAAAAACTGTTTAACAGAAACGGCGAATTTCCGTTTGCTAAAGGCTAAACAAGTTAATAATAAATAAAGTTAATAATGATAAACGTTGTAGCTCAGTAACTGTACAATTCTCAGCATTGAGATTCACTTTAAAGGAACGTTTTTAGTACTAAATGCCACCCATAGCATCACCCAGGTTCAAAATTTGAATCAGCTGGTATTGCTCCTGCGCTATTTTTGTATCTGTCATTCGGAATTGGGTTTATTTGTTTACATTCGTCTGCTTGGATGGATAGGTTGTTACAGATCTCTTACAATGACAAACATAATTTATTTCCATCGATAACAAACACAAACTTTCACACTTATAGTATTAGTAGGATTAAAAAAAGAAACTATTAAAGTCTTTTTTAGCGAATTTCCCCTATAGGGAAGAAGCTATTACCGTAGGTCTCATGGTAAGACCTAAGCTCGGGACCACTATAACTTTTCGTTTTGGGGCCCCCAGAAGCAAAAAACACTATTCGTTCGAATTTATATATATATATATATATATATATATATTTAAAGAGAGAAAGAAATTCCTTAAGTACCCTTTTTTTAACATTTTATTATACACAACGCGTTTCGGAAATTATTCCATTTTCAAGTGTGTAAAATGTAACCTTAAAATTAAATACATATATAAAATAAATATACAAAGATCATATGTTTAAAATTCAAAAAAGTATAAATTAAAATTAAATTGTATAGACATGTAGAAATTTGTCGTTATATATATATTTGTCCTTATTTCTTATTTATGTCCATGATTTTGTCGAAGATTGGATTTTGTCTGTCAATTTGCATTATATTAAGAATGTTGTTTGGTTATGTTTTTTTATGTCTGTAAATATGAAATTCTTCGTATACATTCATTTTTTCTCCTTTTTTCATTATATTTAAAACGTCCATATTTTCATTAATAGTTTTGAATTCATGATCTGTGTCAAGGATGTGTTCTGCAAATGATGATTTTTGTGTGGTTAAATTACATGATTTTATTGCTTGTATATGTTCTTTGTATCTGCAATTGAAGCTACGTCCTGTTTGTCCGATGTATATTTTAGGGCATTGGTGACATTTTAATTTATAGATACCACTTTGGTCATATATATTAGCTTGTTGGTTGTTTTTTGGATTGCTTAGTCTTTGTATCATTTTGAATGTGTTATTTTTTGTTCTGTAGCTTACTTTCATAGGTGATCCTTCAAATGTTTTTCTTAAAGCTTTATTTAATATCGTATTGTAAGGAAGACATATGTATTCATTTTAATTTTAAGGTTACATTTTACACACTTGAAAATGGAATAATTTCCGAAACGCGTTGTGTATAATAAAATGTAAAAAAAAAGGGTACTTAAGGAATTTATTTCTCTCTTTAATTACAAAAAAGAGAAAGTCTTCGCAATATTCTCTGAGCCCCAAAAAATGATTATATATACTTTAATATTTTTGTGAAAATAAAAATGTTTCTTAGCCTATCATAATTAACTCAAAGTCTGCAAAAGAGTTGTACTTTAAGGCTATCAAATTAACAAGTAAATATTCCAGGGGAGACAAAGTGCATGAATTTTAATTAAGCCAGGACTTTCATTATCTGCAACCCAAATTAAAGCTGGTGAAAATAATCCTTTGGGAGAATTATCTGAGCGGTCATTCGAAACGAAATGAGCCTCAGTCTGCGAGAGGACATAAAGGGTCAGGATATAAAAGGACCCCACCGGCCGATGGCTACTTGGTTTTTCCTGGGGTTGCCAAACGTTCCTTGGAAAACGACAATACAAATTGTAAGTTTTAAATATTTTATGCTGAAACTTCAAATATCTCCTAAATATACATGGATTATTTAACTTTTTTGGTGGAGTGAAACTTTTTTAGTACACCCTTTTAGTTGTAAACAACATATTTTTAGTAGTTTGGCACTCCAAGGGCTGATATTGAAACCACATAATATATAACGTGTTTAAGACCTATGTGCTGAATTGCACCGTGGCCGTATAATATTATATTAATAATCGTAATTTAATTAAGGTTATTCATTGAAATTTCGTTCTGCTTGATTTATTTGGATAAATCAGTTGAAATCCCCATAAAGAATACTTTATTACAATTCCTTTTCTCAATTTACAAAAATCTGAACCTGACCTCTTCACTAAACCTGAGCGACAGAACACTGGGAGAATTAGACAGAAATATAACTGAAGAGTCACCCAATGAATTTGGGAATAGAATATATTTTAAAACGTTAGATGACATCATTGACTTTGCATACAGAAGACTTCTGTATACAGAGTCAATGATTACATGTAATTAATAGACTATGGTTATTTAATCTGAACGTAAAATCGAAGTTTCAACGGTGGTACTGTCTCAACATCACTGGTTCAACGCCGACTTCCTAAAACTATATAAGATGCAACTTATGTGACATTTTACATGCAACCTTTTGGTCATAGGTGCTCACTTTACAAATGGTTTTACAAAATTTATTTAGGTCTTTTCACTACAGAAATAGAAACAAAATTTAAAATAAAATTACTACATCTCTATAGAAACCATGAAAAGAAATAATTGGTATAGAAACTCATACAATACGAAAAATTGAACATCACTCCTAGAAAAGTATTTTTAAGTGCGAATCGTCGATCATTAGTTATCTTTCTTATGAATATGGTGACTGGATATGTGGCTAATCGGTTCCTCAAAATCATGTTACTTTATTAATTTTTTCATATTTTTTATTTATTATTTTTATTTTGTGTATTTCAACGCCAGTGACGTTTTTTAACGTTTTGATCGGGAACGGTCCATACTCGGGGCTTGTTACTATCGTGATGGTTTCGTACACGTCACACTATCTAACAGCGACCTTTTGTTAGCAATTAATAGCATCATTAATTCATAGCCCAATGACGAATGGTAACTGGACCTAGTTTTGATCCTGTCAGGAATCGAACCGGCGACCCTCAGGTTATGAGTCATTATTTTTGTTAAAGATATAATGACTACAGTCATACATTTTGGTGTTGTAAAATATAACTCCCTAGAAAATATTATATAAGAGATGCAATATTTGAAACCAAATATTGAGTAAAATTAAAAAAAATTTTAGAGATGAAAAAAAAGTTAACTTTTTAATTGGGAAAAGATTCTTTTTTATAATTTTGAAATGGTAAAAAAGACTATGAAGTGTCGTTTTATTGTCAATCCATCACAGAGTTTGTAGTTCCAAAAGCCTATAAAAAACCAAAATGAGAGGCCTGAGAGTTTTTCATTTTCCTATTATAATCAGTAAAACGATATTTTGATGATGTAGGACAAAGCTTTGCTGTGAAAACTACAACTCATCAAAACTGTCAATTTTCAACTGCAATATGTCAACAGCACACCGTTCAATAAAATAGCTGTTTTCACTGCTTGCACAGTTTTATGCCTAAAACATTTTTGTTGTGATTAAAACAAAAATATTTACTGTATTTTACATAAAACAAACCAAAAATCAAATATAATAATCATACAAATGTTCCAAATTATCTTAGCTTAATAAGTTTTCATCTTACTAACAACAAAATCGGTAAGAAATTAGGCATAAATACGAGTAGTTTCACTTATTACCAATTTTAACATTTTTTTGATAAAAGATCTTATAGAGTGTTGTTGTGTTTGAAGGATTCGATATACTACAACTCAATCATTCATTTTAATATTCTTAATTTTATTTTATTTGTATATTTTATTTGTTATAATTAAATATTACTTCATAACTATGTGGCCTAGTAACGCTTTGATACTTTGCGTATTCTTTAATTGCAGCCAATATATTCCAAACTGATTTAAGGGTCAAATTTTGCTAACCAAGTTCAAATTATTAATTTTAATCTCACTTTAATATTTTTCATTATACATTGATTTATTTTTCATTATTGTTGAGTTATATGATTATTAGTGTGTATAAGATATTTAGTCCATATTTTAATTTAGTTAATTTTAAGATTAGGAGACCAATTTTTGTTATTATGAATTTAATTTGGTTATTTTGAATTCTTAAGTAAATGGTATATTTTGTTTAATTCTATATATAAGCTTTACTTATATGTCATGCATATGCCATGCTTATGCTTATTTAGTGTCTGGTCTTCTTGAAGGTTATTTTTATTATCATAGCTGTACATAAGTGTTAAGTGTAATTCATAGGAGTTAAGACTGTTGTAATTTATATATTCTATTCTATTTTGTATGTGTGCTTTTCTGAAATAATTATTTTTTCTTTCTTTCTTTCTTTCATTACGAAATATACCTTATTACTTAAACCGCAAATAGGAAATAAATCTCAAAGAGAAATCAATTATTAATAATCCTTGTTAAAAACTATATTTAAATTCTTATTTCACCCAGTAAAATATTAGACCCACACGTAACTAAATCGAAAGTGACAAACAGAACCTAGATATCACACGGGCTGTAAAATAAAAGCGAAACCCCGAGGGATAGATTTCGTCACGTAAGTCCACAAAACGACTCTTTCAATCCGACTCCACGTCATTAAGCCCTGCTCGGTCACCGAATCGCCCCTTAATTTATTCACGGCTGGGAATCCAGTGGCTCCCGTCTGTATTATATATGACTGTTGTGATGCTGACCATTGTTGGAACATCTGATAAATCGACTCCTTTTAAACGTAATCAGCTGATATTAATAACGGACGTAACTACAAGGTTCCTGCATTTCACCCGACCTAATCCGGTGTCATCATTTTGACCCTCGTCGGCGTCGCTGGGACGCTAAGACTTGATGAAAGGCTTATGTTGGAGCTTAAATCACCAGCGTGGATACTGTGGGATGGGGCTTTATATTGTTAAAAGATAAAGTTATACCTTTTATAAAAAAAATTTTGCAGAATAATTTAGAGTAAAAATTACATTAAACATAGGAAAACTGTTCAACAGGATTACTTTCGTACCTTCAGAAAAATATTAGCCTAAATTGCGATTATTTCTCAACTGTACAGTCAATTTCGTCTTTTTAGGAGAAGCAATTTGGTAAATAGTATTATTTGTGGTTTAATCCTTTCTACATTAACTCAGAAGTCAATCAGTTTAGAAACTCAAGCAATCATGAATTGAGTAACACACTACACATCTTACGGATAGCAATTATTGTTACATCGACAAAAAATATCTACTTCAAGTGACTACTGAACTAGATGTATATTTATAGTCAACTTCTTTTCTTTTTTTGGAAAATGTACATTTTTTCTGCAGACCCATTCTAATGTTTGTAAACAATCAGATTGAAATATTGTTGGCAGAGGAAGTGAGAGGGGACCAACGCTAGGAAGGAATGCTGCGAAAATAATTTCTAGACTTGTCAGATATACAACTGATCTCTTTTGATGTTAACGCTTAACTGTCTGTTGTCAAATGACACCGTTTTGATTTAATAAAGGAAGCATTTAAGAATATCCGCCTTTCGTTGGAATGTGTATATAGAAATTTAAATTGTATTGGATGCTGAAAAGTGATAAATCAAATTTTTACCAATTCGTTTGATAGGTTTTGTAATGCCTATAAGAAAAATATATCTCTAATTAATTAATTTAACCAAGCTTATATAAGTTTTATGTAAATTAAACTGTTCATTGACCAATTGGGTAATTATGTGTCATAAGAAAGATATGGCTTTTCTAAAACTAACTATACCGATGCTTTATAACTAGCACATATTTCGTAAATTTGTTTACAACACCACATTTTTTGCACGCTTCGACTTCACTGAATAAATTCAATAGAATAATCAAACTATGCGGAAAATTAAAATAACAAATTTAAAAAACCATTAGGGCTAGTTTGTCAAACTAACGTTAATATAAGCAAACAATCTCGTTAACCGAAACTCTAAGGGTAGCGCCCGAAACCCACCCTTGGCTTTGTAGAATATTTATGAGGTCTGGAGCGCTCTTACTCAAATTATGTGCGATTCAGATGCTGCGGGGGGCCAGGTGGAAATGCTCATTAGAATAGAAATTTCGGTCAAGTGGACATAAATAAAAACGCGGTAAACTTTTGAATACCGGGAGCACTGGAGCAGAACTTCCAAAACGAGATCTTTTCCCCTCTCTGCACCTCTCTACCCTGGAGTTTATGACCCACGATTTACGACGAGCAGATACAAGGCCTTAGTTCGAATCCGACTGGATGGATATAAAGACATCCAATTCTAAGGGGAGCGTTGTGACTACGGGAAATCTATTTGAGTATTTAAATGTAAATGTTAACTGTCGATAGTTTGCACAAAAAGTGTATTGAGTACGATGCCAGAACTCCTGTAGCTAGAAATAAAGTAAGGTAATTGGAAGTTTGAAATGGTTGTTTGGATTGTATTACTTCTAAACCAAAGTAGTTTTGACCTAGACTAAAACATAATTCTTTGAAATATTGTTGGTTTTTGACCTATGAAATTTTTTTTCAATCGCGTTGTCAATAGTTTTCATATTAACATTTTTGTGTTAATATACAAATACAAATCTGTTACTTTGTTTCGACAGGAAAACATCTTCAGTTAACTATTGTATATTGTATTATTATTATACATTTCTTGAGAAAGGAAAATAACTTCCTTAAAAATATTACTTAGTGTTTTCCCAACTATTTGATTCTACCCACTGAAAATAAATTAACTCGCATTATGGTTAGGTAAAAAGCTTACTCGCGTGTTTTGAAGCGGGTGTTTTACATTTGATTAATTCTATTCAGCTAATATAATACTGTATCCATTAAACATATTCAAATTACAAAAAACAAAATTTTTACTAAACATCGCAATTTTTTTTTAAATAACATCGCAGCAAACTGTTTTATTAAAAGCATAGTAAATTACTGTCTTAATATAACTTAAAAATCTATTAAGACATTTTATTATGAACTTTTCTATGGATGTAAAATCAATATTTAAAACATTTTCAAAAACAACATTTAAACAGGCAAATTGTATTCAAAATAATGAGATAAAATATTTTACAATAACTGTGAAAGATAAATAAAAAAATACATCTAAAATGTTTAGCTCATTTACACACAAATAAACCTTTGTTTAAACGCTTAACCCTCCTCACAGTTTAAATGCTCTCCTCTCTTCCGGATTTAATTGAGTCGACCCAGCGTCCGGTCGCTCTCATTTCGTCCCGGTGTCTTTTATGTTCTTTTCCAGTCTCGGAGTGGATAGCGACAGCTCCCTCCAGAGACCCGCCCTCAAGCCCACCCTTGACCACCCTCCGTTGACCGGTGATAATGAAAATCTCGACTTAATTAAAATTCATGAAGTTTGTCTCTGTTAAGCTCTGCTATTGTGATGCAGATTGTTGATAGCTCTCGAAGAGTGATCACTGTGTGTACTTGGTGTGTACTCTCAGAGTTGAGAGTGTGTACTTGGTGCAAATATCATGTACACTTTTTTAATTTTACATGTGACTTTTTACATGTATTTTTTGACATGCACAGGTTTAGTTAATTTTTTAATACCTGACATGCACGTTTGTCGTTGGGAAGAGATCTCAGATAAGGATTATTAAAAATATCCCTGACAAAGCGAGTTAAAATGAGAATAAAGCTTATTTCAATCATTTTCTCACTAATAGCAAGCAGTATATGATAAAGTACGTGTAGCATTTTGGGAAATTTACAGATGAGTCTGCAATAATGCAAGATTGAAACTATCTGTACAGCCTATGCGTCAGTAATATGCTACAATATTTTAAAATCAAAGTTAGAAATGTTGAACTTGATAAAAAAATCATGATTTTATTGCCTTCGAGGCTAATAACTAAAGATGATGAATGAAATGACGCTCAAAGTAATTATCTCCTCTGAACAGTCGAAAAACACAGCATCAATTGCACTTCAGTTTTTCCACCTCATACAATACTTAACCAGCTCAACAATTAAACATATACGACAAACAATGTCCACATCAGTACAACCCCCTAATTATTTACGCAACCCATTACTTCCCATGACTTTCAACCCTGATGAGGTGTTAATTAAAACGCACCATGCAAAATATTGACAGCGCGGGAGGCTTGTCGCTGGTCGCAACTCCTTTGGCGACAAGCCGACCACGACTAATTCCACAACAGAGCCACGCGGACCTGTCAATCATTCCGAGGCGAATTAAAACCGAATCGCTTTCAGCCAACTCTTGCGTGCGAACCGGCATTCCTAACACGTGGCTCGGGGCTACTAGCGTAATCGTCTAATCGGGAAACGATAGGCTTCGTTGACAACAGATAGGCTGAACTGTTTTGACTGATGTAACTAATGCGTTTAAATTATTTTTAGAAAAAGAAAAGTACTGTGTTTTCTATGAGGAAACTAGAAATAACTAGAAACATGGGGAAGTTTGAATGTTTTACAAACAAGAGAGGTTCGACCCGAAATTTTCGGGGTAAGGGAGAACGAATGATTCTTGTAAGAATCCGCTATTACCTGCTAGACCAATTATATTGCAAGGTGTCCAGACTCGCTAGTAATCTAGAGCAAAACCTGCTGTTGATTTTTGAGTACTATTTTTTTTCTTGTGAAGTAAAATTTATAAAATCGTTAACGTAATAAACAATAATTTTCTGTTTGAATTGTGTATTAATTAATAAAGCTTAGTGAGAACAAAAACATCGATATAAATGTAAAAAATAACTGTTTCGTCAAGTTTATATGTTTACAGGAGAGTCAATGCCATCCAGGAGACTAGTAACACAGTAAAATAACTGTGTTTAATTACCCTACATTCAATGATTTATCCAATCCCTCTGTCGAAACCCATCCTTTTACTTAAATATGAGTGTCACGATCTCTTACTTATCGTTATGAAATTAAGTATGTATTCATAACTGTAACTGATATTTTTACTTATAATTGTATTTTCAGATTATTTTCCAATGGTTTTAAAATATTTTCCCATACTCTTCCCATCACATACAGAATAAATTATAGCAGTACAGCGAATGAACCATTAACGTTTCCTAAAATTTTATTTTCTTTACAGCCTCAATATGTATACTTTTGGAAGTAAAATTAAACTAAATAGTGAGGTAGGTTAGTATGAAAATATTAGGTTTCTGGCAACCACTATGAAACTTTGCATAATCAATAATCATGCATTTTAGTACTAAATTCAGCCCAGACCCCAAAAATTAGACATCTAATTTTCAAAATTGCGGCTAAAAATTGTTGTAGGAGGACAAAATTTAACTATTTTAGACCATGGGCCGCCAATATGAAACTCTCCCCCCGTGAGAATTTTCGACACATGTATTTTTTTGTTGTTACTGACATGTACTTTAAGGTTTTGCTTGTTTGCGACGTTTAAATTACAGCATAACCCAGAAAAACAAAAAATATCATTAAAAAATCGTTGAAAAAAAATAACATGGGATCTTATTGAAAAAAGTCACCTGACTGCATTTTTGACATGCAATTTTTGAGATATTGACTCAGGACCAATGCCTATCATTGTTGGGTGGCTAATCCTTTATTTTGGCAGGATAAAAATTTTCGGTCGCCATCTTGGATCCGCCATATTGGATACCAATTTATTTGTTTAAATGTAAAGATGGTGTTATGACACATCATTATGAACTAGATTTTTACGCTGATTACAATGTTGAAATCTGTTTTTGAAAATATGCATTCGTTGAAAAGATATGCACTAATAAAATTCATCCCTATACATTTCTTATGGACGTTTCGTATTTTCAATATCTTTTTGGATTATTTTTCTTCTAGGTCTCATTATAATAAAGATATGTAGTTCGTTTTAGTCTTAAAATACTCAGTGAAATACCGGCTTTAATTTGTGATATTAATCATCAACATCGGACAAGTAATAGATGAGCTATAAGGCTCAATTTAACTTAAAAATCTATTATTCGGGAACTTTTTTTCAATCAAGTATTTATATCTCTGGTTCTAAATATGGTATTTAGTTCATTTTAGTCTTAAAATAAGCAGTGATATGTCGGCTTTTATTAGAAATATTGATACATAAAATCGGTAAAGCTGTAAACAAATTTTAAGGCTCGTTACGATATAAAGTTTAATTATTTTTTAATTTTACTCTTAATTTGGATTATAACTCACCCCAAACGTGTTTGAATTAAATTATCACAGTCTCAAACGAAAGCTGATATTTTACTGAGTCTTTTAAAAACATTCAGAACTTCAGACCTTCCCTGGAACTGCAGATATCAGTCCTTATATGAACGAAAATGTCTGAAAATTTTAATTTTATGTGGGTTTTAGAACCACAACTTAGTTGAAACTCAAAATATAATAATAATTTATGACTCAAATGAAAGCCAACAATCTAATAAGTCAATTAAGACCTTTACGGTTTCTGAGTCTTCTTTGGAACTAGAGAAATCCTTCAAGAAATGTAAAATTATGCAAGTAAAACGAATTTATGTTGAGTGAAAGCTCAAAAGTTACATAAACTTCACTCTAATATTATTGAAAGTCAGCTTACATGAAAGCTGATGATTTACTGAGTAATTTAAGACCAAAATGAATTCAGTACCTAATTTAGAACCGGAGATATTAATACTTGACTAAAATTAAATTTCCGAAATATTGATTTTTAAGATAAATTGAGCCTTACAGCTCATCTGTCACTTAACCGATGTTGATGATTAATATCACAAATTAAAGCCGGTATTTCACTGAGTATTTTAAGACTACAACGAACTACATATATATTTATTAAAATGAGAGATAGAAGAAAAATAATCCAAAAAATATTGAAAATACGAAACGTCCATAAGAAATGTATAGGGATGAATTTTTATTAGTGCATATCTTTTTAAAGAATGAATATTTTCAAAAACGGATTTCAGCATTGTAATCAGCGTAAAAATCTAGTTCATAATGATGTGCCATAACACCATCTTTACATTTAAAAACATAAATTGATATCCAATATGGCGGATCCAAGATGGCGGCCGAAAGTTTTTATCCTGTTAAAATAAAGGATTAGCCACCCAACAATGATAGGCGTTGGTCCCGAGTCAATATCTTAAAAAATGCATGTCAAAAATGCAGTCAGGTGATTTTTTTCAATAAGATCCCATGTTATTTTTTTCAACGATTTATCAATGATATTTTTTGTTTTTCTGGGTTATGCTGTAATTTAAACGTCGCAAACAAGCAAAACCTTAAAGTACATGTCAGTAGCAACAAAAAAATACATGTGTCGAAAATTCCCACGGGGGGAGGGTCTCATATTGGCCACCCATGGTCTAAATAGTTAAATTTTGTCCTATCACGACAATTTTTAGCCGCCATTTTGAAAATTAGATTTCTAATTTTTGGGGTATGGGCTGAATTTAGATCCAAAATGCGTGATAATTGATTATGCAAAGTTTTATGGTGGTAGCCGGAAACCTAATATTCGATCCAAAAAAAATAGCTATCCTACCTCACTAAAATAAAATTTATACCTCATAACTATTAAACATAAAATCTTAAAACAATAGTTCATACAACTATTTAACAAAACAATAAAACAAGCCTTGATTTATTTTAAAACTTTTTTTAAAACTTATACTGTTTTATTGACTCGAGGTCTAGGTTTTATCGACAAGAAATATGCTAAGTCAGGATCAAATTATTGTAAAAAATATTGAAAATGTTAAAAATTAACCCTCTCTGTGGCCATTAATAACCTCTTAGTCATTTATATTAACTTAGTCTACATTTTTATTTCCTAAGACCTTGCAAAACGTTATCGAGTAAATTGTTTGCCATCAGTCTAACTCATGAAGATCGTACGGGGCCCATCCCTCTATCCCAAGCACATGCAAAAAAGTTCCCATTCCCTAATTATGACAGTTCCTTTAGCAGCTGCGCTGTCCTCTAGGGTCGGATTATGCTAAGCTAATTTTTTACACATATTGCCACAACACATATGGTAATTGATGGGATCGAATGGTGTGGTAATTGACACCACTAACGAGAAGATGGGTGATTGATATTGTACTGATGGTACTCGGTTTTTTATCGGAATCATAATAGAGTCTTGTTATGTTAATTGATCAGTTACTGTTTGGGGTTGACTTTGTGAAAGTGAATGCCTTAAAAGGGAATTAATCAATTGGCGTCAGCTTATAAATTACAGTGTGTTTTTAACCAACCGTAAAGGGCCTTGGAACCAAAGATTTCTGTAGTAGTATTAAACATGGAAAATGGAAACAAAAAATAATCATATCCGGCATTTGCAAAACTTGGTTTGTAGGACCAAGAGAACAAACAGATTGGAGATTGCAAAGAGTAAAATATCTCAACGATCAAGGCAGGAGGCACTGTTAAGATTACATGCACAAGAATAAGTCAATGACCTCGGTATTCATCGTTCTCATTGAAGAACAGTAATTGCAACTTATTATTAATATAGTTGACATCATGAGACTTATAAATCATTGTGCTACATTCATTTGACATTTAGATATGACTTTTTCTCCTCAAAACCCCCAATATATATTTTGATATTTCTGAAAACCACCAATTGCCTCATTAATTCCAACTATTCCTAGGGTCACTTCCGTCTATCATCATCATCATCGGGGGAAATCAGCCAGTGAAGTGTGTTATTGAATGTAACCCTTCCATTGGTCAGTGAAGGTCACGTGACCCCTATTGTCCATTGACTGACCACCCCGACATTTCCCGTTACGGGAGCGTTGTTATCAATTTAATCCCGTCCGTTAAGGGTAAATGGGGACCGGGATTTGTTCCAAATTAACTGATCATTCTCGGTAAGAGGCGGTTTTAGTGGCCTTTTAACGCGTTGTATTATCAGTATTTTGTAATATTATGACTGATAAGAAGAAAACTGTCGATAAAATGACTCTGTACTTTGTGGGATTTAGTTTGTTATGCTAATTTAAAACATGAGAATCGTTTTGATGTACCAAGTTAGCACACGAATGTTTTATTTAAACTTTATTAGATATAGAAAAGTAGGAAACCACTTTTTGTTTTGTCATCATTAAATGTTTGAGTTTGATAGTCCATATGGAGGTTTAATAAGCTTTATCATGTAATTTCAATTGATTGGCCATTAACGTTTGTAAACTATAGCCTATAAATACTAATAAGGTCACGTTTTAATGGAACCATTTTTTTCAACAAAGATCATTATTTTTGCTATGCTAAATTTGGTTGCCTATTCACCCTAGGTGCATACTTTATTTGTGACTTTTACATATATTTATATTAGTGTACTTTATTCGTAAAAATGCAAGAGTTAATATATTAAAAGTAAGGATGGCCTAAAATGTAAAGTCTATGAATGTCATTATTTGTTTTCTTAACTCAGAAAAATATCCTAGTCATTTAAATGAACTAGCCTCCTCTATAACGAAATGTATTTGATTATTTACTCAGACTGTTATCACAATTATTTATGTACTGAACACAACACAACACATTACCCTCTCCGCAATCAGAAAATACAAATAGAATTTCTCATTTAAAACCCCAGATTTAACCCTTAAATGGCACTAGCGATCCCAAGTTCCGAGCCATTTAAAAAAATTGTCCCCAGACGGGGCCCAAACAACCGCACAAAGCGCGATTTTTCCGCGCTGTTGGTGACAACCCTTTGTGCATCGCATCACCGGCCGCGCTAAAAAGCTTTTTGGAATCTGAAATTACACATTGACAAAGGTTTAATGCATGGTGCTCATGGTTATTGGCAATAAGGGTAAGCAAATAATGGTTGAGTCGTAGGGTTTGATCCTAAAATTTAATGAAATGCGAACTTTGGTGGAGTTTCTGTTTAGTGCCGCGTTACTTTAAAAGTTTATGTGTTGTGTATAACCATTAAACCCATCTCAGTGAAGTAGTGTTTATATTAGTACCTTGATAGGTCGTATCCTTATGCTGTAACAAAAGCATTAATGATTTGCATGATTTGCATGATGTTTTTTTTTCTGATCACAACAATGGGTTCAACAAAATAAACATCAAATAATAAATAAATCCTAGTCTAGTAATAAAAGATAAATCATACTGTTTAGAAGAAAAAATAGGAGATAAGAAAAATTTAATACGGTCTAAAATTGTTGCGAAAAAAATAAGATCCTTAAAAATTATTTCTTTTATTAGTTTTAGATTTGTCCCCTTATTGTAAACAAATTCATGCCTGATATTCTGACCCTTATCAAAGAAACTTTTGAAGAGGTTTTGGATATGTGAGTTCGATGGAATAAAAGTCTGCGAATAAATAAAAAGTAATACCTCTAAAGAAAATCCGATCAGCTTAAACATTTACACTAAAAATAGACGAATAATTGAAGAGAATCTCTTCTCATTAGGTGGCGACATACGATGATATCAGAGAGCAATGTTGGGGAGTAATGTTGGGGAGCAATGTTGGGGAGCAGTGTTGGGGAGCAATGTTGGGGAGCAGTGTTGGGGAGAAATATTTTTAGAAGGTTTAACTACTTATTTCAAATAAAAAACGGTTTTTTACTACCTCAGTCAACAGCATTTTTCAGATTCAAATGGACTACAAGTTTCAGAAAATCATAGTTTCCATCTTCAGGTCAATTTGAATAAAATACCAAACTCGATCATTGGTTCGTTGTAACATTAAAATAAAATGAATAAATAAAATTCTTTGTTCGCAGAGGATCACAATAGTTGACAATAGACAATAGACATTAATTCATTATTTACATTTTCATTGAGAAAAACAAATGCGTCACTAAAATAGTAGAAAATATATAAAGGCAGCGTTTTTAAGGGTTCTGCCTCCAGTTTTCAAACTCATCCACTGTGTGGAAGGGGTGCTGATGTAGCCATGCAATAAGTTTTTTTCTTAACTTCTTCCTCACCACGTAAATAGGACGTTTTTCACCTCTTCTGGCAGGATGTTGAAGAATCTTGCTCCGAGATATGACAGTTGCTTTTCATGGAGTGCGAGGTGATGGATCGGAAGTACTATGTCGTTGGCTCTTCTAGTGTTATAATTGTGTATGTAAGTTCCTCCAACTTAAAATCTTAAAATCTTTTATTCGCTTTATTAGCAAATATCTTCATTGAGCCCTTTTGAGATCTGTAATGTTTAATAAACGTTAAGCCTCTCATATTTACATAATCATTGAGAAGTTTTGATTGGTAAAAGAAGGTTCGGAATTTTAATATTTCCTGAGAAATTAACCATTAGACTGTAAAGCCCTGTAAGGCTAAGTATATTACGAAAACTTTACTACAATATCTCTCCCGAATAATTACCCAGAGCCTTTAGAAAAGTTTTAGTAATACCACAACATCCAGTACCAACTCCTCCTCCGCAGCACCCTCCCACACTCCCTCTCTACTATCCTCCCCCACGTTAACTCCCTGTTGACCCAGTTCCACATCTGTCTCCAGACCCTTAGTGACTCCCGTTCAAACCAAACATCTCTCTCCATACCCATTGTCGAGTCCCCTACAAGAATAGGTCTTGGTATCTGGGTCAAGCCTATACTTTCATTTAGTGTGAATTACTCGTACTTTTCAACCTCGCTGCATTGTCTTCGAGAGTTAATGGGAATGGAAGTGTTAGTTGATCCGTTATTGACCTGAAAATTTCATTTCGCATTGATTGAGTGTCGCTCGAGTGCGTTCCAGTTGACAATCTCGCGCGATTTGCGAGTAATGGAAAGTGACGTCATTCTCAAGTACAGAAATAGTACGCGGGTATTAGGACTTGCTTTGAAGGGTATCTTGTATTATTTAAGATAGTTTTTTATTTATATTTTATCGCAGACTGTTTTTTAGGTACATAATAATTTATTCACTTTTGTAAATATAATGTGGACAAATAAAGCATTTTTAAAAAATTTGCTTTAATATATGTTTACTTGGTTTCAATATACTATCACAAAAAATCGTGGCATTTTGCAGGCTAATGATTTCAAACCAACATTTTCTATACTGAATTTGTAATCCGCCGACGGCGACTCTGACTCTCTCGAACGCGGTCATAGGTTTCGGCGGTTTTCCATTTCAAAAGTACTAAATCATTCGACAAAATTCGTGCTCACATAGGGAAGGCTCTGTTCTAGGCGTTCCTGTAGTACCTTCATTAAACATGAGATTATAGGAATAGCAGGGTTATTTATGCTACATTCTTAGAAAATGTAGTATGTAAAAAGAAGATTATCACTTTGCATCTTTATGGAGAAATAAATATATTTTGATTTATCCTGAAACTACTGATGAAATCGGTAAATGTATAAATGTGTAAGTAGTTCCAGTGATTAATTAAGTGCTATGTATGTACATACATAAGAAAGTTGAGTAGGTCTGTTCCCCACATAGTGAAAACTTAAGTATATGGCATAAAACTGTAACAAATATTTAAAAAAAGTTATCAACCCAAGGCAACTTATGAGAGCTTCCTTTTTGAGTTTGAATTTTAATAGTACATATAAGATTAAGGTATGTACAATTTATCAACAATTTTATCACAAAATATTATATATGCATTTACCAAAAATATAACAATTAGTGAACTAAATATTAGTTTTGACATATTATACGAAATCAAGTTTGAACTACAAGTTATTGAACCTTGGGCAGATATACGATCAACGCAATATCCAGACCTTCACAAAAACCATCAAATTCGTACAAGGGAAAGTAGACAGACATACACGTCACATATTTCTATCAAGTCGAATTCCCTCCCCTTTTAACTTTCCCCCTTGGCGATAATGGAGAGAGCAGTCCAGAGGCTTGCAAACCCTTTATGTTCTTTTAACTGTCTTTGACCCATTAGTCTCCGCTGGAATATTCCCCAAGCGAATACTTCTGGTCCACGTTCATACGAGAAGTCGTAATAAACGTAAGCCTTAATTAAAATTTACCGGACTCGCTCCGGTTTACGACTTTCTGACCACTTAGCTTTCCCTTAATCAGATCCCTTTCTAATTTGTTTCAAACGAGAAAGAATGTAATAATTGTGGAATGCTTTGCTCTAAGCAGGTTGAAGCAAGGTAAAGAGAAGTTACTAGTAAATTATTAAAATTTTATATCTAAGTAATTTTATGATTTTATTGTCTTTTTTATAATACTATAATATTTTTTATTATTTTAAGTTTATTGTTTTTGTTTTATATTATAATTGGTATAAAATACGATATTAGTAACATATTTTCCTCATAAAAAACTACCTATCCCAAGATACATAAACTAAGAAGTCTTTTAGTACTTACAATTGCCACACATTTATTCATCGTAGCCAAACATTGCTATATTATCTTTATTAATAAGTATATTACTAAGAGAGATATTAATATATATAGTTAAAGGTTTGTTCAGGTTGAAAAATATAAATATTTTTTCCACCTATCTAACGGACCAGACTAAAAATGATAATGTGCAAAATGAGCTAACTTAGCTGCGATGGAATACCATGGTCAACTGAAGCCTGGCCCTCTTTAAGAAAAAGTCTCTTAAAAATAACCTAAGAAACTATTTTAAATCAGGTAGCGCTAGGTGATTTCGAATGCAAGGAAAGGCTCTTCATTTAGTTTAATCATAAAACATAACCAAATTAACTGCTCATTAGCAAGATTGCTTGAGGGAGTAAAGAGTATTTTATTAGTATGTAAAAATCATTAGGATTTGAATTCAGAAATAATAAATCGAAGGTCAGCGTTTTTTTTTTACATTTCACCAATTTACCCTGATTCAAGGAGGAAACGCTCTGTAAAGACGTAAACTTTACTTCTAAGATGTAATAAACGTGGAGACAGATTTATGCTAATTAGAAGGATCATAAAGCTGAACCCCGCATATTCCGGACCCGATGCTAATCCTTGTAACTGTGTTTGCTCAGGCAGATAAGCTTGTTTTACAAGGGCATAACAACAGATTCTGGCGCATAAAAAGTGCTGTAAAACTTAAAAAAAACTCCGGGTGATTAGGGATTTACGTTAAGCTTCCTTTATGCAGAGAAGTCTAAAGGTAAGTATTAGAAATACTGCTTGATGTAGGTTCCACTTAGAAAAAATAAATCATTAGATCCTGTTAAACGTAA
The DNA here is from genome assembly GCA_035578135.1 of Flexamia atlantica. NCBI lineage: Eukaryota > Metazoa > Arthropoda > Insecta > Hemiptera > Cicadellidae > Flexamia > Flexamia atlantica. Next base: position 16,600,866 of record JAQJVK010000011.1, read on the forward strand.
CATTAACGAAACATTAACTACCCAATAAATCCGTTGAAAAATCTTTAACTGTGATTGAAAAAATGTTAAGATATTTAAAACTCTTTCCCCAACGTTAACCACCAAGGGTTAAACCAATGGTAAAACCCCCTATTCGTTATGTGGTTCTATTCGAACGTACCTGTTAACTGAACGATTTAAAAGTTTACAATATTTCATCTTTAATTTGTTTTTCTTTACCATTCATTGTTGCCGAAACACAAGCTTAACAATTATAAAAAGTATAATATAGCGGCTGCAGGATTATAAACGAGAATGTATAAAGCTCAATTTATGGATGAAATTCAGAAGCATCTCCTTTAAAACTATCTATTAGTAATGGATAGCCGGTTTGGTGATGGTTGTTGGGCTGAGCCAATAAACTTTGATAAAACTTATAAAAAAAATTAATTGAAATTTAGTAAATTGACATACAAAATTAATTACTAACGTATATATACTGAGAGGTGTGATAAGGTAAGCACTCATCAAATAATAACCCATCTCTTAACTATCTTAACTATCTTAACTATCTCTTAACTATCTTGTATCTTTAACTATGTTTCTTCAATTATTTACGGTATTGCAAATAATTACCTGATGAACTGCAAATTTTTATGGAATAATAAACTAATAAAACCCCCAAAAATGCTAAACATAACATCGCAGAAATCGTGAATGTAGCAGAAATAACAATGTAAACCTTACCGACTCTTAAACTTTCATTTCTCTTTTAATGTCTTTGACCCTTTTCCCATACGGTCGCTTGAGTGTCTTTTCAAGTGAATATTTCCACTTCACGGTAATGTTTAAAGCTGCAATAAAAGCTGGACTTAATTAAAATCCACCGGTTTTATTAATATACATTCTACTTTTCGTTTTCACGTGATGATCTCTGACAGAATTCGGTTCTCTTTACACTTTTCCACGAAGAATGTAATCTATTGTTGAAGCACTGAAGCAGGCTCGTTATCAAAAAGTATATTTTAAAATTGTGATAAAGTAAGTCATAAATAGTTTAGAATAAATTATATTTATTTTGAAATTTATTTAAAAATCGTCTATTGCGTGTAAATGATTGTAATTCTGGCTACTAATTACTTCATTATTAGGCACCTTTAACAACCTAATAATTTACCTTTTTTGTAAGTATAGCACGTTCAGCACCTTTTATAATATTTAGTAAAATAAATACTAAATATTATTTATTTTCAATTTAAACAAAAGCTCACTGCATGAATTATTTTAAAAGTATAGACTTACAACAAAACTCGAATAAATCTCTAGTCATGGATATAGATGAATGTTATATAAAACCATACTTTAAAACAATTACAGATTATACTTAAGTAAACTTATAGAAACTTGCTCAGCTGTACAAAAGTAATTTATTTTGATTATTTTTTCCAATTAGCAACCTGCTAGGCTGGAGAGGAGAACGTCAATTAATATACTCATGAACGATTTTCGTTTCTTAATAAGGGAAATGGTTCCCCTTGTAACGAAAAACGGCTGAAAAGCGAAAGTAATAAGGATCAAAACGACGCATCCCTTCACAAAGGATTTGCATTCTTTCTGGATTGAAAACGAAAATGACATGTTTAATGGTGGCTCTTTTCTGAGGTTAAAGGATATTATCCTACTTTTATATCAATATTAAAAGTAAATTGGATGCTTTACAGGGCTGTCATGTTTACATTATAGACACAGCTAAAACACATTTTTCAGTTTTTTAAATCTAAGGAACGAAATAATGTTAAGTCATTGTATGATTTAGGTTTCTATTAATTCAAATTAAAAATTATTTATTTTGCAAAAAACATATACAAATCAGGAATCTTGAGCATACAAATTAAATATTTTTTTTACAAAAGATAAAAACTTAAAAAATGAATATATTTTGCGAAATTAATTTCCACAAGGGAAGACCCGTGCGTGGAAATGAGTCGTTAAGGAAGGAAACTGCCTATATGATATATATATATATATATACAGGGTGAATCTTCTAAGCCGTCCACAACAGATTATAGACAAACGACTTAACATACAAAGACGAAACAAAACATTTCCCCACTAAATCATACCTAAGGAACAAAGTAAAAATATTTTTAATCGTTTTAAAATACAGGGTGTTCCAAAAACCGGGGGTCATGGGTTCGAATCTCAGAAATTTGAAAAATAAACATATGTCATATAATACATCATTTTAAAGCTCTAAGCGAGATAAACAATTTGGTGAAAACATAACTCAATTATCTTTATTATTTTCAAAATGGCGGCCATTTTTGTGAAAAATATTGGTATTTTATTATTATTTGGTAGTTTTTCAGTAATAAACAAAAAATATTGTTTTACCATATGACGCCCATGTTAAATGTGCAGTACTCAAAGCATTTAAATTTGCATCCTTTAATATTGAGAACAGCAAATTTAACATGGGCGTTATAGGGGAAAATAGAGTTTTTTGTTTATTACTGAAAAACTACTAAAGATATAAGGGAAGTATAAATTGAAAAATTGCAGGTTTTTGCAAGACCTTTAAAATAATATACTATTTAACATATGTTGCCATTTAAAATTTTTGATTTTAAGTGCTACCAACATTTATAAAAAATGAAATTTAAAAAAAAATACTTATTTTCTTTTAATGTTGGCATGTTGCATATCAAATTAAAGCTGAGTTAACAAGGATTAAGAATTTTCAAACAGAACGAAAAAACCTTCAGTAGTTCTCGAGATACAGGGTATTCCGTAAATACCAATATTTTTCACAAAAATGGCCGCCATTTTGAAAATAATAAAGATAATTGAGTTATGTTTTCACCAAATTGTTTATCTCGCTTAGAGCTTTAAAATGATGTATAATATGACATATGTTTATTTTTCAAATTTCTGAGATTCGAACCCATGACCCCCGGTTTTTGGAACACCCTGTATTTTAAAAAGATTACAAATATTTTTACGTTGTTCCTTAGGTATGATTTAGTGGGGAAATGTTTTGTTTCGTCTTTGTATGTTAAGTCGTTTGCCTATAATCTGTTGTGGACGGCTTAGAAGGTTCACCCTGTATATATAATTAAGACAAACTTAAACACGTATAAATCTGGTGTGTGCATTTAATTTTTGACATTAGTCCATGTAATAGAACCTCGAGAGTAAGAATTGAAATAACTAAGAATTGAAGTAGACTTTTGTTACTAGTTACTCAAACAAGGTGTTTGTGGGACGATCGTCAAAGCACCTAGACTAATTCATTCATTCTAGTTAAAAATAAATTACCTTCGTAAACCATCGTTAATGTTTCATAAAATGGGACAAGCAATATGTCGAGCCGAAAAGCTTAGTAAAACCTAAAAGGAAAAGCTTTTATCCAACCATTAGGTTATAAATCGTAAATATTTGTCACCCCTGAATGCAATAACAAGACGCGTATGATAAAGGTAAGCAATATGCCCGATGCTGTACGCCCTCCCCAACAACAATGATTAAGGCTTTTGTGTACCAATGAAACTCTGCTTTGATCTCAAACCATTCGTTTTCTGCTATGAGTTATTACAGTGTTAATATTGAAGTAGCTCCCTTAGGAAAAGATTAGAGTTTTGCCAGATAGAAGTATTGAAGCGTGAAAAATTTTATGAAATGCAATTTTTATGATTAAAGAATTTTCAATATAATATTATTGAGCATGGCCGTTAGTGGTTTGGAGGTACTAGTATTTAACAAATTCCACGAAATTTAAATTCTGAAAATACTTTTTACACTTCGTGAGAACTTTACATCAGCATTTCGGTAGGACTAAATATATACGTGTATAAAAGACAATTTATTTGTTTTAAAAACTACAGTCTTTCTTTAGTAAAATTTTTTAAGTACTCGATCAACCGTTACTCTTTTAACCGTCTCTCTCTCTCTCTGTTATCCGACACCGCTACTGTACTTTAAATGTGCCGTAATTGACGGTGTAAAAGCATTGAACAAGTTCAACTTTCATTACAGCAGTTTTGTTTTACTCTTGTATGTATGTAATTTAATAATAAATATGTATTATCCACTTATAGGGGCCTACAAAGTTATTAATTCTTCCAAAAAATTTCAAATCTACATGTAATGTATAGGTTTACAATGAAATTTCTGTTATCCGTTTAGTCTCTTAACCGTCTCACTCTCGGTCACAAGGATGACGGTTACAAGAGGTTCCACTGTAACAAAGTTTTACAGTACCAACTCTTTTTTATGTGAGGCTGAGACATATCGACAAAATAAATGAAGTTAATGATGTGACATCTTTTCATGGTTGTATTTTCACCGGACTGTGCATATTAAAATACGGTTTCTAAAATTTCAGAAAGTTGGAACCTCCCTTATTTCACAGTCCTCTCTCTCTCTCTCCATATGTTTCAAGTATTTAATACCGAGAAGCCCCAAAGATATCAAGACATTAAACAAATCGGAAACTCACCAGACATTTGTTTCTTTAAAGCTCAGCACCCAAAACACACTATCAGAATACCCCACGACCATCTCTTTCCCGCCAACTATACAACTCAGACCTTCAATAGAGTCCGTTAAAAATTCACACCCGTCTACGGACACGTGTTATAGTAACTCAAACTAATGAGACATCTAGTGACATGATTATCCGTCTCGGGCCAGGTGGGGTCAGTCCGCTCCGGAGTTGCCCCGTAAACACGTCAGAGTACAATGGCGGCCGACACGGGACGTTGGCAGCGTGGACTCCCGCCCCGCGTCGCAGACAGCTGAACCTGCTGCTTTATTGGTCCGTTTGTGTCGAGGATGAAGGTGAGTTTCTGTATATGTGTTTATGGAGGTTGTGTAGGGGGCTGTTTTGTGGACTGCTATACTTTATTGAAAGTTACTAAAGTGGGAAGTTCAGAAATTATTCAACAGAATTATTTAAAGAATGTGGAGCGTAAACAGATTCATTTGTGATTCCAACCCTCATAGTGCATGAAATGTATACATATAATCAAAAGTGCATAATTTATCTGCAAACCCTGTGATAAAAAAATAAAATGAAATTCCATGGGTTTTTATAAAGACTTGAATTGGTTTGATTTTAATTTAATGTATATATTTAGTCCGCAAAAATAAAAATGTAAACTTTAACTCGTTATTACCAAAAAATAAATGAAAATACATTGTTTTTAAAATGACAAAAATTTAATTAGATCGCTAATGATTCAAAATTTGAATAAGAACATAATTTTTACTTCATAACAATGTAAACTTCTTATGTTAACGAACTGTTAATATTGGATATTATATCATTTTACATTGAGAAACTAAATACTTTTATTGCGTGATGCCTCCACCAGACATGCTGGCATCATCAGACAAATCATAATCCCTCAGTTTGTGATGCGTCTGGCAATGCCCAGCATGGATGGTAATTTTTTTTTAAATTAATTTCTATTTCGATTAAAGGTTGAACTTTTCGACACCGAGAGTAAAATTTTGCTAAAGTTCATTTGTGTTAAATTATTACAAATTACAATATCACCAATATTTGCACAGACTCATTTCGACCAAATACTTTCTGTTTAAGAAAAAAAGGGATAGACGAGCTACGCATTCTTAAAAAGTTTTCATCAATTAGCTATTAATATATTCCTGTGGGTGATTTATTTTCAATAAGAGGTCAGACACTCCGCAGCCCCTGTAATGAGCTCAACTCACCCTTCCAGTAATGACGGAAGCGGTCACCGCTAGCCGGATGTCTCCTGCCAATAGCTATGGATGCGGTGTGCTTTATGTATTGTAAACCGTTAGTCCAACCCTTCAGAAACAGAGACTAACAGCTAACTGGAGGCTCACGCTCGAGGAGAGAGGGGAATGTAATGTAAGAAAATTTTATTGCGAAAAAGGTTTGCATTAATGGTGTTTATAGCAACTATAAAAAAAATTGCTTTAGGCAAAATTCCCAAGTTGAGAGATACACGTTTATTTTAAGATAAGATTTGTAACGGTTCATTAGACATCCTCGTCGTATTTCAAATCTGTATTAGTATATAACGTCACCAGGCCGGAAAGTACTGTTTTACCGGACCCGGGTCGAGCACGATAGTTCCCACGCGAGCCGGAGGTGAGTAAGCTAAATATCTCAAAATAAACGGTGCAGCTCACTGAAAAGGTGTATAAAAATAAAAGAAATAGGAGAAATAAATTGAACTGTAGATATCATGATTCATTCAATTAAAAATGTACGAACTGATTTTAAACTCCTTGTCCTTCTTTTCATTAGTTTATTACATGAGTTTTGAAAAAAAAGTTTTTCTAGAGCCATATTTTGTTTACAAATAAGGTAGAATACGACTACTACCTTTATAAAAATTCATTATTAAAATAAATTTCATCTCCTTACCCTTGATTTAATTTTCCTGACAATATCTGTTTACCATCGGTATAATTTTTCATAACAAATAGGAAATATGACAAAGACTAATATTATCCTAAATTACTTCGAAAATCCCCAATGGATGCAAAATTTTACATAACCTCAACCACGAAGTATTAATAAATGCGAAAGGAGACTGACAAATCCCCGTAACCCCAAAGAATGGCTAAGTAATAAGGCTGTCACCCTGATCTTAATTTAAATGGATTTCCTTCGCGAGGGGAAGTGAGTCTCGTTCTGATGCTTATTATCTCGACTAATCCATGGAAAGTCATTATATGTTTTTAAAGAAACCATTTCCTCGGAAAGAACGGCAGTCAGGTCATTACCTTCATTGTTAAGAATTGTCTTCCCTGATTGGGCCTTTTTCTAATTAGCAATCAGTCGTAAGATCACTGAAACCACGTATAACTTGGATTACACAGTACATGATATCAATAGCAAGTATTTATTGAAATTAAAGATTATTATGAGATTGTCCCTACATAAAACTAAATATCAAAAAGAAAGTGTGGAAAACTAATGATAATAAAAACACCGTTGAATAAATGATTACTCGTAATACCTGATTAATTATAGAACAGTGATTAAACCCTTAATGATGCGTGCATGATAAAAATATTTTGTTGAACAAGCTAGTCCATAGATGATATGAGTTGGGTAGGTAGAATGGGATTCATAAACTTGTCAGTGTTTCCTTTTAGGGATCTTTTTCTTTGTTTGTAGTTATTGAAATCAATATATCCCCTTTTATAATACATCTACATAGCAATTTCCCAAATATGACAGTAAAATTAAACTTAATACATATATCAAATGAACTTTTACTATCTCGGAGGCCATTTATTTCAAGTTTAATGAGGTATGAAAAAATTAAAATTCAGCAAAAGCCTAAATTTTAATAATTATTTATCTTAATCGATATTGTTTTTATTTCTTGATGATAAAGTGCATGTCAATGATTAAAAAAGATTTCCAAAACCGGCGAAGTGAATTTAATTTTTATAACGATGATGATGTTGGGGCCTCATTTCGTACGTGTAACCTCAGTCCTCTTAAAAACTGAGGAAACTGCGTCTCAGTCTAATGCCGTCATCACCATCACCCACAGGGGGTGTAATTTGTTTAACCTGATGAAGAATGCACTACCCTCCCACTATTCGCCAGTCGTATAATCTCTACTTGACACTAATGCACAGCTGTCGCTGGCTTCGACACCCCTTAGCGTTGAATCGAGCGCATTTTTACAGTATTTGACTTTTGTTTCGATCAATACGGGGTTTTGTTTTGTTATCTGGGTCAAGCCGGCAACTGCTCCCTGTGTCAATTACTGGCTGAAGGGTCTATTATCATTGTGTTCCAGTAATGTAGTATTATGATGGTTTAAGAACCTCCTGAAAGTAAAAGGATTGAAGAAAGTCTTTATTGGTGCCTAAAAATTAACTGCTATAGTTTAACAATTTTATTTACATTATAGCACTAGGGAAACAATATTTCTCTATTACGATTGTTTTCATAAAATTAGGATATATCATTGTACAAAAAGTACTTATTAAATATGTAAACTATATCATTATATGCAATATAGTTAGTCACGGTTTCTCATTTTGTTGGTACAGCATATTCAATCGCAAAAAAATGAAGATTAATTTTTTTTTGTAATCTTACGAATATATGATTTTTTAACCGTTGTTTTCAAACAAATATAATATATTTAAAGCTGATACTTTACTACGGAGCAGTGATAAAACGATAAACACGTTTCCGATTGATTGAATTTTTCCATGATTGCATAGTAATAACGTAGCTTCAGAACCAATAGCACGGTTCATACTTTACTGTCATTCCCGGTAATGATGTTGAGATTAACCACTACTTTTTATGCTTGCAATTGCTTTTTCATGAAATGGAGGTTTTAACGACATTGTAAAGCTGTAATGAGATAGTAACTGTATCACACGAAAAGGCTATGTTATGTGTGAAATGACAGTTTTCAATCATAATTAAAAAAGTAATTTTGATTAACTGAAGTAATTTAGCAGGTAAAAAATAATAAAAAATATAGGAAATTTCTTAAAGCTATGAAATAATAATTAAACTCTATGAAAACTGTCGTGCGAGTTTTGCATTTGTTTTAATTAATTATAAATTGATTTTTATAGCTGACTTTGTTCTAGAATTGGTAAGGAAGTGCTGAATCATCATTTCATGGACTAAATCGCTTTTATCACAATGGGAAAATCAAAATTTGGCTCCCCATTGTTTTCCGTGTGCGCTGTTCTATTTACCAAAACAAAAGGTTTTGTCGATGTCGCTTTTTGTTTGCACTCATCATTTTGTTGCCCCACCTCTTTTCAATTATTTTTGACTCGGTATTCAAAATGGAAAATGACTGTTCTACAAACGACATATCGATTTAGTTCATTAATTCGCAGCGCATGCAATTTTGGTTTAAAGAAGAGAAAAACAAAAAAATCTAAAAAGTGGATGGAATAATATTTATTTTAGTTGGGTTTGTTCTTTTTGAATATTTACGGTTTTATTTTAAATACTTAGCAAAATAGCTGCTTCCATTTTTTATTCCAATAAAGGATAATTGGATTGATCCCGAAGGTAAAGTTTTTGTTAAATATGCTTTACTAAATGCTAACTAGGCTAAATGCTATAACTATGCTTTACTAAATGAACTAAGTTAGGCTATAGTTCATCCATTTTTAGAACTATTAGGTCTAATATCAAGATCTAGAGAACATCTATTCCACAAAAATAGAGAACAGAAGCGTCTAATACACCAATAACATCAGTGGCACCCCATTAAAGCAGTAAATGTTACGTCGGAGTTATGGCTTTAGGTCGTATCAGTAGATCAAAGCTGATGGAGGAATTAATAATCTATTAATGTCTGAATGACTAATCCACGAGATGGGAGCGGTGCCTGCTGATAAGCTTTATTGATTGTCGTGTTGCTTGTTCTGAGTCCTAAAGCTATTGGTTATAAAAAAGGAAATATTTATTGGTTATTACATGTTTAATGTATTTGTCCTTGAGTACAGTCAGTAGTAGGGTAACGCCTTTATTGCACCCGTTAAACTCAGATAGTGACATTACTCAGATATGTCGTCTAATTAAACGTCTGTTCACGTACATGCCGTTTGATTACATCTTTTATTTTTATATGAAGCATTAGATACTAAGGTAAAGTCATACTGTGCCAATCATCAGCGGTCGCTTAAGCAGTGGTAGACATTTTTGGCTTGTGCACCGCAAGGTCATTGTTAAGTTTTCCAATTTTGGCTTGTTTTTTCATTTATATCACAAATGAAAAAATGTTTTGAAGCCAAGTTTTGAAAGCGAAAACAAAAAGTCGGACATGCATCACCGTTATTTAAACCTATTCCTTAATACGCCTACATACATTTAAACCATTTTGATCTGTTTTTAATTGGATACATTCACTTGGATAGGGATTTTTATTTATTTAAGAATAAAAAATTAAGGGTTTTCTTCCGTTCTGTGTTCCAAACAATAACAATAGACTACCAATTTGCTGCAGAGCTCACAGCTCCACGTTTAGGCAAACATATATAGAAAATGGGGAATTTCTAAACTGCACGAAATGCCAATTACGGCTAATACAATCAATTGACTTAATAAGTTTGATTCAACATTAAAAAAGAATGTTATATACCTATTAATAATTTTATGGTCGGTGAACTTTAAAGTGTTGTTTTGCCAGAGATGAAAAATTCCCTCATAAGAATATCTTAACGACAACAAAGTCTCCCCTCGCGTCGTCCTGCCGATATCGAATAACAGCAAAGACTGCAATCAGCCCTCGTATCAAACCCACATTCGGGTGTTAAGAAGGGCGGTTTTGAATGGGGATTATTTGTATTACCATGGCCGTCCGAGCGGCCGCATTGTCGCCGCACGCGCCGCCCGTGTTGCGTGTTGTTGTAGAATTACCCGCGTCTCGCGGCCTCGTGGTTACGCACGATTGTCTGAAAGCACAGACCCCAGTTTTGCAAATGCTCGTTGTTATTAAAGTCTTAGCTGTCACTCAGACACGTGGCTGGAGCGGATTAGGGCTAAACAACGACATTACACTTTCAGACGACGGGACGGCGGTGACGACAGCGACAGCGGTGACGACGGTGAGTTTTTATTTGACGGAGTCGCTGTCCCTTGAGGGGGGTAATGAAATTAGGGGTTGTCTGTTTAGCGGGGTTTATTGTCGTTTAAACATCAAGAGCAATGAGTAAGTCTCAATTGAGTCATTTTTGCTATCGTTGAGCCTGGTAAAAAATGTAGGACTGGAAAAAAGTGCTGCGCTTTTATTTAAAGGTGTGTTGGGCGACATCAAACGAGTGAACGATTAAGGATTAATATATTTACAAGAAATATATTGTGATGTTTAGTCAGTATTTAGGCCTTGATACTTGGAAAAATTAGGACAATATACTATGACAAATCACTCATAAATTGATTTATTTTCAAGCACATGATTTTCCCATTAAATGAGTAGACATTGGTTTAGTGTTGGGAAAAATCACTGGTTCCCAAAGCAATAACTATTTGTAATAACAAATGCAACCCAAAATTGATAAGAAAATTATTTTAACTTTGTTTTGATGCGAAAGCATGAATTCTAAATTTAGTTTTCAATAATCTTTAAAAAAATTTGTAACTGATCTAGTCATCAAACGTTACCTTAAAACTGTTAAGAGGCAATTCATTATGAGACACTCCATCTAATGTCCAGAGCTTATGAAACATGATTGGTGTTTTATCAGCTAACATCTTTTTTACCTCAACCTTCACCTTCTGGTTCCCGTTTATATAATTGACATAGCTTATTTTCTTCATGATATTATTACTTCCACACACGAAACTAGCGCAACACGAGTCTAGCCACTCCAACACGTGCCGTCACCAGAGAGACCAGAGAGATCCAATTGTGAAGAATCCTCTCAACTCTCGAGCGAGATTTGTGCCCCAGATTAGCACTTGAATGTCGTAAAATTGCTGATTGGCTCTTGTGCGGATCAAGTGACGATCGCTGAGGACTCTCGTGGACAAAGAGAGGATTAGTGGCTACAGAAGTCGCTGCCAGGCCGACACTGAGGGCGCTGACGGCTGCAGCCACTTCCGATCCAAATATATAATAGCTTATAATTTTTGTATTATTAGAAAAATTATTATTTGGCAAAGTTTTTTTTTAACATTACTCATATCGTAATTATTGGTCAAAGGACAACGCTATTTAAATAAACAGATCCTAGAGATACATAGTAATACTAGGTACCTAGTAGCAGTTCCTAGTAGTGGTAACCAAGAGTTATTAAAATATTGTTACTACACTTAAGGTTTAAGAAATTTTATGGAATATATTCCTCCACCGAAACCCTTGAGAGCCTTGGTTTGAGGCATCGTTACTATTGATGGTTTTAAGTTATTGAATTAATTGTATTCTGACTCTCCAGAATATCCTCTACAGTATATAGAAATGTCTTCTAGTCTTCTTGAAATATTGCATTCTAGTAATTGGCTCAGGATTATTCGCCTATTTTGGAGTAATACATTTTTCGGCACGCTACAGGTCTGAAATGACCTGTTTTCATTATGTACTTATCATCCAAATTTGTAATTTCATGACTTCATAATAATTATGAATTATTGCATTGTTTACTAAAAAAAACTATATTTACCATGCAAAACTATATTTACCATGCAAAACTATTTTTACCATGCAAGTAAAAAAACAAATGCTTGTTGTTGTTTCATCAGCTGTATAACGAAAAGTATTGTTCAAAACACGAGTGAAAGCTAATTGCATATTCTTAACTATATGTTCATGAATATGCAATGCCTCACTTTCTTCTCTTGTTATGAAATGTAATATTAAACTTTGAAATTTACCTTAAAGAATAATGATAAAATCTCATAATTTCTTCAGCAAATTGTTTTGATTTACAATTTGTCGATGGATTTGGACAACTCTCAGAGACCTGAAGGCTCCAGTATTGTCGGAAAAATATTTTACCAACTTTTTTGACACTCACAATTCATACTTTCTAAAATCTCAAATTTTATCAAGGACAGGAAGTGATTGAGTAATAACCTTATAAATTATGCAGTGTAATAGTAAAAAATAATAAAGTAATATTCAATATCAATAATATAGCAATGTATAGAGTCAAAAGAGACGAGACTTTTTTCATGGCCGTGAGTGGTAAATAACAATTTTAAGCGTTAGATACAGTAATATCTAATGAAAGCAGGTTGAATACTAGAAAAAAATACTAAAAATATAACATTTGCCTCAATAGAATTGTGTCATAGCAAGAAAATGTAAACACTGATAGATGATTTTTGTTGTAATTCACCTTATCATTCATTTGGGATACTACATAAAGTTAATATTTTTTTGTAAACAGAATTTTCATGCATTAAAATTAATTATCAAATTTACAGGGGACTCTCTTTGTTTAACTTTTTATAGTTTATGTTTTGAATAGATGGTTCACAAAAAGACAATTCCAACAGTAATAAAACACCTTGATCGATAACAATAACACCGACTCCGTCACATCTGCTGCATCTGCTCATTAGAAGATCCCTCCCAACATTTATAGATTATTAATACCTGCCTCGCCTTTGATCTACAACACCGCCTCCGGCATAACTCAACAAATGAACCAGAACGGCATTAATAGTCCGTCAGTGACGTTAGTGGCGCACTTGCCTCGATATAGCCGTCTTCTACGTTATTTTCGGTTGATTTGTCATACGCATTCCTACCATCAGTTTCAATACGATATGAGCTTGGAGCTTAATGCGGTTTTAATTTATTTCGTTGTTGTACAATTAAAAAAAGTCAAAAGTTAGGACCTTGGATAAAAAAGGTCTCTTAGCAGTAGTGAATGGGATTTGTATATTCGTTTTGTTGGAAGCAAGGAACATTTTTTCCCTCGATATTTAAAGAGTATTGCCCTAGTTGTCCTTGCATAGTCAACGTTCTTTATACCGGCCTCACATTTTATTTTATTTTTAGGTAAAATATAAAATAATAAATACAGAGCATGAAGGCAGGCAGACGTTGTCGGCGACTAGTAATAGGAATACTTGTTAATAGGAGTACAATATGCATTCCTATTAAAAATGTACCAAATGTGTAATATTGTTAATTTTTTGAACATCACCTTTTACCATCACTCGGAATGTCTCTTTTTTAAATTCAATTCAAAACCCATTATCAAAAGAACTGTTACTGAGTAAGGTAAGTTTTACCTATAACAATCCATTTGTAAATGGCAACTGCTCTTGTGAATTTAATTGGATACGCTTTTTTTGAACTTAATATTATGAAGTAAATAAAAAATAACAGGCTATTCAGCCAACCTTGTTACCATATTCTCAGTTAAAAATTATTAGTTTTCATCACAAGGAGCAAATATTGTACTTTTTGGGAACGAATTGGCACAAAAAAAACACCTTTGCTTCGAGTGTCAATAAAATTTTTTATCATACTGCTTTACTAGTTGAAATTATTCATTTTTTTAGCTTTTAAAATAATTACAATTTACAATGTTTACATTTCTTTTGTTCAGAAACAACACTTTTTACCTTGTAAATGGAGATTTCAACATACATATACATAAATTAATGAAACTATAACAATGTTTGTAGTTAGCGCACTAAAAAATTTAATATCTGTCTTGCTTGCACTAGTATAAAAAGGGCGGTTTCGCGCTCTGTTTAGAGAACGGAAAACGGCTGACTTTCGTGCAGAGTAATAAAAAGATATATTCCAACCTACTTGGAATATATCTTTTTATTCCAAGCGGTACATGTCCACCAACCCAGATCGTATAAAATCTTCAATCAATTTCTCCCAATCCCAAACTTGATTGACCACTCCTCACTCGATCGCCTGTCCATCCATCACTTCCCACCAGTGTCAGCCAGGCCGGTCCAGCCCCAGTAGCCGGCAGCCCCTATGTCGGCGCTGGCCACGTGGCCGCTGACCGGGGGTGGACGCGGGGGCAGCGGGGGATGAAGGACTTTCACACGCCGCCGCGCCGTGGTCACATTCAATACCACACTCCGCCGGACAAACACTTCTGATGGACACCCAGCACATTAGTGGGGTGTGACACTGGTTTAAGATACAGTTAGTTTACGGTAAAGCCTATTAACATAGTATTTACCAAATACTATAAAATATGGAGTAATTATCATAGTACAGGGCGTTTTTTAACGCAACCCAAAACCTTATTTTATCAGTGAAGGATTATTCCCTTGCAAGTTCCCCGGATTTGACCCCATTAAATTATTTTCTTTGGGGATACAAAAAAGTTAAGGCCTACGAAAACAATTCACAGGGTATTCAGCACCTCAAAACAAACATAACAAATTTAATACAAAATATTCAAAACTTTACAAAACGTGTTCAGGAATTTAGAGGAGATGGCACATCTTTGTATACATTTCAATGGTGGACTGTTTGAACACGTAACGTAAGCTGAATGTGATACAATTTAAATAATAGGTGTTATAAAGTGTAAAGGTTAACAAAACAATTCTTCATATCACCTTCATATGTGCATTATTCGCTTAAAATAGGTTAAAAATAGGGCGTTAAAACACCCTGTACAATAGTATTAAAATTGTAAAATCCTCATGAAATTTCACAACTAATTCATACCTTAATACTCGAGGGCATCACTCACCTAAATGGTTTAAGATTGTAGTTAGCGGTCTTGTTTAAAAGTTCACAAAGACAAATACACGTAAAACGGACTCCCTAAACCGACGTGTCACCGCACTTAGGTATTAACGTGCGGCGTTACAAAGGTTAACCACTAGTACACGAAAGTGATCCGATTTTCTAACCGCCACACTCTGGAGGAGGCGACGACGAAGGTTTAAGGAGTGTATATAAAACTACTGGTTGAATTGTGTTTTGTATTTTACGTGTATCTGTATTTATGAACTGTTGCTACCGCGTAATACCGCTGACCACACTCATCAACCAATTAAGGGAGTAATGTCCATAAACATATACTCGAAAATAATAAAGATACCTCAGCAAAATGTTTAAATCTTTATCTACATCGATCAAATTGTCTCGTCTTTACGAAGCTCCAAACCTGGACCTAAATGGGATTAGTCTTCAGGTCATCAAGTATTTCAACGAGAGAACCCAATCTTAACTTCTGGCTAGTATAAGGGTGTCAAACCCTATTTTCACCGAGACTGTAAATAAATCCTTACACTTGATGAAGATTTCCAAATAGAAACTGGAAAAGGCAGAAAAAATGCTCAAAACATTATATAAATTATCACAGTTTAACCTTATGGAAAGTAGCTACACATGATTAACTGAATTGCTAAGTTAAATTATTATAGCAATAGCGGTCGTTTAAAACAGAACATTATCTCACCTGCCACCAAAATAATTTATTCTTTTTTACATTTTGATTCATCATCGAATAGAATAAAACAATAATAGTTTAAGCTAGTTCAGATTTTTTCTCTGTTAATGGAACAATTAAAACTATTAGCAACCACTGAAGCATTGACAAAATTAAAAACTATTAATAACTACTGTTCCATCGACAACGGGACAGACCTTCAAACAATACCGGTCCCCAACAGGACAGCCCATGTGGTACGTCCTGCGGTGTAATTCCGGTATCCAGAGGTGGGCCGTCGCGACCGGCAAAACAAAGACGATCCGCCAGAGCAATCAGCACGAAGGGAGACTATAATTAAATTGATCTGAATGAGATGTAATTGAATGGGGTGAATTCTGCCCTCGCTCTAAAACAGAGCGGTGAATAGGTTATGAATTTGGCACCTGTGGAGACGACACGTGGTCAAGAGTTCCTTTGTGGGGGGAAATGTTGAACAATGGGACGTGAGATGAAAAAATGTTCCGATTCGGGACATATAGGGGCCCCCCGACTGATGTGTTATCGAAATACGAATCTATATTTGAAAAATCCTCAATAGGTGAATTTAAGATAGAAAGCAGACTGAAGGGACCAACAATATGACTATTAAATAGTAGACCTCCGCCACTGTTTTTCTGAAGCCTTACTTGTAAACTCAGATTTTAAAAGTCATCAACTGCTTAATATTTAAAACACACA
The DNA here is from genome assembly GCA_035578135.1 of Flexamia atlantica. NCBI lineage: Eukaryota > Metazoa > Arthropoda > Insecta > Hemiptera > Cicadellidae > Flexamia > Flexamia atlantica. Next base: position 16,617,456 of record JAQJVK010000011.1, read on the forward strand.
ATTGTTTGAAAAGCAATACATTGGTTAGGGCTAAGAGAACAATTTGTTCCTAGTATACTCGTATTCATGCATATTAATCAAGAGATATGAAACACTATTTCAACAACGCAAAATATACACAAATTAATTTAAGTCTTTCGAACTCCTATTAAGTTTTAAAATTTATTTAAGCATTTTACTCTTACTTATTACTAAAAATCATTAAAAGATTATTTATAAATCCTACAAAAAGTTTTATTTTTTAACTATACATATTATTTATATTTCAAACTAAAAAAGATTGTTGACAATATTTCAACTTTACTTGGGAAGACAGTTTTCTATTAAATCACGCTAATTAATTTTACACCAAGAAAATTAAAAAATACTTATAAACAAATATATTTTTGACATTACTAAGTCCAGATAAACAACAGTAATCAATCTCCTTCATTTCCAGCATCAAAATTAAATCAGTGAGACTTTAATTCTCATCAGCTCTTGCATACTTAGAATTAAATATGCAGACGCACGTGCGTGCAGGACGGGCCGTAATTTATCAAGCTGCCCTCATGCCGAAGTGACCAGCCCACATGACCGCTGCTGCAAGGGTTCAAAATCTGCGAGGGATTTGCAATTGGCTTCAATTAAGCCAACATTGTTTGGTTCTGCAGCCCGCATCCTCGCGGCGAGTTGAGGAGTGTAATCAAAATGGTGATTGAACGTGGCGTTGTCTCCGTTGATCATATTTATCTGAACTAAAAAGCATATTTGAAATATATGGGGTTTTAATGTTAAATTATGATGAGTGAAGATATGCCTTGTCAGATAATCATTTATTAAGCTAAGAGATGTTGTTGAGAGCAATAGTAAATTCGATATAGTTGAGACAAGTTTTCGATTAGTCCAAATAGTTTGACTTTCAAAGCTTTTATGAATTTTCACTGAATTTATAGCATTCGTGGAATTATTTGAAATTAAAATGCTCAGTATTTATCACGGTTTTTTTAACTGAGGAATTTATCACGGTTTTTTTAACTGAGGAATTTATCACTAGGTTTTAACATAATATTAAACTGACAGTAAAATGTTAATTTAGATTAATTATATACTATTTAATCATTATAATTCATAGTTTATGATAGCATAGACGTAGAGACTCCTTCGGCGGTTTGTTTTTGGGGGAGTGAGAGAAACAATAAGGGAAGTTTCCTTTCAATCAAACCTTTTCTTTATGAAACCCAAGATGAACAAGTGCTGATTTCCAGCAAAAATTATGCATATTAAGATAAAAAATTACTTATTAAATTGATTTACTTATTAATTTTTCAGTTTTATGTTTACCAAAGTAAATATACATTTGATAAAGTCCTGGGCAAAATACTACAAATAACACTCCATATCTATGGTTGGCTTCATTACTTGACTTCTTAAAAATTCACAATTAAAAATTTAAGATTCAGCGAAAAGTGTTTTTTTTTTACGTTAGGAGTTGCTTGTCTATTCCATCGTTTAATTAAATAGGCGTAGTACTAATTTAGTTCACTCATAACAAAAAATTCAAGTCAAAACACGAACCATTGTGAATTTGACCGTAAAAAATCTAAAATAGTTTCTGCAGCATTATATTAATCAAACAACCACAACCTAATTTTTCATATATAATCACAAATAATTAAAATAATTCCTTTAAATAATTGTTTTTTTCACCTTAATTGGATGTAGATATTGATTTGATTGTTTTGTTCACTCCGAATGTGTATCAAGGAATTTTTAAATTAATTCCATCCCTACACATAGAATTTAGAATAAATAAATAAATATTTATATTTAAATTTTATGTATCTAATATTAAATTATTTAGCTCCAGCCCCCAGGTGGGTGCCCGCTGTAGCGTGCAGTGGCAGTGACGCGGGCTGGCGACAGAGAGGCGCCGCGCCGCGCCGGCATCTCCACTCCCAGCCGCACATCTCTCCTGGATTGGGGCTTTTAGCTAAAGTGTTCCGCCGAAACCTCGATCCGAGTTATATAGGGGTATTGAAGAGTTTAAGCCATTCTCTGTTTGGATGGGTTTTCACTTGGAATGTTGATTTTCCATGTTTGGCTATAAATGGGCTGTATAACTTTGAAACAAATATTTCTTAACAATATATATGTTAAGTTTTACTTTTTATTTTAAATTAAATATCCTCAATTATTAATAAATCCTTTTGTCTTACATAGCTCCTATTTATACTTGCTAGCTCCTGTCAATATTGGCCTATACTTGATTAGCACAAAATGAAATAAAAAGTCAATAGTTAAATTTTTATATTTTTAAGCTTTTACATTTTTTTTAGATTCGACTTAATCTTTGCTTGTTAAATTTCAACTGGTATAGAATGCGAATTAATTTCACATCTCTAAGAACGTTTTTTTTCTGTATTAAGAATATTGAGTAGAGTATTTATATGATTTTTAATTAATTAATGATAGTTATTTCCGTCGTCAATAAAATCATATTAATTTCCTTTCTCCTACTAATATAGGTCTAGTTACTTATTTGGTTATTTTTTTACCAAGTGATTTATTAGTTTCTGTGACGGTTTTTGGAATAAGCTTTGATTTTCACACCTGAATAGTTACGCTGTATATCAATAAATAATTTACTCATCGTTTTGCGTTGAATACATCTTATGATAACCTAAACATGCAGACGTCCCTAAAAAAGCGATGCTATAAATTGTTCCGTCAGTTATGCTACATAAATCACTTGAAGCGATACTTGGGGTTTGCTTGACCCTTGGACACACTCACCCCTTCGTATTACATATTCAGTTCTCTTTGACCGGAAGCATAACTCAACAAAAGGCCTAATGTCTCTCGAGCTATTGAACTGCCGTGTCCACTTTATTGAATTATTTTCGGTAGTATATTTTTCAAGGATTTGTGTTTTGGAAACTTTATGGACAATGGCTTTATAGCTTTTCAAAAGAAATAAAAAAAATCCTGTTTTGCAATCCGTATTTAGCCCTCAGTATCTAAAACGCAATACAAAAACAAATTGCAATTAAGTGAATTTTCAAAAGTAATAACGTAAACCTACTATTTTTGCAGCTTCGCTTGTGATCAACACCTGTTAAAATAAACAAATTATATGTTTCCATTAATTGTATTCAACCTTTATTGGGCCGTAGCGTGTAACCTTTAGAAATTCTGGGGAAATTCGACAAATTGATGCATTGTCCCCTTCACTTAGACACATAAATCTTGACGATTAGTTCAGTAGTAACTGAGAACTCTGTCTTTCAATTATTGCGCATGAATATGTAGGATTAATATTAAAAACAGATTAATATTTAAACAAAGTAAAAGGAAATCGATAACTAAAACCTAATCAAGTTAGCACACTTTTACTTTAAATTAATTAGATGTCTCAGAAATTAATTAGATTGTTAGATTAGAGATTAATTAGATTGTTTACTATACAATTAAACAAAATTACAAAACTAATTAATTGTAAAAGTAATGATGAAATCGCACCTTTGGGTCTGCTTATTTAGCTTTGAAGAACTGACACATTTCAATTTTAACTCTCACGGATCTAATATTAATGGTTACAATATAACAACAAAATATTTCGCTATTCACATACTTTTGCAAGTCAAATAATTATTTTTTGGATCCATAATAAATACTTTATTTGTTTAGGATAATTTTTTATTATAAGATTCCACATTTAAATAATTTATTATATTTATGTTTATCCCTTAGTTACGTACAAAACTAACTTTACCTCGACAGTTACTATTTTTATTGGTTATTACAGAAACACATGAACAAAAAAAACCTAACACACTGAATTATTCCTCGTTAAGTTAGGTTTTCTTCAACAACAACTACACTGGTCATATTCATCAACTGCACTAGTTATTACGTCCGTGCGGAAGGCATAAACTCACTAATCTTTACCATTAGGGGGAAGGCTGCAGGCAATCGCGCGAAGTTCCTCATTAGGATCGTCCCCCGGCCACTCGGCCCGCATCTCCATCTGATATGTTAATTCGCGCAATTGAGATAGTAGAGACGGCCAGGCACTCCGTGGAGATCGGACCTTGCACTTCGAGTGGGTGGCACTGTAAGAACAACTATCAACATTTAGGCTAAACTTTAGAATCCGTCTCCACCGTTAAAATCAATGTTTAAATCTATGTTTTCGGATCCGATATAATTTGTCGAATTCTTTAATAAACATGTGCTTTATTCTTGTTATTGATGTACAACTTAATAAACAATGTAATTTTTAAAACGTCCATTCCAGTAATTGTTAATATCCTATTAGAATTTTAGAGAAACCCAAACCTATTTTTAGTTTGCTAACTGATTTGGTTTCATATTAGAAATTGCGATGAATATAGGAGTGAAAAGTGACAATAGTGATGGATTTTAGTGGTAAAACGTCAAAATCACTGAAAAAGGTACATTGTTCGAACATTCCAAAATGTCATTGGAAGCTAACTAATATGTACATGGAGCTATTAAGTATGCTCAATTGTTGGAATACTTTAAAATAAATCACATCGCTGTCAACGACTGACAATGAATCAAATGCAAGATGGCAAAGGATGTGAAATTAGTTTTTTGTACGTCATGCAGTTAAAAGTATAGTTGGGTTTATGATATGTCCATAACGTTAGAATATAACTTTACTCACATAGTGTGACTGTTAGGTCTCACCTCGTTAGGTAAAGTTGTAGTTGGGTTATGAACTACTGATGAGTGATATCTCGACTACGATATCGAAACTTTATCATGATTACAATAATTGACATTGTAAATATCCTAAAACATCGATTTTTAATATAAATTTTAACGATGGAAACAGATTCTAAAGTTTATAAGTTCTAAAGTTATATTTCCTACAACCGCACGTAAAGTGTCAGTTTACGCACCGAAACCCAATCGTAAAACAGCTGTTTATTGAGGAGCGAGCGATAATGTATTTGAAAGTCTTTGGAGCGAGCGTAAAGTATTTTACGCTCGCCACGTGATTACTTTTACGCTCGCCAGCTGATTGCATTGTTACTGACGCGCCACAGCGCTCCCTTCCGCTTCCGATTGAGCTCGACTTGTTTATAACCTCAAACTGGCGCGTTCAGCAACAATAATGGATGAAATGAGTGATGACGAATATGGACTTACTCCACCTGAAATAAGTGAATTAGCAAAAGAAGTTTCATTAAACTTATTTCCTGGTAAATCTAGAATTATTTACGAAAAGAAATATGAAGAATTTATGCAATCATAATGGCGCATTCAGTTACAATGGACGTTAGTAAACTGTGATTGTATTCATCGTTTGGGAAATTAAAACTGCAGTTGTAAGAAAAATTTAGTATGTATTTCGCGTGTAAAGCGTCTTTCTCGCTTTCGCTAAAAATATCGCGCGACGCGTAGCGGAGCGCGATAACTGTTTAGCACAAGCGAGAAAGCCCTACTTCACGCTCTTAATACATAAATAACTATTATTATAGCTCACTTCATGGCCATTCCAAAACTTTTATTTTTAACCTTATCCTGTAATAGAATGGAGTAGAAAAGCACAGAATACTTAATCAAAGGCACACTGCTTGTATGTACATTACTCGTTTTTCTGAAGTCTATAAGACTCTCTTTGGTTTTCCCAAAAACTGCACAGGATAAATATTGTCCTTTAAGTAGTCAATCTTACACTGTCAATTAAAACTGAAATTATATAGCATGAAAGAAGTATATAAAGAGTAAAACGATTGTAAAACTAAAGAAATCTAAAACACACCTCGATTTAAAGATTCACAAAATTTTCACTAACAATGAAAATACATTGTCATTGGTTGTACCGGTTTGTTTTCACGTAATTTTTGCTGCACAGTCACTAAGTACAAACTATTTTATAATAAGTCCTTTAAGAAAAGAAGTTTTTTCCGTTTACGCTAGAGCAATTCGCGGAATAAAAACAAGATTATTTTTCATTTGCTTGTGCGTGGTTGGCAAAAACATCTTATTAACAAAATACGAACAATCTTATGTGTGTCTATGAATGAATAAGAACGCAGAACTCATATCCATGCTTTTATTGCAGCATGTGCAAGAGCGAAAGGAGTAGTACATTGACCATTGACCTACATATTTGAACAAAAACCTATTCACACTTTAAACGCATTCAATAACGCATTGAGAAGAAGGTGATTATAATGCACTGAGTGAGAATAGTGCAGCTCTTACACTTCTGTAGGAGGACAAAGAAGTGCATTTAGGTCAAAGGGGAATGCATCAGGGGTATCTGATGGGTTGGATAAAGGGTGTGAGGAATGCTAGAGGAGTGTGGGCTGGAACAATCGTGGATATCGAGGTGGCATGGTAATTACTACTGGGGAGTACGATAATGATGTTAAAAGAAACGGAGGAAGATCATAAATAACGTAGAAAACGTAGACTCAGGGAGTTTTGACTCTAAAAGAAAACATGACAGAATAAAACGGCATAAAATTAAGCAGGATATCTATTACTCACAAAATACATTATTAAATGCATAATTACTATACGCTGTTGTTTAAACTTATTTAATATGCTAGGGGATTTTATGATCAATACTCCTACCTTCTGAACCAATTTTAATAATATAATATGTGTTATATGGTTTCGATTTAATAGTTATTTGTGCATCTAGGGACTCACAAAACCACCATTAACACCTACACCATTAACACCATTAACTAGGTATAACACTGTAACATTACCTTCAGATGATCCTTTGCTACAACAAACTGCATTACAATCACATAGCCTATATAAATGAATAATGCAAGGTATTTAGGCTTTAATTTTAACCATTTTATTCACTCTCCTCTGTAAAAATACTCTAGGCCTAACTTATTTGTTCAAAAATATGCAGGAATATAGCCTAAACTACAGCAAACTCAAAGTGGATACGCTGTCCTGTAGACAACGGAAACGGACGCTCGGATGCTGTGACACTCTCTTCAACATAGAGAAACAAATTAAAATCGACAGTGTTGCCATATTTTCTCACCGTCCACCGCGGCGTTGCCGGATTTCTTCCCATGTATTTCTTATGAGATTACTTTTAGTCCCGTGGGACTAAAAGTAAGTAAGTAAATCCCATGGAATATAAACTAGTATTTTAGTATTCTATTCCAGGGACTAAAGGACGACTATAGATAGTAGGTGGAGGAAAATTTTATTTTTCCTACCTTTTAACATGGTTAAAAGCAATTTATTATATCGATCAATCAAAACCAATATAATGCAATTTAATACCCGTGGTATAAAATTACCTGAAATAAAACATTTTTTATCGTCAAATTGACTAGCCAAAAACTGAGAATCAGAGATAACTAGATCATTAGACTCTGAAAACACCCCCTTATTTAGCAGCTTTACACAACTTATCATCCCGGCAATCGACGATTTTTCACACACTTACAAATTAAGTTAAAGCAAAGCATGAACAATCACCGAGGAGACGATAATCCAGTTATCTCCAGGACTCCAGTTATCCCGGACTGTCGCTAGGCCGGGACTGATGATTGTCATTACAGCAACTAAGTGATCGCGGGGATGAGCGGTCTTTCATGTAGATCACCGTGTGAAGAATTACAGCGATTACTGTAACTCGATAACGGGGACGTGCCATTCTTCTGGAGGAATTACAAATTGCAGATCTTGTTGTCGACTACACAACTAATTGGGTGTTGAAAATGAATGGCGTAATTTACATATTCGTGTAGTTCATAGCGGATTAAAATTTAATAAAATCGCATTTTGACACAGAGGAAATCAAACGTAGTCCATTCACAACTACCCATTTATAAATTTGGTAACTAAAGAAATATAATTACATGAACAAATCTTTTGAATCTGCGTATAAGATAAAACAATGGCTTCCTTAAAGGGGCTTAGATCTATTTATTTTGAGAGGACAGTGGCCAAATTGCTTGATAAAAGTGTTATTTTTTTACTTGGTACGCTTTGTTCCTTTATAAAAATATATAAAAACTTATAGGATCAGGAAGTGATAAGCAGATGAGTCACTTCCATATCCATCGAGTTGATAGAAGTCATATCATAATAGACTGGTAGACTTTAAAGGAACGAAAGTCTCAGCATTGCCAGTTAGGCACGTCTCCCTAGGGAATTGTGCAGCTTACGGAAGGAAGGGCTTGTCAGGATGGGAAGGGTTTGATATGGTCAGTCAGTCTCACCCCAGAAGGAAGAGAGAAAGATTTTCAACCCATCATCCAGGCTCTTCTGGGACGACTCACCCTCTAACCTGAGACCTCCCAAGCATCCCCAGACAAGGACCTCCACCTGGGAGCTCTCCTTGTTGTGAAGAGTCTCATCCAGGATGATTCGTCCTCCAGACTAGCAGAGGCCTAGACGTTCTTACCATAATACATAATATTCCTTTGTGATGCAATCCATTGAAAAAAATTAAAGAAATACAATCTTACGACGATTTTAAAATCAGTTTTTAAATTGACCAACATAGTTTTATTAATATTAGCCCACTAGGAACTCTATACAGTTAGTCTAAAACCCATCTCAACTGCCCCTTTCATAAAGCGCATAGCTTTACTCGAATATAAGATGCTTTTTATTAAATTAGGTGTAAAAAACTTTATCTTAAACGTCTAAGTAGTCTTTCTGGTAATAAAACGGCTATAGTTACGGTAATAACTAACTGCTGTAGATGTGGAGCTTAATGGAAGTAAAAAGCAAAAGTTATATTTGATATACCCAACTTAATTGTGCTCCCATTGACATCTCAGAACAGATTAGATTTAGAGAAAACTATAAATAGGGGACTTAAGATACTTTTTAAGACAATAAAAAATGTGCATTAAATTTTCCTTGTAAATGGTCACCATTTCCCAAAATGTTGGACAAGTTTGGTTTTCTTCCTGGAACGCCCTGCATTTTATGACGTGCTTTTTAATCCTACGCATAATTTTAAGAACTTTATATTCTTTGAAACTTTTTCGTACACCGAAATAGTTAAGGAGTTATGAGCAATTAACATTTGAGTTTTTCCTGTTTGAAATCCATCGTGTCAATCTCATCCGTGCTATCATATGTATTCCATATTATGGAGTACAAGAATATTAATAATTACTATACATTTCCATGACGAGTGAATCTAGAGTGAAAATATTTTTATGATTGAATCCCAACAAAAATAAGATTTTAGGGCACTTTGGTTATTTGAAAGTTTTATCCGCCCCAGCCGGTTTTCTATAAACAGTCTATAGACAATTCCCAATTCATTTCTAATGAAAAAAAATTGAACTCTTACTTGAACAAAAACCAAATCCACCAATCAATTACAATGTTTCATATCACTAAAATAATTATTTTAATAATAAAAATGTCTTTTACGCAAAATATTTATATGAAAATGTGTTTATGTGGGTTGATTTAATTTTTGTTTCAACGCTTTTGAATCCATTTAACTAACAATTATGTTGGAAGTATTTGTACCTTGAAATATTCAATTAATACTTATATGGCAAAACAATAATTCGAAAGATATATAAAAAGTAAGTGATTATTGAACATTTATTTGCAAACAGCTACAGCACACTCAAAACACACAAGTATAAAAATGTTAAAACTACAAATATATTATATGATAACGAGAAATACAAATATTTCTGACTAAATTGCTAGAATATGTTCCATTAAAATTATTGGTCTGATTTTCTTGATTTTAGTTTACAAATACAAATCACCCTCCCTATAATTGTTACACACAAATCACATATATTGAGCTTATAGATAAGCAGTTTTTTATTAAGTCTTCAAACAAACATTTGAACAAAGGAATCTATAAACAAAGGAATTTTGTTTGTTATCCGAAAGAATTTAGACATTATTAATGTGTACATAACCATAATGTCCTATGCGTTGCAGATCTATAAAATGAAGATAATTGATGATTTATAAAAAATCAAATAATCAAATTATTAAATCAGGGGCTAAGCTTCACAAGTATAAAGTTTCCTATCATTTTTTTCATATTGGTTTTGATTTTAAAACTTCGGAATTTACTTTTGGGTGGTTTGAATAACAATTTGTGTATCTGAAATATTAAAAAAAATTTAAAATATTAGTTCTCACAACTTAAACAATGTTACAATTACTTAGGATACTACTTTTTTATTATTACATCAATTTGAGCACATTTATTTCTTTTTATTTTATTTTGAACTTATTCTTACAGGGAGAATTTAAAATTACATAAACAAATTGAAATTGCTTAAGCCTGTTCCTAGTCTAATTTATAATATTCTTATATTTATATACGAAGAGTTATAAGAGAATCAGTTCTTATAATAAATATGAGATCACACACTTATATAAATGCCACACAAGTCAAAACTACAAACTACGACTTCACTACAGAACACAATTGTTGGGCTACAAAATGCAGTTATTAAATTAACATAATACTAACACTGAAAGACAGTTGGGCTGAAAGACAACGAGTATACTAACACTAGTGAAAGACTCAGTATGCGTTATGAAAGACTTTTACCAGTTTTAACAAGACTATCGAAAGATTATGAATAATGGTTTCATATATTCATTATACTCGTAATTCAGAATGTATCCCATGTTTAGCAGGTAAACTGTTTATTGCAATATTTAACTGAATAGAAAGCAAAATTTAACAAATTGTCAAAAAATAGTGATTAAATAAAACATACAATCATGCAACCAAAAAAATCTATCAAATACAAATAATAATTTTTCGATAGCCTTGACTTAACTATTAACAAAAAATACTGCTAAAATAATATCGCCTAATATGAAAGACAATCTTTTACTACGAACTTAGTTATACTAGCACTCTAATGAATAGTGAGATCATATTACAGTTTTCTCTTAACTCTATTATAAAATAAGGACATCAAATATATCCACGAATTATTTAGGTTGTTTGGTACAAGTTTTTAAAATTTCAATCATGACCCATATTTTAGTTTTTAATAAAAATGTTAAATGTGTTATAAAAATTCCCTTTCTTTATAATCACCTATGATGTATTCATAATCTCATATTGTAGTTATACTGCTCTTTCTCAGAAAATAAAAATTATGATCATATAAGTACATTTAGTTTTTCTTTGAATAGCAAGCCCATTCCCTTGAGGAAGTGTTTTTAATTTGTTGCAAGTTTCAAATATAAACGGCAAAATCCTCATATTAGGTGCAGATGAGACTAGAAGATGGTTAGTAAATCACACGAGGACCCTTCTTCACACGACCTCCTCCTGCAACAAAAAACACATTTTTATAGGACAAATATAATACCTCAGATTTTTAAAGGAATACATAATTTTTCAGATAAAATAAGATGGAAAACCCTTTTTTATATTGAAATTTTTAAAATCATCGTTTTTAGCATATTCTAAAACGTGAAAAGCAAGGGGTGAATAAATAAAATTCTCTAACAGACCTTTATTTTTAAGTAACCAAGAGTATTACTTTATAAGTAATTAACCTTAAATATCTCAGCTTAATAAAATGTCAATACATTATTTTTAAGCACAGATAATCATAAGTTATAACTGAAAAAGCAAGTGTTATTTCCTAACCATGTGTTTTACACGATCTAAATATTACGTCACACTATTCTTATGAACATTTAATTCTAATTTATTGACTGAAAACGTAAAAGAAATGAATTAATATTAGTTTATTTATTTTTTTACATAATTTGAAAATGGGCCTTGTCGGTATTTCACTTGTTTCAAAAGAACAGTTGATGTAAAGGTAAATCTTTATTTATCGATTATGAACATTTGTAAAGAAAAAAGGTGTGTATTGAATACATTTAACATAGATAAAATAAACATAGGAAATTTATTTGAAACTAAAATATTTTGAATATGTTATTAAAAATATACTATAAAAATTAATTAAAAAAGGTTATCACATCCATCTTGATTCCCGGCGAAAGATATTAAACACGTTTGAATATCCAAGGGTAAACAATACTTAATCCTTCTGCAAAAGAAAAATGAATGAGGTAATAATCGCTAATGTTTACAAAATAAAACGTAACACTTACCGGGACAAAAGGGGCAGTGGTCGCTGACAACGTCGGGGTACATGTTCACGGCCGTTGGTGCGGGGGCAGGGACTGGTGCTGAAAAACACAAAATTAATTAGAGAAACCCCATATTTGAAATAATATTTTTTAATTTTGTATTGCTTCGATAAGGGCTATGAGCTTGAATTCAACCACAACGAAATAAAATAAATAATGGTTGTATGAAGACATGCGATATTATATTGCTTAGTCGTAGCTTCTATAAATGCATTTACACATAAGCGTGTATTTTAACCGGAGCGTGCATAAAAAACCGGAATATTAGGGGATCATTTTGATTGTGGTCACAAATAATAATCTGAATTTGCAATGTTAGTTTAAACTGCATACATCAGCAGAACGTCAGCCATTACGTACATTTTTAACGTTGCCTTTAAAATTAAGTCATCGAATCTAAAGAAATTAATATTTAAATGCGGATTATTTCATCGTAAAGTACAGACTATCTACTTTCTGTCGGGCCCAAATCATCAAGGTAAACTCCAAATGCTAATAACCCGCAAGTGTTGACTCGCAGTTGAAGAAAGGCTAAAGACAAGGAATCCATTTTTAAAAGTAAAATATAATATTTCAAATTTCAAAAAGCATTTTAGGGAAGATAGTATCCTTAATAATTCTGCCTACTAACACCATTCTACCATTTGCATCATAGTCAGTTAAATGTGAAAACTGACTACAGTACTAGTATCGTTTTAATTCATCCATGTCAAATCAAATGAAATTTCTTTATTACCATTTCTACAATATGCAATTGTATCTGCTACTGTCACTGGTACATTACATCAATTGTCCAACATTCCTTCAAGAGATCCTAAAATATATTAGAAATACATTATTAGCAAATATGTACCATTATTATGGTTATAGCCAAATGAATGCCTCTGAAATAAGAACCCGATTGACTATTACCCACATTCAATGATTTTTAAAAATATATTCATATTCATTTGTTAGTTTATACAGCTCTGATGTTATTGGAAATGTAAAATTTAATTGGTTTTAAAGCTCTCTGTACTGTTGTAACGAAAACTTGTAGAGGCAAAGTTATTTGGCTTTATATATACTCTGTCGAGGAAAGTATAACGTAATTGCAATAAATAAAAATTCAAAACATGCTTATTTACAAATAGTTAAGAAGCTTTTACTCGTAATCGGTGTGAAATTTTCTACTTGGTCAGCTCACAACGCAAACGTACTTCTTTGGATTGCAATGAGTTAACGTCCATAATTTAATATCCATAATGAGTTAACGTATGATCTGTTAAGTAATTGCCAGTATCACAGATGAGTCCTTCGTCTGTGCCAGCAGACACTAATCATAAAGCAATGTCCGGATAAAAGTTTTGAGAGGTTTTAAGAATATGGAACTACATACCTTAAACTGGACGAATGAAATTGAAAATTTAAAGCTCATCATCAGTGTCCTATATTTTGTGAAATTATATTGTAAAAACTAATTCAAGTAACTAATCATTGAATATTTTTTGCTGCATACACTAATACCAAATAAAATGGAAATAAATTAAGATTATTACAAAAATCTAGATTTTAGTCTGTAACAACATCGTTTACGAAACATAAACGAGGTAAGGGGTTACTTAGTAGATTCATTTACAAATTGTTGAAGATAAAATAAATAAGAAATATTTACCAGTATAATATAAGTTGTTGAAGCCGAGAAAAAAAGCATTCAACGAAAGTTAAGTTTATGTATTGCTAACTTCTTTCAAGCAATAATCTAATTTCAATCAATTCGTCTTAAAGATTAGTAATAACAAGTGAAAGTTTATTACTAATCTTTTTTTTTGGTACTTAACGAATGTTAAGCTATTTGAGCGACTACAATTACTTTCAAGTTAAAAGGTTAAAGCTTTAATTAATTGTTCAAAACAAAATTTATTGTTGAAACAAACGTCATATCTACAATTTCAGCTAAATGATTTAATATGAGTTAAAATATTTATGCTTCTTATTATTCACGAAACATTTTGTGTGCTTTTTATGAGACTAAACAGACAGATTTATGTTCCTATTATTGTTTAAGAGCTAACATTTACCTCTACATATAAAACTGCAAAAGGTCACAACTGAATTAAATGTAACTTATTATTATTACACTTACTTTGGTAAATACAGTAATCAAAAACTTACCAGAAGCAGTCTGGACTCTCGGCCGGCGAATCAGCAGTATCTCCCCCACCAGCTGCAGCAGGTCCGCTAGTAGCTGCTCCATGCTGCTGCCGCTGCTGCTGCTAGTCTGCTGAGTCTCGGGCACCGCCATGTCTGCAGTCGTCCTCTCGCCGCCGCCGCTCGCTCCTGACTGACTGCTGCCCCGCTGGTCCCTCGGTCCCTCTACTTCCCCTACCGCCCCTCGGCAAGCTTCCCCTCCCCTCCCCTTCTGTATTCTTATTAATAGACAGGAGGGTATGTTTGCATTTTGAGACAGGTGGTGAGTTTTTGTTGCTGTGGTGATAGTGGTGATCGTTTGGGCTGAACGGTGGTGTTAGGTTTTAAAGACTTAAAACTTAAAGAGATCGGGGTTATTGACAATGCATCGTCAACAAATTTCGTTTTAGAAAGACGTTTTACTGGAAATCTTTTAGGATTTAGTGTATCAGAGTTGATGACAATAATTCCATTTCTGTAAAGAGTTGTAATTGAAAATGTTCAGTTATTTGTGACAACACATCGTCAATTATACCTAGCAGCTCTTAATAGATTTATGGTACCTGGCTTTAAAAACTCAACGACAAAATTGCAATGAAGATGAGTGGGTTGAAATATTATACTGTACTGAAGAAAAAAAGTATACCTTATAAAATATAATGCAACTCCTTTTGGCCATTGAGTGATCTGCTAGTCTAGTCTTTATTGTGTAAGATCTCCAGTACGAAAGGTCGCGGTTTAGATTCCCATCATGCTAACAACGTGCGGATACGGATTGCTCCCCCTTGCCGTCATGGAATGCTTTTAAACGTGACTGTACCAATATTAGTGCAAATAATTGTCTGGAAATTTTGCGATACGGTGTGACTATCGCAACTAACAACAAAGAATAGAAACAAGTATATATCTTTATATATTTATATTTATATGTTTATATGATCTGATGCCCTGACTAAAATATATGGCAAAAATGTAGAATGACGGTGATTTACAGCGATGAGTCAAGATACCAAATTGTTTGATTTTTCGAACAGAATTCAATGGTGAAAACGATAATTTGATAGGTTTAGTTTTTTTAAGTGAAAATAATAGCAACCAACTTTTTTAGGGGTATTACCCCACTTTAGATGTGTTGATCTGGCTAATTGTCCGAGAGAACATACTTTTACATTCTGTACTAATTATTTTTTGATCCGACCATTTAAACGAGAGTCATGATCTTGGACGCAAAAAAATTAAAATTATATTTCCCACATAAGCTCATGTTCAACTTTGAACAAACTGTGAACTTTGTGGGTACAAATACGTTTCCACAAAAAAATCTTCATATCCCGAAAGTTCACACTAAGAGCTATTAATTCATATAAATATTAATATGGATGTTGAGTACAGTCTCGTCCAGAAATATTAATTAGCATTTTAACACGGCGAGGGGGAGCAATCCGTATGCCGCTGTTTCTACCTGCTTAGGGGGAGAAGTTCGTATTCAACCCTAAGAACAGTTGGGGTCTTGGGCCCCATCAAGCGTTTGTGTAACCCAACAGTAAATATACCTCAAGCAATGACACTAGCAAAAAAAAAGTAAAATCCCGCCACAATCATCCTTCACGCATCTGTCATTTATACTTGGCTTAAAATACCTACCTGAGGTAGGTATTTAGGAATTTTCTTGAGGTCGCCATTTCAAGAAAAAGTATAAAAAAGTATATAAAAAATTCTGATTGAATGAGCAGTAAACAGTATCCATGAGTTTCATAAACGAAACGTTATTTAATGTATTATAGGAACAATATCAATCGCATAAAGGACCTACAAATAAACAGAATATTATTGTTGTTTTCTGTTACATCCTTCCAGTTAACTGCATACCTAAAATAAAAGTAGGGTTTTAATGTTACCAAATTATAATAAACTTATAATAGTTGGAGGACCTTTGCTTTTCGAACTGGAAGTCATTAATCACTCCTCCTCTTAAAAATAAAGCCTACTCACCCTAATGGGCTTACTTACCTCATTACATACTGTACTTTCTTTTAACATCAAAATATTTATGAAGGGCTTATACATTTACCTTGCAATTTATTCCTAATAGTTTTTCTAAATAAATTCTCCTTAACCATTATTCTTTCATACTTCCACCCAATTTGGAAAGGCAATGCAAAACAGTCCCAGATCGTTTGAACCCAGGAAAACAAAGCCCCAGCTTCGCCCGTTTCGCCCGTCTTCCCTCCGCCTCCGGCTGCTCCGCGGAAGTGTTCCGGTTATTCCGCCGTGATTGACGGAGTTCGACATAAAACCTAATGCGGCCGCCGGTCGGTTATAGTTATAGCTACTATCGCCCGCCGCGGGTCCGTATGCCACTGAATATGTGATTATGTTTTATGTATTTGCATTTCTTGCCTCACTTACTGCGTGGTTTATAGTGGAACTTGACTTGACTTCCCCGCAATAAGTAATAAACTCGGTAATGGAAAGTTGGATTGAAAGGATAGAATTTATATTTCTTATTTCCTTATTTGATATTGAACATATGCGGCGTATAAATCGAGACGAGTAACGTGGCGCGATCCGCTCATGTTAATGTTTTAATTGACTAACGTAATTTTCCAGGTTATTTGTTTTGGACTATACATTTCCTTCTTACACATTTGGAGTAGACTTAGCATGCATTTATATAAACTCAACTATTTTCGGCCAGAGATCGAGAATTACTTGGAAAGGGCCACCTCTTTTATTATTAGTTTTTCATACTTTTTTTATTCAATACTCCTCATAATTTTGTAATATTTTTACGAAGGAAATTAAAATGTGCAAGCAGGTTGTTATTTCTATTCAATAAAACTTACTCAGTAACTCTTTTTCAGGATGTTAAAACTCACTCCACTATTAGTAGAGATGAAAAATAGGTGCATCTTTTTGCGCTGAAGAAATTAAATAATATATTTTTAATGTACAGTTTACATGTATTTAGGTGACAAATGATCCTGTATTAGCATAATTTTAAATTTTGCTTTGAGATCTTCAATAAAAAGAATTTTGTTTAAATCATTAGGTTTTAATCTTGCACAAATTCGGTGTTTTTATAATAATGTTTAGGACGGGGATAGGAATAGCTATGTATATGTATACAACTAATAAATTAACCCAGTTTGTCTTCTAAGTTTATCATAAAAATTTTTTCCACTACATCATAGACATTTTGAATTTCTCATGATTAAGATGAGCTCAAACGGATTAAATTCCGTGCCTGATTTATTTAGCCGCAATGCTGCAAACATAGCTGATGAGGAGTTGCATTCTAAACTGTGCAGGCGGGGATAGTAATTCTTCCTATATGGTAGGACCGATGATCTCTCGACTCTATAATGAATAAAAAACAAAACGAATCTGAAATATGTGAATAAGGCGAATAGGAGTTACTATTGTATAACAAAAGGGCTCTTTACCTAAAGGGAGGCGTTTGATATATAGTAATTAATTCGTTGTTAAACCACTTTTTACTGATTATGTTGTAACTTGCTAAACAACAAATTTAAGTAAATTTAACAAAAGGAAATAGTTGAATAAAACCAGTGGTAATTTATATTAGAAATTTACTTATTTTACTTGTAAATAGGGTACAGTAACACGGAGCCCTTTGAGTTTGAAGTTACAGTTCATTAGACTAAGGTTCATTCATTAAATATTTCTGCAAAAGGTTAAGTGGTAAAATAAAGTCTAGTGGAAACCTAAAACAATAAATTGAAAATAACATAATAGTCCTCTATACATTAATTGATGATCAAACTGAGATACATATAAATCCTACTAAATTGTGCTCATCCTCTATATAATAGTACACTACATATTAGTACATATATATTAGTACATTACTACGGATTTTACTGGCCGAAGGAAAGGGCGCCATGTGAGAACAATAATGGTTCTCTTAGAATAATAAAGTAAGAACAATAAAGCATGTTTAGAACAGTTATGATAAATCAAATTCACTTTGTTTTTAACCAAACGTATGTAAATGGTTTTAAATAGTGCTCTCATCAGCACTCATTACTACCCGGTTTAACCAGAGATCACCTGCTAGAAACCTACTGAGATAAAAATGATCACTTAAGAAATAAAAGTCACATTTAACATTTGTTTTAAAACAGCTAAAAATATAAATAAAATCATTTATATTGCTACAAGAAAGTGTTGTATCATAATGCAACCGATCACATTTCAAATGAAGCTCCCCCATGCTTACGGGAGGTTACCTCCTGCCTGAAGGCGGCGATGCTAATCGAGTTCAAGAAATTAACAGGGGAGGAGAAGTCAGGAAGATCCTGTTTTTATTTCTACTCGAGTGAGTTCGGCGGGATCCGGCAGCCGGTGATAAATCAGCTGATCGTAGTCTACGTATAAATCAGCTGATCGTAGTCAATGTGGTGCATAAATCAGCAGATGCATAACCGTCGAAAGTCAGCTTCAATTTCTGCTCTTGCATAGTGTTTTACACTGATTGAGTTATTTTTACGAAATTTTAGGTCGTATTCAAGGTTAAAAACCGTCCAAAAATTTATTGTAATGAAGTAATAGAAGAGAAATGTCACACCTTATTGATTTAGCTCTATCAGTGTTATAAATGATTTAATTTGAAAGCTATTTTCATCTATATCACGCTACAAATAGTTTATTTTGAAGTTGATATGAGCAGAACATAAAAGTTTTGACATATTTGTCCATTCGTTTCAAAAAATACATTTAAAAATAAAATCAAACTAATAATATTTTACTAAATTTAAATATTTAAAGTTAAGACGTGCTTTCTAAATAAAAACAAATATAATAATATGTATTAGGCAGCTTTAAAAGGAACACACGAGAAACACATATTATTTCCACTTAACTTCTCTTAATATAATAAGTCTTTGCCAGTGACTAATCCCACGCTCAATAGCCACGATTAATGATTTCGGTTACATTCCCATTAAAAGTGCAGGTTCCTTGAGAGTTCAGAGAAAGAGAATAATTAAGACGAATATACAATATAAAAAAACGCTAACAAATATTCTGTTATTTTGCAAACCATAAAGATGCGGTTACCAAGAGTTATCAGTGATAACTCTTGGTAACCGAGTTTTAACAGTTCTCAAACTTTAACTCCTGTTTTTTTTCAAAAGAAAATGTTTTGATGTTTTGTTCACTTTTATTTAGACCGGTCAAATTTAGCATGAATGAAAAATAAGTGTAAGTTTTTTGTCGACCACAAAACCGCTCACATTCGACCGCCAACTAAGTTGGAGCAATTTTTGCAAATCACTCCCAACAATGCGCCTCCCAGTGTCGGTTTATCTCCGTGATTGATGGCCTCTCGGTGACGTCCCGAGTATTCAACTATCTTCTTTATACCACTTTGGGACTTGGAGCAAATGGTTTATTGTGTTAAGTATTGGGGCAAACAATAGCAAGTGTGCAGCAAACTTTGTATTGCGTTATTGTAATTGAGACAAAACAACGTGTTAGCCTTGTTATGGAGCTTTGAGTAAAACTAACGCGAATAACATATTGTTAGGCTTCATTTACGCCACTGTTACCATTATTTCCTAAAACATTTTTAAATTGATGATTGATTGCTAACTCATCTCTTCATAATTGGCAAATAAATTTCGGGCAAACTGATAAAAGGTTTAATTGGAATATTGGAAGTCAAATACTTAGATATGATTGTTATATATTCCCAGGAAATTGATAGAAGAGATTGATAAATAAATGAGTATTATTTAATAAAAAGTGCTTGTGAAACCACTGGATTGAATAAGCATTCCATCATTATATTCTATATAATATATATTATAACTGTTTCACTCAACTGGAGATATCAAGATTGAACTAAACTTTGTGTTTCGATAGATTAAATTTTACCTCTTGCAAGCGAGTGTATTTTATAGCCAGATAGATATTATCAGTGATTCAGGCTATCTATCAGTTCATATAGTAATACTAATATCTATTTATCAGTATTGTAAAGATACTTAATTACATTGATTAATGTTAACGTTAGTCAATATTACAACGGAAAAGCTTATGTAACATTGACACCTCACAAGTGATTACGTGTATGTATTATGTAAGTTAGTTTATAAGAGTCCTTAAATTTCAAAAAAATTAACTATTTCGAAAATCGAAATTTTTTAAGGGTATAATAAACTAAACTTAAATGTTTATTAAAGCTCTAACGGTTTTTTATAGCCGACACAGTCATAGCTGTACTTTGAATTGAATAGAGAAATCCTAAAGTCACACTTTTTTTTAAACACTTTAAATTTCATATAATAGCGATATTTTGTATCATATTCATATAAGATTGACATGCACTACCTTATTTTTACATATTTCAATTTTCATCAAAATAACTTCAAACATATTGCTAAGCACCAGGTGTGGGAGTTATCAAAACCATTTCAGAGCTAGGTGCCAAACAGTTGTATTTTGTCACGGGCGGTTAGTCGCTAATGCCACCACGACACATGTTATGTCGCTGGATAGCCCATTATAATGGTAATCTGATCGCAAATCACATATCCTTATTCAGTTAATTTTTAGTATAATAACAATTTATTTTGTTAAATTTAATGAAAGAAAACGGACTTTAACTAATAAAATCTTGGCTGTATTATAATTTTGAAATATATTGTTCGCCTTTTAATGAGTTCATTTACGGTTGGATTAGACTAAATTAATCATACATCCTCTCAATTTCCTAATATACAACTATTCATGGTAAAATTATTTATAAACAAAATAAACTACTTTCTGGGATTAGTTATGTCATATTTTGGTCCAAGAGGAGTCATTCAATAATATCGAATGAAATAACAGGATGATCGCACTTCAGATGAAAATTGAAAGCAATTTGAACATTACACCGTACATAGTCTCAGAGGTTTCAAAACGAGGAATTTATCTGCCCAAACTGCATTTTATAAACGTTTATGAGTTTTGAAATACCGGTTGTTGAAACTTTTTTTAGAAACCAAAAAGAAGACCTATTTTATTATCAGGCATTCCTTTTTCTAGCTATAGGCTGTATACTAAAATTATGAAAATATTTAAGAGCAAAGGCATTTCAGTGTCGTACCAAATTGAAACTTTGAGCAATGATAATTCGAGGGACAAAAAGTAAATACAAAATTTGCTTGGCGATTTTATTGTTGAGTTTTGTTTGTTTCAACATGCAGCATAAATTTTTATTTAAACAAAAGAATATGAAGCCGTCAGGTGCTACCGTGTAAACATATACTCGCTGTGATATCTGACCCCATGGATAAATATTGCTGATTTTATCAATGTTATGTCGTGACAGAAAATGGTTAACGGCACTACATCAGCCATTGTAGTTATATTAGGCCATTGTAGCTGTATGATGAATAAAAATATAATGTGTAAAAACCATAATTTTATGTGGCCAGTAGCAAAAGAAAAATTCTTTTTCAGAGGCAAAGCTATTTGGCCCTATTATCTACAGTCTTAAAGCAAATAGATACATGGTTTTTTAAACATAAGCTTTTAAATCGAAGACTTTTTAAAAACGTATTAGTTTATAGGAGCATTGAGAATATCTTTGTTTAATAAATAAATAAAAACTTTTTTTCTTTTAAAAGAGGGTGGCGGCCTCTTTTTACCTTGAATTTGCCCTCCCACCCCCCACATGGGCCTCAGGCCTGTGCTTGGAGGTATAAACGTATACCTCCACGCACGTTTATATTTTTTCGTATTATAAACATATGAACAAATATAAACATATGAAATATACATATTATGTCATTATAAATATCCAAGAACATCAGTTTTTTCAATTGCATAATTAATTTGTAATGAGGAAATTAGATAAATTTGGGTTCTAAAAATTTATTTACAAGATTACGAAACAGGAAGTAAACCTCAAAGATTCGTTTCAAATTCGTTTCAACGATGTTTTGCTAATAAGGAAATCAGATTACTTGCCGGATTCCTTTTTAACGTTCCTAAAAGCAAGGTAAAAGCACAATTAAGAACTCATAATCAAGTTAATTCAAGAGAACTGAAATTATCCTTTTTTACTCCTTCGTGTACGTTTAGAACTTTTAAAGTATTTGTAGCCACTCTTTTAGATTAATACTCTTTACAAACTACAATCATACAATAATACAACTAAAAATATACTTTACGGAAAAAATTAAAATTGTTTAGAGAATTTAACTACAAAACATAAATGACACGTTATTTAAATAAAAAGTACTTTCATCACGTCTTTATTTTTGTGAAATGACAAGTTTTTGCAGAAAGTGTGTTTTCACCTGGCTGCTTAGTCATATGATTGTATGTAAGAAGTGATTTTATGTTTAAAATAAATATTTTGATTTTGGAATGTTGCAATTCCTAAATACCTATAATCTATTTACTGTATCTGTTTGAAAATAGTCAACATATAAAAAAATATAAAAAAGTCAACGACGAGTATGGAACCAAAATAATACATTCAAAAAGGCTAAGATACGCATCATAATTATGTCTCAAACCACAATTAAAAAAAAATTAAGCATTTTAATTTTTTTTTCTAGTAAACAGTTTTCAATGTGTTATGTTGATAACCTACACTTTTTATTGTGTATGTTTGCTATTACACATTCATGTAAGAAACTACCATTACTGAAATTATATGAAGTATATTTATATTGCTCTTTTTTATCGTTGTATTATGTTACACTTTTCCGGTTAGTTTAATTTATCCTCGATATTACACCAACCCATAACACGCCTACTTGTGTTACAGGGTAGGAGACGTAGTCTACTCATGTAGGACTTTCTCAACACTTGTGCAAGACATTCGAAAAATAGTACAATTAATATTTATTTTTAGTAACTCTGCATTTTAATTTTATAGGCGAAAACAAAACGCCCCCATACCGCAATTTGATACGAGAGATCACATTGTTGTTTTCATGTAGCTGCGTAATACATTTTATCAGTGGTTAAATGTTTTTTACATTATTCATGTAAGTGTAATCAAATTTTCTCACTATCAAATACATAAACAAAAGTTTTACTAATCCAACTGTCATTATTACAAATCTTCCATCTAAGATTTTCTTTTAAATATAAAGCTTTGTAAAGCGTGTTTACTGAATCTACTGCTGTTCCCTAAATTTTGCATCAGGAGACTATTAATCTAAAAAAAGGTTAGCTCAGTAATAAGAAAATAACTTTTTTTCAAAGAAAAGGATACTCATGTTGAAAGGATTAAGTGTAAATGGATTAAAACGTTTTATGAACTTATTGATAGTAATTTTTAATAACTGTACAGATAGCAAACCAAATTTGAGCTGAGGAAAGAAGTAGAAAATTAAGTATAGGCTACTATAAGGCCTTTGACATATTTTCTTTGAATAGTGGAGTACCATGAATAGCTATACATTTTTATGTGTTATTTACGACAATTTTACATGATTTGAACGGCATTCAACATAAATGCCCAAATCGTTTTAATTCTTCTATGATTGGATTTGAAAGTCATAAGTAAAACTTCATTATTAAATATATCTAAACAGATAAAAAATAAATTCCTATGTTTTCTTATAGAAATATAAGGTATTGTTAAAAAATGATGTTGGTGAAATCTATTTAATTTTCTGTCAACACGTTGAATACAATTTGCAATCGATTGCTTGAGACTAGATAGGACGAGATTAAACGTTAAGACTTAGGTGACCGAACATAATACTCCTAGTATAAAAGACAGCACTAAAATAAATAATAACAAAGTAAAATACATTTTTTTATTTTACTTTTCTTAAGCTTAATATTAGAAGTAGTTTTAAGTAAACCCATAGGCAGGTTATAATTTCAAGACTATTATTTAAATTTGAAGTTTACAAGAACTAATTCGATAAAAAAGATTGCATAAAAATACACAACCTAAGTTTTTGTGTGGTAACTATGATGAATATACATTAAAATATGACCTCGCACTACCAGCGAGAAAGTTATTTGAAAATATCTTCCATTAGAAAAGTATCAATCAAAAATAAAATACCATAAAAGATATTTGTTTACTGTGTACTTAATGTCTTACTTAAAACTGAATCCTTTTAGAAGGAAGGGCCTAAACTTCATTGTTGAGACAGACGTTGTCTTTGAGTAAAATGAAACCCGCCGGCTATAGGATTTTGTTTGAAGGATAATAATCATCTTAAGATGACTTGGATTTAATTAGCTAAAAGCATCTTCAATATCAAGTAAGTCGTAATATTATTCTAAGTCAAGGAGCTCACGTCTTTGGAGGTAAGAGATCGCATTAAATTACAGTAGGAGATCAAATGCGGCAGCGATGTAAATTACTTAGTGCTGTTGTACAATATATTTTAAAATATAGTTATCGTAAGTATTAAAAAATAGAGTATTTCGTACAATAATTTGTAGTAACTCTACCTCTCTGTATTGGGTAAAGTTACACCCATCGGGTAAAAAACACGGGTACAATTGCGTAAAAATCGTAAGATTGTATTAGAAGGACAAAAGAAAAGTTTACAACGTGCGAGATACGTAGTACATATCCCTTTTTCAAACAAATATCCCAATCGAATGTTCTATTTTGTTCTCATCTTTAGATGCGAGAAACCTTGGGAACAAAATGTTGCGAATAGTGGCCTAATACACTTACCTAGTATCAGAGTTTGTTAAAATTTTCAAATATCATTCGTCAGGGCAAAAGCCATTTATGGGAAATGAACCATACAAATGTGCGTTAGCTATAGGTCTATGAGTCATTTCGAAGATTTCGGCTTCCGGACATCATCCAGCGTGGAGTGCGGCGAGATGGATGGCGGTAATGCATTGTTTGCGATGATTTGCAAGAACACCAAGGCGGTAATCGGCAGACACTTTAGGCGAAGATGAATAGAATAGTTGCCAAACAACATCAATCTCCTTAACTGCGACAGAGCATGGGTTGAATACAGTCTCGTGAAACTGGTGTCGAACTATGTGTAAATATTCTTCAAAATGGTTTTAACTATGTACTTTTATATTCTTGGTAGGAATCTTAAAGATAAATTAATAATTTTTCATAATTTAAAATCACATTTCAGCGCTGTACATTTTGATATCAGTTAAAATTGAAATTTTGACTTATTCTGTACAATATGCTTCTGTCACTAGACATTGTTCTTTACGAAATTCATCTGTAATCATACCTATCCACGAATGTGCCCTAGGACACATCCCATTTTCTAATTTCTCTAGGAAAGTTTTGTGAAAAAGATTTAATGCACGGCTCTTTGAGTATAAGTCAACTTTCGTTGACACATTGCAGTCGTGGGGGGGGGGGCGTGTAACTTCGGATTTACCGTGTTTTGGAAATATTTGAAACTGTTATCCCTGCAACAAATGACACATTTTTTGTTTGCCTGTATAGTTTGAGAGGACGATAGACCAGAAATTATTAGTGATTCATAAAAAAAATCCTGATCTTCATTCACCTCTCATGTGGGATATAAAATTTAACTATGGTGGTTTCATGTTTATTACACCACAATACTTATAGAATTGCTTTGTCAGTCTATAATCAACAAAGTGCCCTTTTTATTGTGCAGTAGCCTGTTGTAATCGTGTAAATGTGAGTGGACGAGTGTAAAAGCTACGACCAATAACATACACATTAAGTGGCACATTGCGACATATCCTTATACATCAAGGGACAACAAGCGGTATTGATGGTGGGTAATGATGCCATTGGTTGTACAGTGTTCTAAACGATTCATCAAGAGTGTATCCACCGTTGGTACTGGAGATAGAGTAGGTCGCATAAAATTTGCAGGTCTTTGTGGGAATTTTATGACGAATTATGGACACATTCAATTTACTTTAAATCTTTTTTTAAACACTCACGGTGCTCGTGAGCAACGTAATATTTTTTTTTAATATTCAGGTGCATTCAATTTAATAAGATATAGAATAGCACAAGACATTAAAGCCAGGATTCAAAAAAGGACCAACCCCATCCCTTTGGGGATGCACAAATTGGTTTGGAAATGTCTGTCAAACAGGGATAAACAAGGGTGCATCTGTAAATGAATGCATCCCTTTTGTAAGACCTTCAATGTCGTCCACCCTTTAAGCCTGCTACTCATAAGATGCAAATTGTGGCAAATTACGAGATGTAATAAAAAGCTTTTCAATAAAATACAAGATAAACGGGTATTGAGTGTAATTTTCCCCTCCATAATTTTGTTTGGGTTTGCATCGATCAAATTTGAATTTGAGATTAGTTTGTTTTGAGGATGTTGATACAAACGTTAAGGGATGCATTTTCGTTGGAAGATTTACTTTTGATAATATTACCTTTAATATCACTATTTATGTCTCTGCGTCAGCACCTCTTAACCGAATATTAACGCCAAAGCCAATTTGCGGTTCTCCAACTTCTGTTGCACTGTATTTAATGGCCGTGAAGGAGAATAGCCTAATTTAAATGGAGGCTGTTACACCGGGCGGCTATGTCGGTGTGGCATTACCCTAATATGTCGTTTCATAGTCATTAATGTATAATGTTTTTTTCAATGAAAAAATATCCTATCATCACTATCAAATATTGCATAAAATCTAAAGGTTAATCTTTATGAATTAATCCTACAGCAAAATTCTGTAACGTGTGAATTAGTTTGTAATGAGTGCAATCTAATATTCAAGAGAAATAACTAACCGGCCAGAATCCGTTGGTCAAACGAATCTACCCTTTTTAGTCAACGGCACCTAATTCCGTCCGAAATTTTTATTCTTGTTCCATTAGTCAAATATCCCATATCAGAGCAAAATGAACGCTAAAATAATACCCTGCTCCGATTACGTGTGAAGGTTTTCTGTTCTGATAGGTAAAATTGGCGATTTTTGCGTTATAATGTGTTATCGTTTAGTTTTCAGCAGTAGTGTTTTTTTACTTCTTTTCCAGTTCTCCTTTTTAGCTGTGTTTTTGATCAGGCACTTCTGTCTTTGTGTCACTGATCTTGTTGTCTTTGTAATTACTCAACTTATTTTCACTAAGTCAAGGCAAATGTATTATTCAGGGTGTCCCGAAATTATGGTAAAATATTTTAGTATATGATAGTAAAGGTAAAAATAAGAAAAAAAGTTCATATAAACATAGGTCCAAAAGTGCTTAGTTTTCCGTCTGTGAGTCTGTTTGTGATTTTTACATATTTAATCATATCTCACGAACCTCTTAACGTATAAACTTCAAACTTGGTACATGGATGACCACTATTAAGACCTATTTTTGTAAGAAGTATCAAATTTCTACTTTGTGCCATTTCGAAATGGCGACTGTTTTTTTGTTTTAAAAGCTAAATATCTTAAAAACCGTAAATTTTAGAAAAATTATACACGAGACAAAAAAGTTGAGAAATTTAATCCAATTAACACTGATATTTAGGTTATGATAATCGGACTACTTATAACGGAGACATTTTAATTTTTTCAAATAAAAACATGAAAATTTCTGACAGTTTGTTCTAAAGGACCATTTTTTTATTCAGAAAAGTTTTATACAGCTGGGATCACCAGCATAGTCATGACCGTTACCCCAAAAAGTGTGCACACGCGGCTAGCTCTTTGTGTTAAATGTGAAGGCCTTAAATTTTTATGTTTAAAAGCAAAATTCTCTGTTTTTAAAATTTTTTAATCGATTTTACGATCTTTCGCGAGTGATACTGTTCTTGTACGACGTTCTATGGAATTTTATAGGATCAATTCGACAGACTCGGGTAAATTTACACCTTTTATGGAGCTGGGATCAACATTCTAAAATTCCCAAGAAATCCCGCATGTTAAATAACCATTTCCGGTCCATGTTTTTTCAACATTTTTTTCATTACCACGGAAACCATAACAGATACAAAAATTGTGTAAATGACGTTTTTTGTAGAAAATAAAGGTTTTAATAAAATACATATAAATATGTACAAGAAAATTGATAATAACTGATGATATAATAAATTTACTAAAAATGTTGTAAATTAAATACTCCTGCCACAAGAATACATGTAAAATTTGATGTAAAATACATTCCCTAGGGGGAGAATCCCTTTCTCTTAATGAATAATAAATTATACCCATAGAATCCTGATAAAAAGTTCAGTTATTTGACACCTTAATCATCAAAATAGCTTCACTTAACAGTGAACCTAGGCGTGGATAAGGTCACTAAAAATGATTCCTTATGGTAACATTTGTAAAAAATCCTTAAGGAATATCTTTTTTGTGAGCCTACCCACGCCTTGATAGAGAACCAATTTTGATGATTGAGGTGTCAAATATCTGAACTTTTTATTAGGATTCTATGGGTATAATTTATTATTTATTATGATCAAAGGGATTCACCCCCTAGGGAATGTATTTACATCAAATTTTACACGTATTTCTTATGGCTTGGGAATGAGAATTACAACATTTTAGTAAATTATTAAAATCACAAGTTATTGTCAATACTTCTTGTACATATTTATACTCATGTTAATGGACATTTTATTTTCGACAAAAATTCATTCTCACTTTTATAGTATTTGTTATGGTTTTCGTGGTGATTAGAAAAATGTTGAAAGAACCATGGACCGGAAATGGTTTTTTTCAAGATGGCGGCAAGTTGCCCAAGAGGGATTTTTCAGGAATTTTAGAATGATGATCCCAGCTAAATGTACGACCTCTCCACCAATTTTCAGCCTGCTAAATTAAAGTTTCACAGTCAAATACTATTTTCTGTACTAAATAAAGTTAGAATTTGTTAAAACCAAAGCAATAATACGTGTTTTGCTCAAGATCTAATGTATTTTCCCTGTTGTACGTACTAGGAAAATATTAAATATGTACATCATTTGAAAGCTCATTAAATGAGGAAGTTTTTCGTTCAACTCAACATCTCTTAGTAGCACAAAAATGTGGACAAATAGTGAATGAAATTTTACGAGAAAATTTCATTTGAACACATTTTTCACTTTGCATTCACCATAAACGGAAGCTTTTGATAAATTTTTATGTCAAAACCCTTGGATTTATAGAGAATTTAATACTCTTTCTAATGGTACTAACTATAACTATAACTAGGACAATTGGTCACCTCGGTACAATTCAAAAAGTGGAACCAGGTCAAGTAATTTAAAAAAATCATAAAATGCGTATCAACCGCTAAACGGTTGAGAATAGGACATGGGCTTATTGGAACTTTTTTGTTTGTTTTAGTGGGTAAAATCCATTGGTGAAGTTAATGGTGTAAGTAGCAACTCACCCTGTATAACTCCCGATATGTTACGCTTTTTATATTGTAAGTCAGTTTATCTAACCATACAAAACTTTTAGTTATTGAGTTCGTAGTAATAGAAGTAGTAATTACAAAACTGTATTTATTTTCTACTTCATATAAAATGTTCAAAAGTTTTAAAATTCATTTACGTATTCATTATTTAATTATTTTAAAGACTGAACTACTGACAGTATTTAATAATATACAGGGTGTTTACAAAAAACTCTTACAGACTTCGGGATATGGTTACTTACATCAAGAATAAGAAAAAAGTTCCCATAAACATGGGTCCTAAAATGCTCGGTTATCCGTCTGTAGGTCTGTATGTGTTTTTAACATGATTTTGCCTAACTTTGGAACTACTAAAAGTATCAACTTCAAAATTGGTATGCATATGCTGGCTAATAGGACCTATTTTGGTGCGGAGTATCAAGTTTCTACTTTGTACCATTTCAAAATGGCAGCCATTTTTATATTTTAAAAGTTAATATGTTACAAACCGTAAATTTTACCGACATTTTATAAGAGACAAAAAAGTTGTGAAATGTTATTCCCTACAAAACCATATCAAGGTCATAAAGATCAAACAACAATTAACGGAGCTATTGCAATTTTTCTAACTGAATATATGCTTGTTTATGGCAGTTATAGCAAATTCTGTTAGAAAAAATGTAATAACTCTGTTAATTGTAGTTCGATCTTTATTATCTTTATATTGTTTTGTAGAAAGTAAATTCACGCAACTTTTTTGTCATTGTACAATTTCGGTAAAATTTACGTATTTTAAGATATTAAGTTTTAAAATATAAAAATGGCTGCCATTTTAAATTAGTACAAAGTAGAAACTTGATACTCCGCACCAAAGTAGGTCATATTAGTCAGCATATATGTACTAAGTTTGAAGTTAATATCTTTAGTAGTTTCAAAGTTATGCAAAATCATGTTAAAACACATACAGACCGACAGACGGATAACTGAGCATTTTAGGACCCATGTTTATACGTACTTTTTTCTTATTTTTGATGTAAGTAACCATATCCCAAAGCCTGTAAGAGTTTTTCGTAAACATCCTGTATATGAGGTTTTACAATTAATTATAAACGAGAACATAATTGGAGTATGCTGAAAGCTCACAAGTTTCTGTACTGAATCAGAGTTCACTCACCCCTGGGCGACCGTGAAGTTGGTCAAGTTCACGGTCGCCAAATTCAATACAACCAATAATTAATTGGTTTTATATTTTTTCGCTAATTACATAATCTTAGATGAACTTAGATGTATGGTGAGCTTAGATTAAGGGAAAAATAATGTAAGAGTCTTTTAGCCCGATATAGTAGATAAAACATATCGATATTACATAACGATAATGTTTTTAAACACTGAAAGAAAATATTTTTATTTGAAAATAGTAAGAGTAGACCTTTAAATACATTAGATGTATGCCATTACACGTTCTAGCTGAACTTGGAAACACATATTATGTTTTACGAAAACCACTTGTTGATATTGGGGTATTTGTTTGTTTATACAATAACTACATAATAATTTTACTCGTTATCAAGAAATTTTCATCAAAAACTTTACTTGAAAATATAGATGTTTAGGAGAAACCCATATTAAAGCACCGGGGTACTTTAATCCTTTTTTGGACATAAGTATGTTTAGTAAATTTAAAAAATTTCTAAAACATTTAACTTACCATTTCTACACTGAATAAAAATTACGTCCTTACGGAAATATGATTTACAACGTAGACATAAACATTATTACCGCGAAGGCAGTTTATAATCTATAAGTATAAAAGAGGATGTTGGTATATATATATATATATATATATATATATATATATATATATATATATAGCATTGATAAACTCAGACATCACTGGACCGATGGCCACGAAACTTGGTAGATACCTGTAGAATTTCATGGAGTAGGTTTATACACCTTCAATTTCGTAACTTTCAGGGCTTAGCCCTAGGACCGTCTTAAAGGTACCCATGTCAGGGGAAAGAGTTTGAGCTAGATTTGTTTACTAACAAAAGATTTGAAAGTAAAATTTAAAACAGGTGATGTAAATTAATGGTATTTCTTTCTGCTATTTAATTGTATTTGTTTACTTGAAGATTTGTTACTTGGTGCCAAATGGTTAATGAGTGCAATACACTATATAAAATGCTGGTATGTAGTATAAAATAAAATAAATAATTGATATTACGGAAGGACTTCTGTGATCGCTGATCTCTTATACTTGAAGGAATTCTTTTTATGACAACAAACTACTGTTTAAAGAGGAAGAGTGTGCTACTGTAAAGTATTAATTTTATCTACAGCACTTTAAAAAAATTGCCGGGACGGCTCATTCAATCTTTTTGTTCAATATAGAGTCTAAAAACTTAAGGCAGCACTTTTAATGATTGCTGGAGTGGAATTGTAATTTTTTGTTCAAGGTAGACCCTAAAACCTTAAGAAAATGATCTTTTACAGAGAATAAAATTTCAAGTCATGTTCTATGGTTCCTCTAACACGTATGCCTTCATGAAGGAAAGAAATAAATAGGATTTCTAATACGCAGGTCTGCTGCGACGGGGGTGCAATAAATTCAAATTAAGGGTAACGATGCTCAAGGCCCCACAGTGTGGCCTTGCTATGCTACATATGCGAGCAGATTCAAAGCCGTCGAAAAAGCCAAGGGTACCATTCCTTATATCGTGCCCCATGATCACAATCAGAGCAAGCTCAGATACCGTGCGTTAAGCAGAAACGACCATAAATTCTTCTCGGCGTTTGTCTTGGGTGAGCCAGTCTGTAAATTCGCTTCTTGAGTGTGTGAGCGCAATCCTCTTCACCTGATAGTAAGACCGACTGGACAGCCGATACAAGCAAACAGCACTTGCAAGAGGAAGGACCGCCGATATTGGGAATGAGCCTATTCAGGGCAGCAACACCATTTGGGGCTTTGTCGGTGGGGCGCTGGATATGGTTACATTTTTTATATAGACAGGCACTTTATAGGCAGGAATAGAATACCCCCGTCGTAGCATATGCGTACTAAGAGCAAATTTCTAAAAACTTTTTTCGTTTTATGGAAGTACATTTGATATGTTTAAAGAAGTAGATTTTACAACAAGAAAAATAAATAGGAAAGCAAAACGATATAATTGATGGGTGATAGTGTATGTTTAATTTTTATCGTGAGCGAAGCCACGGGTTCTTCTAGTCAGCTATAAAAATTGTCTTTTTAGATGCTCCATCATGTTAATAACATGGGTGATGTCGAATAAAGTATTATTCCTCATCTGTATTGCTGAGAAAATTACCAGTAACATTAAATTACCTTGCAAGAGGGCGGCCACAGCGGCGACGACGAGGACGACGCGTGCGTTCACGGACATTTTGGTTGTCAATAATTTTTTGGAATTCTGGAAACAAAAATGTAAGAGTATTAACCTGACTCAAAAGAGGCTATAAATGTTATCAGAAATATATCAGAGAAAATCAATAGTGTTTTTATTTTATTTCCAGTTTGGTGCTAAAACCTTATATACATGATAATTTAGTGAAATTTAGTGAAATGGGAGAAATTTTTAATGGCGTTCCTCAGGGTTCTGTTTTAGGGGCAGACCTTTTTCTTGTTTACATAAATGACCTTTGTAATGCATCTTTCCTTGGTAATCTCACTTCATTTGCTGACGACACAGCTTTGTGTTATGCTGAAACTTCATGGGAACAAGTAAAAATGGCAATGAATATTGATTTAATGTCTCTTAAATGGTGGTTCACTCAAAATCACATGGTCTTGAGTACAGAAAAAACCAAGTACGTTAACTTTTCATTAAAAAAATCTTTTAACAACAATGAACCAGCTGTTTATAAATGTATTAAATGCCTCTGCCAACAAACTAGATGCGGGGAGTTTTGTGCTGTAGTAGGGGAGGCTGTTGAAATTAAATATCTTGGACTGATTTTAGATAGTGAATTAAACTGGAAAACACACTTTTTTGGTCTCAAGAAAAAGCTAAATAGCGTGTTAAGAATCTTTTATTTTTTAAGGGATATATGTAATGAGGACATTTTGAAAAGGCTTTATTTTTCTTTAGTTCAAAGTCGGTTGGAATACGGTTTGACTTGCTGGGGCGGAACGTACAATACAAATACAAATTCAATTTTTTTGCAACAAAAGAACTTTGTTAGATTAATACTAAAAAAAGTAAAGACTGAACCTTCAAAACCTTTGTTTTTCAATTTAAAAATTTTCCCTCTCAAGTATTTGTATGTCTACAAAGTTTTGAAATATTTTTACTGTCAAAGGGGCAGATTGGAATTTAATGAAACCTCTTACCGATCAAAATTAAGAACAGCTAAAGATTTTGTTGTACCAAAACCAGAATGCACTTTCTTTACTAAAAGTTTCGTTTTTATGGCACCAAGAATGTTCAATTTGTTACCAAATTATATAAAAAATGCTTTCAATTTGAAGATTTTTTCAAAAAAGTTGCAGAAATGGCTATTTTTACAAACAAGCATCACTTTTCTTACTGATATACAGGCTTAATATTTTTTTAATATAAATTAACTGACACAACTACATCTTTTTCTTCAGTGTACAGCAAAAATTATTCATTTATTCTTTTATTCTTGTGTCTATTTTTTCCAAAAAGCAGGAATAGGAATTGTCATTTATTTATTTTAATTTTAGTTATCGTCTAAGAGCTGTTTTAGTTTTAAATTAGTTCATGTAAAATGGAGCCTCCAATCAGGCTAGGCCTTGGAGGTCCTAAATTTTCCCAAAATAATAATTAATTTTTGTTTTTATTTGATTATGTTTCAAGGTATGCAAGCCCTTTGTTATTTAATAAATATAGATATTTTATTTTTATTTTTAATGTTGAAGTTTCTTATCAAGAATGTTTTTTAGTTTGAATTAATGTTAAATGTTGTAAATAATTGTAAATATAGTGTATAAGAAGGTCATGCCTTGGCAAATCAATTTTTTTTCTTTATTTCCTAAGCATATACTATGTAAAACATGGATTTGTAAAAGTGGGAAAATAAACTTCTTATTCTTATTCTAATATTCAATATACCGTATGTAATATATTTAAACACGAACACAAAACAATAGTATCTACGACGAAAACTAGTACGTACCAACTTGTGTGTGATGTGACGTCTTTCTAACAGGACAGAGTGCAGTCACCCTTTTTAAAGAGGAAAATCCAATTGTCTCATTCAGATAGTACTTCTGCGAGTAAATTAACCTCATTATCCTCATGGCCATTCATATCAAGGTCGTATTGTACTTGTATGTACATTCCATTAGGTGTTTACTTCTTGTTGAATTCAGCCTGTAGACTATTAAAAAAACACGCATTTGTGGTAAAAACACATTTTATCTCAGTGTCATGTCAGAAAAATTCCCTCTAAGGAAAAAAAGCTATTACCGAAAGTTGCATGGTGAGTCCCCGAGCCTAGGATCACGTAAATGTTTGAGATCCCTAGAGTCCAAAAAAAAACTATCCCTTAATTTTGGTGATAAATAGTGATTTCCCCGATTTTTGAATTGGATACTTAAAATATTTTCAAGATGTTTTATTATGTGCAATTACATAGATATGCGTATACGTTCATAAAAAAAATCATAAACTTTTGGTGACAGGATCCGGGGATTCGATCAGGTGAACATTTTCTAACATATTAAAGATCGATGGGTAATCACTAAGTTTTTGCAGCTACGTTAAGGTGCTCTTCAGTCAGGGTGGATGTGATGTATTTTTTCCACGTCGGAGGGCAATTGGTTTTTTTAGTTTTTTCTTTGCTCCATTGTCTCAAGCAAAAACTACTTCTGATAATTGTTCAGGCACTTGTTTACACATTGAAACTAAACAGTTTCATCACATTGTTGTTTTAGATATTTAGATTCGCATTTCAATCAAATTTCAATCCTTATAAGGGTGTTTCTCAAACTAAAAATCCCTTTAAAAGGAATAAAAGGAAAATGATCCTCTTTGTCAATAATCTACATAAGTTTATTATATGTATTTGTGTTTTACCTAAATTAACCGTAAAACAACTAGACTAGTGCCGTAAGGCACTAAAATCTGTAATTCAAACGTTCATTAAAAACATATTGAAATAATAGCACTCAAGCAATGTTTTATGGGATCGTTTTCACCAAATATTACAATATATTTTTGGAAAACTATAATTTTTTGGACCGCTCAAGCCATCATATTAAAAATATTAACTTTTACAGTTCCAATGTCAGTTTTTATCAAGTATAAAGACGCATCCAAAGCATCGGCCGAATTCATTCTTATAATTTAATATTGATTTAGTTAATCCTTCTCTTAATCCCTTCACCCTTTTTCTTCTAGCGTTGGAATGTCATGGACATGGTCAGGGAGGAAAGGGTGGATAGGAAATTCTCTTTTTAGGTATTACGAGTTTAACCTTAAAACGTCGATGGTCAATAAGTCAATTGATTAAGTGATTATACTCGTAGTTTAAATTGAGTAATAAACATAATCCCAAACTTGTTGCCTTATCATTGCTCATATCTTAGTATGATTGTGAAAAGTAAGGATTTTATTATTTAATTTTAGTTACCATACTATTTTTATATATGTTTTTACAATATCATAATGTATACATTGTTACAGAGTAGTATTTTTGAAGCAGCAGTTTTCATTGTATTTACCCTTACAAATGTAGAAGTTTTTATAATATTGTGAATTGAATATCCTCATATAAATAGTTTTATGAAGATACAGTAAATTGAAAACCCCAAAATTATCTCCTGAATCACTTTGAATTGGACCGTTCAAATGTTTCCAAACAATCGTCCCAAGTCACTGCTCAGCCCTCCTACTAGAGTTCCGGCCCAAGATTGACGGAGAAGTGGCAAGATGCCGGACATAAAACCTAATGCGACCGCCGGTTCGTTATAGTTATTGCTGCTCTATTATCGCAGCCCCATATGCCTTAGAATATGTGATTATGTTTTATGTATTTGCATTCCCGTTGTCACGGTTTGCTTGCTTTATGACAAGCCTTATGCCCCAAGAAAGGTTTATTCCATTGTGCCTTTCAGGGACAATATTGTACTTACAAAGTTGTGAAATCAACAGAGATTGCGTTACAAAACATCTTATCGATATTAAAATATATTAAAACGTATGCGATGTAAATTGCTGATTTATTAATATTAGATTTGTCTATGATTTCCAAAAGGAAGCTTGTTGTTACTGTTACTAGTCTATATTAATTAAAGTTTGGTGGCAGTAAGGCGTAATATAAATTGTTTAAGATTGAATAAAGAAATGTCAACTAGACTCTAACAGACGCTAAACAAGAAACTAAAGTAATTTAAGAGATTTTTTTTAACTCTCCTCAGAACATAATTTTTAACCAGGTTTGGATTCAAAGTACTTTATTTAGTATTTACATGAATTACAAGATAAGGTGCAACATTTAGTATTTACTCGAATGAAAAAATACATGTCCTTATACAAATTGTTTGTTTGTTTGTTTGATATCCTTTGAACGTATCTTTAAATAACATGTCTTATTGTAAAACATAACTTATTAGTGTTATTATCAAAATATAATAAAGATTTCACACCCTTGTAGACTGTCATTGTTTAATTTTGAATGGTTTATTAATCATATTAACCTTTTTGTCAAATAAACCACTTTGGTCTATGAATCGGCAGTGAGCAATAAATCAGATAAGGTGATAGTTTTGGCCACAATCGATGGAACATCGAGGAATCTGCTGAGCAATCTATTTATTGCCTGCTACTCCACTATGTCACTCCAACAGCTCTGTGCGTACGTTTTATGTAATATGGATGGTAAAGTTTATCATAGTTTTTTAAATGCTCATACTTATAAGTTATTAACTGTTAAAGTTTTTAAAGAGCTAGTAAAATTAATGTAATCATTACATCGATAATAGTATTATTTTGATGAGAAACTATTTTATTTCATTGCATCTGAAGACTATAAACGTACTTCTCTTCAATTGGACATGGTTTTTTTTTAATTATTTTAGTTTCTTACCTAACTTAAAATTTATGTATCTAGATTATTCCAGCGTTTGAATATGTGCAGTAATGACAAGAAACCAAGTGCAAATATACACCTACTTTCACCAGCAATGAATTCCAATCAAATGAAATATCTGGGGTTAAAATGTAGAAAAATCATATGTTTTTGAGTGAGAATTCATCGCAGTTTGCTATCGTGAAGTCGTAATTTCGGGGTGAGAGCAAAGTGAACACTTCCCTCTTGATCCGGCGAAAAGACAACGACGTGCTGAGATTGCACTGTGTTGATTGTTGACTGAGCTGAGCCAATCAACTGCGAGTTTTCTTTTCATTTGCGACACGTGTGTTCATTCTTAGCTTGACCGTATGTTTATTTTCCTATCGTATGTCCATCGAAACTACTGCTGTTTGAATATATTTGACATTTAGTGAAAATATTTATATTTATCGCTTTATTATTACAAGGTACTGGTACTTTTAATTCGTCCGTAACTACATACATGAAATTACAGCTTATTTTTTAACACTTCCACTGTATACTTTAATTATTCACGTTAAACTTACGATTCTTTTGAGAGTTAACAGAAAAACATGGTTTACGAGTGCATGTCAACAAAATAATAGGAAAGGGTCTATATAAAAAGACATACCTTCACACTTTTTCCAATTATAATATCAACAATAATAAAAAACAATAATAGACCTATAAAAATTCACACTCACGTAGTAATGATATATTTATCATTATTGTGTTGTGTATATCATACAAATTACAAAACACTATCATTAAAAAATTAAATATTAATATAATATTGCATGTTCCTTATAGTGAAAGCAGGAATATGTTTATAGAGATCCAACTAAACATTAACACTTGTAAGTAATGTTATAAATTTTTACTCTGTGAAAGGCAGGTTATAATCAGTGCAAGCAAGTTTAAGAGCATAATTAACGTAGTGTGTAGTGCCCTTTTATCTTTATAAACTTAAACTAGATTTTACATAACTAAAAAAATTAAATCTTAACATTAATACTTACACTTTTTCAACTATATGTTCATATGCCACTTTGAATTGTAATTTTGTGGAAATATTTACCTCGACTGTACATGAACGTTCCCAACATTAATATGTATTGAATATTTTAAGTCATTAGTACGATTTCGTACGTATACTTAATTTTCAAGTTAACAATTTAACACAAGAAGGCAAGGAGAAAATGGATACTAATACCAAAGATTACAATATTCACAGCACAGTACTACCAATGTAAGCGGTGGATGAATTAATTGTTCCACAATGGAAAACAAAAAGATTGTATTCTTAATTTAAATAACTTTCTTTGATAAAATATCTCAAATAAGGTAAAGAATTCTGGTTCAACTTAAACTTGTAACTCAACACTAAAAAGCAAGATCAATTATTAATCTTTCGTAAAATAATGTTTCCATCTCAATAATTAATTTTACAATTGATTGATGTAATATAACTCAAAAATTAAATCCATAATATTATTTATACATTTACAACCTGAGCAACATGGAAATAGCACTCCAACAGATTATACATCAACGCAAACTCAATATAGCCCAGGCATTTTTGGCTTAAAAAGCCAACCAACGTAACAAATCCTGACTAAGTTGAAAAAAAGTGTACGGGGCGTTTTTGTAGAGAATAAAATTAGTGTAACCATGTACAATAATAATAATACCCCCGTTGCAGTAGACCTGCATACTCAGCGAATTTCAAATGCAAAAGAACATAATTCAATCTAACATAGCGAAATTTGACATGTTTTTGTAATCTCCTTAAGAATAAGATGAATAGTGAGTATGCAGGTTTGATGCAACAGGTAAGTTAACACTTGGTGGTTTTAATTCAACATTTAGTAGATCTTAACTAGAAGAAGCCATATACCAAGTTTTATCGAGATATGTTTAGAAATAATGAAGATATATCAATTTTTTTATTTCTTATAAGGATAACATGGGAAATGAGTATGCAGGTTTGCTGCCACAAAAATGGAAATTTCAATGACTCTAGACGAAAATACATTAGATCTCATCTAGATGAAGCTACAAACCAAGTTTTATTTAGATATGTTGACAAATAAGCGAGATGTAGAAATTTACTTATATCCCATAAGGTTAATGTTGGGACAACGTACTGTGTATACCACTTTCAATATATCGGTAACCAATAGACATAAAGAAATGATTCAAATTACTAAATTGTTGATTTTTTCGAGCTGAATTCAATGATGCTTACCAAAATTTGATTATTTTTATTTTTCTATGTGAAAAATCCCAAAAACCCATTTTTGGGGGATTTATCCCCTTTAACCCCCCCTTCCAGTGGTCCGATCGGACTGGTTTTCGAACTCGTCCGATAAAAAGCATGAGTACCCTTTTTATTACTTTTATTTTCACGGCACGTGTTCCGAATTTGAAGTCATTTTCACAGTGTACTCTTAACCTAATAATATGTTGTCCAACAAAATTTCAAATACATAATCATATGATGAAAAAAGGGTACTCATGGTTTTAATTATCCACCTAATAATAATAGTAACCCTAATTAGTGAACACAATAAATCAATCTATATATCTAGAAATTTGAACGAATGATGTTTTTTGCTTCTGGGAGCCCCAAAATGAAAAGTTATTACGGTCTTGGGCTTAGGTCTTACCATGAGACCTACGGTAATAGCTTCTTCCCTATACGGGAAATTCGCTAAAAATCTGCTAACATTATTAATTTTCTAAAAAGAAATTCTAATACGCCTACCATGACGAATACATGTAAAACAAGATCTAAAATTATTGCCAAAGGAGCAAAGCCCTCTGACCTTAATGAATATTAAACTGTATTCACAGAATTCTGATAAGAAATTCCAGTTATTTGACACCTCAATTATCAAATTAAATTCACTATAAATATGTAAGTGAATTCACAAGAAAATATTCCTCAAAGAATAGAAAATCATATTACTAAAGTTTTTTGTGAGCCTACCCACGCCTTCGTTACCAACCAATTTTGATGAAGAGGTGTCAAATGACTACAATTGTCATTAAGATTCTATGAATATAACTTATTATTTATTAAAGTCAAAGGACCTTGTCCCCTTAACAATGTTTAACATCAAGTTTACGTGTATTCCTTAAGGCAGGGTATTATAATTGCAACATTTTACAACATAAATGATATCAGCAGTTATTTCTAAAATCAATAGTTCATGATTATTCAAATTTCATTGGACATTTTGTAATTTATGAAAACCCCCCGTTGTAGAGTACCTTTTGCGTTTCCCTAAAGGTTTACGTATTGATTGAAAAAATGTGTAGACAAATAAGAACCGGAGATGTTTTTTTTTTTTTTTAAGATGAGGGCTGGAGCACATTAGGGATTTCTGCGGAGTTTTATGATTTTTATTTTGGAGGACTAATTAACACCTGTACAAAGTTTCAACTAGGTCAGAATTTATTACTTCGATTTTCCTAAAAATCCTGGGCTAATGGTCTCAACATTTGATGATTTTAAATAAATTTAGTTTAATCTCAATCTGCATTTCAGCTTCTACATAGTTCTAGTCTTTTAGTCTTAGCATTAATTAGTCCAACATTTTGAAAATGATATCTTTAGTTATATGAAAGCAGATTTAAGCAGGCAAAACGGATCTCTTTTTATTTATTTACTCTAATAAAAAAATACCGAACCATTTAGCACCAATATACCGGAAATTGAATCACAACAAAAATATATATTTGAAACAATTGTGTTGATTTATATGGTAGATTTGAATAATGTTAACATTGAATTGTGCCAGTGAGAGAGGTAGGGCAGAGTCGTCACACAGATGGCTGTAAATTATGGTCGTCATTAGCAGAGCTAAGTGCGCGCCGAAAGCTGGGCCTTTATGTAGATTACAATAATGAAAAATTGGAGCGATTACGCACAACCTGATATTAGGGACAAGAACTGATGACATTGAAACATCAGTTCTCCCCCAAGGGGAACTCATCCGATGAATTCTGCTCAAAGCGTACGCTCTTTCTTTCATTCCCAAATTTTTTTCAACTTAATTTTTCTTTTTTTATAAGGTATGGAGTTATGAAGGATTATTTATGATTTTATAAATTAACAGTTTGCTGCAATATTTATAAAAATGAACAGGAAAGTGAATTAAAAGACGGTAGAATGCATTATAAACATGGCAATAAAAAACACCATATCCATGAGAAATACGTTTGCATTTATTTTTTAAACATCGATGAAAATTAAAACTAGTGTAATTCTGGAATATGTTAAGATATCCTTACAGGGGTCCTTTTTAAAAGTGAGTTTTATATTTTAACAATGAAATTTAAATCAAGACAATTGATATCTGCCCCAGCTACTTTTGCGGGTATCTAGAAATACGACTTTTGATGTACCGTTAGCAAACCGTGTTCCCGAAGCGAGTTCAGACCAGCACGGATTAACCCCCACAATACGTCAATATCAGCCACTCAAGAAGGGATCTCTTTGATTTCTGATCCATAATCAAAGTCGCCTGACGGGGCGGTTGTCAAAGTGTTCACAGTTCCGTGAAATCGGCGGTAAAGGGTTGTTTGCTAATCTTAGGTATTGTTTTTAAAGTTCTGCCTTTCCGCATCACCCTCTGTTTATGTTATTCCTGGAGATCATTCATGTTCGAAAGGGTTATGTTTCTTTGCTGCTCTCTCCCTGCTTGTTAATTTCACGTTTCATTAAACTTATTTTTTAGTTGAGTAAGATTAATAAACACGTTTGATGATGAACAGTTGTAAGATGCACCTGCAGAACATTTTCAATTCTATTTGTTTCCTGAGTTACTTTAAGCAAAGTTTACATAGAATGTCAGCAC
This sequence comes from Flexamia atlantica, assembly GCA_035578135.1. Lineage (NCBI taxonomy): Eukaryota > Metazoa > Arthropoda > Insecta > Hemiptera > Cicadellidae > Flexamia > Flexamia atlantica. The sequence goes on from JAQJVK010000011.1 coordinate 16,659,999, forward strand.
CTGTATATGTCTTCTGGAACTGGTCATCAATTACGTAAATCAATAATGTCAACCACCTGGCTAATATACCTTGGGACAAGAATTAATTGTATATAAAGGAAATGCGTTATGTTATCATGATAGACAATAGAAATTTTCTTTTCTATAGTGAAACAAACAATCTCTGGGGTTGAGTTTTTTATATCTTTAAACTGCTTTTCGATATGTCAGGTGCGAACTGTATCTGTCACTAAATAGGTATCGAAATAGGATAAAGGCTGCTTGCTGGATGTGTAATGCGCCAAAAAACCATTGAAAACCAATGATAAACTAGTAATTCAAATAAAACAAAAAGTATAAATTAGAATTCGCTCGTAGGTAAATCGAACACTCCCATACTTCTGCTTCTAAAGTAAACTTTGAAAAAAAGGAACGACACGTTTACTTCTAGTTAAAGTTTTAGTTAGTGCACTACTTCCTTAGATTAGTGCACTACTAATCCTGGCTCTCTAAACCCATCACGATTAGACTTAGCGTTATTTAATTTAAACTTTACTAAGATTAATAAAAATATATTTTAAACCCATCGTTCTACATTATAATGTGCATAAAATCACAAAATGACTGTGATGGTTGCAACAAGTTGCGAATCGTTCATTAAGCAGAGATTGAATCGAATTTTAATTACGGTACTATTTCTCAACACCAATTATAACTCATAAATTTTGCACGTCAAGAACTCCCACTCTAAGAAACCATTTTACAGTTGACTCTTATTCTTCTGTTGTAAGCTGATGAGTGTCGTAATACTTAATTACTTATCTACCAACAGTGGCTCTAAAACACGTCGTTTCGTCAAGTATTAACGAACGTGGAACCGTTACGACATACAAGGGGCTTAGCAAAGGGTTGAGGTTTGTTGCCACGTAAAATCGCAATTATGAGCTTGGGCTCGACCCTCTAATAAACATCTTTACAGCATGCGTGAATGCGGCTTTTAAATCTGACTTCCTTAGAGCTTTAGTGGTCGAGCGTGACGAAATCTGCTGCTTAGAGGAGAGCCGATGGAAAAAATAATTGTTATAACCTAATACAATCAGTTTTAATTAACTCTTCTTTGAGTGTAGTTAATCAAGTTTATTTAACATTTATCGTATCTCAAGAAATTATATTATATCTTATAATGTATAGGAATACATTTTCCTCTCAATCTCTCTATTAGGTTATTCTGGGCTATTAGTATGTTATGAACACTATCTTCTCACTCACACTTTTGCCAACACCCCTTCTCATTAACAAAACTAATTCCCTTTACTGATTGGTTTTATTCCCACTGTTACAACTTACAGTCAAACATTTAGGTTGGAACCATAAACCCAGGGTCTAGTCAACAGCAATTTATTAGGAGTACCAAAATTTAAGGAAAAACCAAAAAAGAAAACTATTGCCAAGGGTTAGTCCATTTTCGTCAGTTGCATGCCCCGCTACAGTTTGCCAGTTGCAATTGTTTAGTTCACAACCGCACTAAATTACAAGTAACTTAATTAATAACTTAGTTACTTATTTTTGGATTGCCTCATTATGGTTTTTACAAATAATTAAAAATTCAATTTGGACCAAATATTTATACTTAGCAAAAAAATTACATGCTGATTAGCTAATAGAAATTTTAAAATTTTCAATATGGGCTAGACCATCTCGCCTTTCTGGGATTCCATGTGGTGGTACTGTATGGCTACTACAAAGGAAACCCGGTTCATTGTATTTTCGACGATATATTAGTCGTTGGTATTGGTTAAATATTCAAAATAATCCATGAAATCAAGCCTGACGCAGATTTAAAAAAGGTTTAAAGAAATAAGAAAACGAAATGTAAGTTAAGATGGTGGGGGATGATAATGTAGCTTAATTTTGTGTTATAAAAAGCAACATTTGGTTTGTATTATTCTTTGAGTATTATTTTACTCAAGGTTTACTTAAGCCCAAAATAAAGTAGTTAAGCACTTATAATTTCCTAAATTTCGGTGGAAAAGTCTTAAATCTTTTTTTAGAAATGTCATTAGCAGGACATGAAATATGACAAAACCATTTTAATTCGTTTAGAGATAATTGTATTTCTTATGAACATGTTCAATTTTTTTATTCTAGGAATAGGAGTGGTTGAGTGCTAGTCTTACAAGCTATTTACAAAAACCTCAAAATCACTATAAATAGAGCGTATTCAGTTTTATAATTAGGGCAAAACCTAAATTATCATAGTTGTAATATGTCGGATGATTTATGGGAAACGACTCAATCAGCTGATAATGCAGAGGGATCAGTAATTCATCCTGGATGAATGTGGGGAAGCATTACCACCTATGATTTATAGCTTCATAGGCAATTCATAGACTAAAGTGGTTTTATTGGCACAACGGGTGTTTAGATCCATCTAAATAGACTGGACGGATAGTTCAATCCTGGTTGCAGCAAACTCACAATAGATCTATTTAAGCGTTTAATCAGAGCCAAAACACTGAATTTAGCGATTGTGTTGAGGGCAAATAAACATTGCACATAGGTATAGGTATAGAAATGTTATAAAAAGCGTAAAAAGTATTTGTATATCATGTTAAATTGATCGTAATATTTAATGTAAGCTTTAAAACAGTCTACGGTTGTTTTATTATAAGCGTAATTTACGTTTGTGACGTAAATATGAGAAAAAAGCAATAAAAAATCATATTTAGATAGATAATAGGACTATATTTATAATTTCATATTGCAATTGTACATCAAATATATTTCGCCTAAAACCGTGCGTCAACTGTAAATTCATGCTCTGAAAACCAATCGAAAAACTGCAGTTTACTGAGGAGCGAGCGATAAAGATTTTATCGCTCACCAGCTGATTTCAGCGCATTGTCACTCCACGCGCTTCAGCTAATCATAGCCATTGGCTCCAGTGCTTCTACTGGGTGTTTTTTTTTAAACGCAACACATTTTTAAGATTGAATAATGCACATATGAATGTGTAATGGGTATTGTTTTATCGATCTTTATATTTCATACAACCTATTATTTAAGTTTGATAAAATTTAGATTACATTATGTGCTCAATCAGGCCGCTATTGGCATTTCTATAAAGTTATGCACTCTCCATCAAATTCCCGAATACGTTTTGCGACGTACCTCTTTAAACTTCTTGCATAAAATTTGTTATTATGTTTTGAGTTGCTGAATATCTTGTGAATTGTTTTCGTAGGATAATTACTACTTTACATGTCTGTGGCAAATTTCATTCGGATCGGACCACTTTTACGCGAGTTATCGTGCTTAAAAAACACACACGGGTTAAAAACGCAACCCAAAACTTGATTTTATCGGTGAAGGATTATTTCCCCCCAAGATCCCCGGATTTAATCCCACTATATTATTTTATTTGGGGATACATAAAAAGTAAGGCCTACGAAAACAATTCATAGGATATTCAGCACCTCAAAACAAACATAACAAATTTAACGCAAGAAATGCAATGAGGCACCTTACAACAAGTATTCGGGAATTTGATGGAGAGAGCATAACTTTATATAAATGCCAATGGCGGACTGTTTGAGCACATGATGTAAACTAAATGTGATCAAACTTAAATAATAGGTTGTATAAAATGTAAAGATCAATAAAACAGTACTCATTTAATATTTATATGTGCGTTATTCAATCTTAAAAATTGGTTCGTTTAAAAAAAAAAACACCCTGTACTTCCGATTTAATTCGACTGAGTTCGACTTGTTTAGAACCTCAAAATCATAATGGCGCATTCAACTGCAATGGACGTGATTAACTGTTATTGTAATTATCCTTTAAAAATGCCTAGTTGTAGGGGAAAATGTGTATGTATTTCGTGTGTAAAGTGTCTTTCTCGCTTTCACTAAAAGTACTACACTCCGCGTAACTCAAGCGAGAAAGACTCAATTTTTGCTCCTAACTATTTCCTTTTATCTCATATAACACTCCCCCCCCGAAAAAATTAGATATTGTTTAGTTAAACACATTAAAGTCTACATCAGGTATTACATACTCATACACCTTATCATATTTTAGGTGCTTTAACACTTTATTAGAATTCCAACCCATAAGCCAATACCACCTGCCAAAGGGCGGTCAGCTTTGATTCCCAATCTCCGATCGGACAACCGCGTCGTGGTTTTGCCAAGGGGAGTGGATTTTGGGGATGTTTGGGGGGGGCGGCGGAGGGATGTCGTCATAGTGACCACGGCTACTTGTGATCAGTAGAGAGTGATTAATTGGTAACTAAAGGTACCGGTATTATATTAAATATTTTTAGCTTCATCAGAGCAAGGGGTTGTGCCCTTTATTTTTTAAACTTTGAAATCAAATACACCGGCCTTATCAGAGTAGATTAGAAAAGTCAGACACGTAAAGAAAATCAAAAGAATGTCAACGTAAAAAAGTTAGTAAAGAAAGCAAAGTTTTCATACAAGGGAAAATAATAATAATCTTAGAAGTTCTTTTATTTCATGTGTTAATTTATCAAGACTGTAGGGACATTGACAAATTAAGGGTTTCTAGAATGCAAGGAAAAATTCGACTTGAATTGAAAGTACATTCCAGCTTAATTTTTTTAAGCAAAAGGAACTATTAAAGTGAAACTCAAACGTGTTCTTGGCCTTAATACGATTTCCGATTCTCGATACATTGATGGAAACAAAATTATCCTGGAGTGTTTCCAGAAGCATAGTGCTTTTATTGAATATGAATGGTACAATATGGGAGAAAAACTTTCAAGTATTCTTTATATAAATATGTATAAAAAATAATTTAATCAAGATTGACTGAAATGAAAATGTAGCGATTTTTTCGTTCTAAATATATTTTAGTAAATTAATACGTTAGGTCCATTACCTCATGACTCCTTGGTGTTTATTATTTATGTCTCATTAAAAAGAATTAATAACGATAAATTGATTGTATCAGTTGTAAAAATTCTTTGACATCGTTTTCGCCATTTTGCACTTTTGATGGAGTACAGAAGATGGCTTTCAGGCTAATGATTATACCGAGACGCTTATCAGCCCGGTATATCTATTATAAATTATGCATAACTGGATTACTTTGACTGCTACAGATGCTTACTCTTAGAGTTCATCCAAGACAAAAATCCATACTTTAGTAAATCGGGAAATGTTTAATGTTCACCTCTTTAGATCTTTTATATTGCATTTTACTTTTTTATTTAAAAAACAAATAACATTGTTAACAACAATATATTAAAATTTTTTATGCTATTTGTTTATTATTAATGTTGTCTTTCTTTAGATGTAATTATTTCGTTATAATTTTTTCTCTCTGAGTAAGAGTGCGTATATTTTAATTTTTTATTACTACGCAGCCAGATATGGACTTAAATCATGCAGAGGTCATTCGACCCATGTGATTTTTTTCTTTCTATCATTGTACTCAGCTGTAAATTTATGAAAAAATAAAGTTTTTTTTTAATTTTATGGTAAACATTATTATGTGTAAAGGGGAGGGGAATAGAGATTTATAGGGTATTTGTTATTTATTTAAGTCAATTTCAACCCTAAACCTCAGGGTGAGTTCTTTGCCGTAGCACAATCCACTTGTAGGCTATCAATGATCCCCTAACTTGTGAGTTCTTGGTGTAAGTGTGTAATTTGTGTGCTTAATTCGGTCACAGCATCATTTAAGATGCACCAGCGATCCGAAAGCGTAGTGTTATAAAGGACGCAGCATCAACTAAGATGCAACAGCGTAAGCCTTTATTTGTGAGTGTTATGTGAATAAAGGACGCAGCATCAATTAAGATGCAACAGCGTAAGCCTTTATTTGTGAGTGTTATGTGAATAAAGGACGCAGCATCAATTAAGATGCAACAGCGTAAGCCTTTATCTGTAAGTGTAAATGTGTGTTTAATTCGGTCACAGCATCAGTTAAGATGCAACAGCGATCCGAAAGCGTAGTGTTGTAAAGGACGCAGCATCAAATAAGATGCAACAGCGTAAGCCTTTATTGTGTTTGTGAATGTAAAATGTAAAGTGCCACTAATTGTATGTTTTCGGACGCAGCATCAATTAAGATGCAACAGCGTAAGCCGAAGTGTAGTGTTAAGATTGCCGCGCCAACGGACAGTCGGGGCTAAACAATCTTCGAATGTTAGTGTAATTACGATAGCCTTATACTCACCAACTCGATCGACCTTTTTGAAACTTAAATATTAAATCATTAAATGAGGAGAAGTAGGAATATTTTAATAACACTGACTTTTATTCTTTCGTAGAGATTATACAAATGGATTTACAATAAATTATTAAATAAATATTATTACTTGGTGGCTAAATGCCCTGTTACTGACAAATCATAATTAATTGGGGATACGGGGGACTCTGCCTCTACCGTTCCAAAATAACAAAATCGGGGACCTACTGTCTACCCGTTACTGCTGGAGATGCAACAGCGAGCACAGAGTGCTCACAGCATCAGTCAGCTATTGAGACGAATCTGAGAGCTGAGGCGGCTGGCACTCGCCTATTTATAGAACCGATCAGCTGGGAAAGAATCACGTGACCACCCGTCAGCCGAAGCAACATTCTACTTCTACAGGATTGACACTATTTCACAACATAAATGGAAACGTAAACATTCCTTTTAGCTACCTTTACAATCATTGCTATTAAATCATTAAATATGGATTATTCTACCTTAAAACTAATAAATACTAATTGTTTTACAATACAGACAAGGTATTCACAGATAAATAATGAAAGTACACTCTGTGTTGTTATTTACAATGACGATATCGGATAACCTAACCTATTTGGTAAGTGGACAACAAACATTTCTTCAACTATTTCACACTTTCAACAAATTAAATGAAGATAAAACTGATTATTTCTATTAAATGATATGAAGTCTTAACTTAGGCCTACATAATAAACAATCTCTAGCTCAAAATATCATTATCTACTGTTAAAATCTAGGTTACCTAGACTAGGCCTAGAACTGAAACATTGCAACATCTACATTAACTAATTTCTATAGCGAATTTTATAGCATCAAGGACATGAAACTTCTTAAAACTAGTGAGCGAAGTACGCAAGTGACGCAAACAACAAACTCGTATTAGAACAGTGACGATGAAACAAAACACCAGAGCTCTCTAAGCTGGAAAGTAATGACCTAACACAGGTGTGTGGCTGTCTACAAAACGAGAATATAATGGGCCATCTAGAGCCACAACACATGCAGTGACATTAGTGACAAACCGTCCGTGACTGGGGACAACTGCTTCACACCTTCTCTGATGGTTTTGATTCCTCATGCACCTGCTGCTTGGCCATATGTTTCGTGTGACTGGGGAAGGTTTATTCCTGCGATTCCTAAAAAAACAACTTATTATTAAAAAAAATCACCTTTTTAAGCTAGTTAGTTCCTTAAACTATTTTTACCTATCCCAGTCTACATAATGGCATGAATTACATTAATGAATATGTGACATTAATTAAAGCTTAAAAAGAAAGACGTTCACACAGTTTTATTTTTTTATGACAGACGAATTAAAATTGGGCAATAACTACCCCTTTCTCCTCAAAGGCAAACTCATCTTTTGCTCATATTCTTCTCAAAATACTATAAATGGTCGAATTAATAGTAAATGCGTTTAAAATATACAAAATAAATATAAACTGTTAGCTTACACTCACTATTAAAATGATTGATGTTATATATCATAACAAAATTGGAAAGTCGGACCTTACATATTCGAGACCAAATATTTTAAGTGCGAGATTTATTGAACACTACATATGTTCGAGAATATGTAAATTGCTTTCATTCGTGTTTTGAACCATACTTTTCGCTACATAGCTGATGAAACAATAACACTTATTTGTTTTCTTTTGTCGAACAAATGAAAAAAGATAGCAAACATTACGTTTTTATTGTAAACAGTGTTTTTGCGCAGTAAACAAGGTAATGATGAATTTTCGAAGGTAATAAACACATAACAAAAGCAAGTAATATCACAGTAGGGTAGCGAAAACGCCATTTTTGTGATTTCTTTGATTATAAAAAAAAAACTTTAACACTGAACACTCCATTAAACTGTGTTACAGATAAATAGTCTCTGCTTTTGGAAATGCCATACTGAATATTTTTCATGTAAAGACCCTTAACAAAATATAATGTGATTATTTCAAAAGCGATTGGTTGGAAACTAAGTGAAGGGTAGGACTGTTTAAAGCATCATTACAGCGAACGGCGCTCACTTGTCAAGCCTTTCTATGACTATGACAGATGAAATGGAGTGTGAGCCGAAGTAAAAGGGCCCTAGAGTCAAGTGAAAACCTTTGCTAGTGCCGTGAGAAACGCATATAACAATCAATAACAGATGTCACAGCTCTCCTGCATCGCGTGCCTGGCGAGTGCGCGATTTAATAATTTAAAGATAGTTTAACTTCAAATGAACTGGAAGCAAAATCGGCAATATCTGCGAACGTTGGTTATCTCCTTTAGTAAATATAATTTTTATGATGAATTTTTGTCAAATAATACTCATTATGTTGATATAATAAAATATATCAAAAATAAAACTTTGGTTAATTAAAAAATCATGCTTGAGTAAAAAGCTGCCTTCAAATGTCTTAGAGTTATTTCGAAGGTGTTGCTCTTCAAAAAAATTTGGAGTATTTATGAATATTGAAGCAAAATACATAATGTGAAATTTCAGTTATTCATTTCTTAGCATGTAGATAGTAGATGATGCAACGATTGTATTATGAACACCTTTAAGGCTGAGTACATCGTTGCATTAAGTACTTAAACTCAACAATTTCTCTTATGACTGAATAAGTCAATTCATATTTGAGGCAAGGCATATAAAAAAACCAAAAACATTAATTGTAGAGAAACAATCAGCTGATTCGTGAATTGCGTACTTTTTATCATGACACTACTTTCCACCGAGCTCTCATTGATCTCTAAACTTAATCATAACATTATTCCTGTATCATAAAGTTTACTTCATAAAACTGGGTTCCATATTTTCATTAATATAATGAAAATATAAAATAACCATCACCAACAATGAATTTCAAACAAAGAACTGGGTTCCAGTTGGTTCGATAAAATACATCTTTATGATGTTACTAATAGTAATCATCATTGGTGTATCATTATTGGTGGTTATAAATGGAGCTGTTTTATATGTATGGTAGCATATAAAACAGTTTATGTAATAAATCGGACTAGAAATCGCCTATCGGTCAAAATTCAATCAGAAACTATTTTCACTCCTTGCTGTAATATAACATGCGACTGGACTTGTTTACGTTTAGTTTCTATCTCGTAGCCAACATGCCAACTCAAAATTCCCAAGTAATTTTGTTTATAATTCATTTTTCTACATGATCTGGATTAGTCTTATAGGACTAATGCAAGTTTTGGTGGTATCGTGCATACCTACAGAAAAATATAATTCTAATTGGGTGCTTAGACTTTTCCTTTGATCCCCAAAGGCTGAGAAACAAGAATTACAAAAATCAAGCTTCCTTATTAATATACCACGATACCTAAATACAGTATATATATGTTAGATTGCCTATATAACCTGTGATGGATTCAATAATTCCAGGATATCAAAATACTTAAAGACTCAAAAAAGTTCTGTGGTTGGTATTAATTTAATTTTACAGCCATTTTCTAATAAAATGCTCTATCTACATATTGAAGTATCTTTTCCAAACTTGAATCGCTAGCACTACGTGATTTCAAACGCACAATAAAGTATTTACGGTAGAATTATGTCCTCAAGTCACGAGACTGCAATGGTCCGGCACATGTGGCGGACAGGTGGTTCGGCGGTCGGTGTCAACCACGGGGCGTGGATCCGTCACCCTCTAGTGGCGCAACCCTTGGATATATGGAGCCGTGGCACGAGCCGGGAAAGTTCGGCCAGTTGTTGCTGTTAGTCATCGAGGTAATTTGGTTTCATGTTATTTGGAAAATATATTACATGCTAAGGCGGAAATACTAATCTATAGAATAAGTTTAGTTTCTAGATTTCTTGATTATTACCGTGGACAAAATAAAGAAAGGACGTTTTAATAATCAATTGTATTAATTGTGTACTGTTTTTGTACTTTTTTTTGGGCAACAAACTTCAGACAGTTCAACATAAGAGCTTAAAACGTTATAATAAGCTTTAAAATTTCATAAATGGTATTAAACGTAGAGAGATAGGGGAATATTCGTCTTCTTCTGTAAAATGAAATTAAAATTATACCACTACCTTATTATATTGGTCCACACGGACACAAGATGTGTTTCCTGGTCATAGTAGTTGCTTTGTAATTTTTAGTTCACTAGGCTGGGTTTAAGTGAAATTGACATTTTTTAGTTACCACTTGTCCTTTTTTTGTCTTCTTAACTTTAATTTCGTTCAGCACCAAATTTATTTTTACCTACGATTTCAATTTTAAATATTAAAATATTAATAAGTGATAGAAATGATAAACAAATACACCTGTCAATTACAGTTTGACTAGCAAAAAACCATCAACTCCACTAACTCAATTTAGTTTTAAAGGTACCAAGTTAATTTTTCCTGAAAAACTATATACTTTTTAATTAACAAAATAAGAAATATTAAAAAAAATCATAAAAATGTGCTAGAATATTTTAATATAGCATTGACGTACAAGAACTATAATAAAAATACTTCAACGATTCCGAGCTAATGGAGTGACATGGAGCAGCACTTGTGCATAACGCTAGCGGGCCTTCTCCACAGCACGGCGACCCACAATCGGCACAATAGCTCGAGCGAATGTTGCTGCTGGGGAGAAAATAGTGGGAAGCCTGTATGAGCTATTTGTATCTTCCATGCAAGGCAATCATTATTATATTTGCATCAATTTGTAATTTGCCGAGCTTAGGTCTTATGTATTATTCGATTTTGTTATTTGCACAATTTTAATAAATAATCGAATGTATTTTAAAAACTTCTGGGAGGAATACTAAATAAGTTACTTAAATGGAAAAATCTGGTTTATATTCTCAACAACAGTTAGTTCTTGACTCAACAATGGATTGATTAACTTACTTTGGCCATGTTAGAGTCATCATAAATCATGACGAGTCATTTGAGGAGCTTTCCCAACAGTTTCCTATCCTAAAATCTTAAGAGCAATGGGTGGTAATGTACTACGTTCACCACTGAACAAAGACAAGAGCAAAAAAAAACTCATAATCAGAACTTACACGTGAAACAATGAATAGACGTTCGTTTTGTGGTTGACATTTAAATATCGATAATCAGAATGAAGGATCGCAATTGTTAAAATATATAACTACGGTGTATGCTGTAGTCGGTAGCCATTTGGAAAATGAAAAATTTAAATAAAAAAAATTTAAGTATGCAGTTATTTATCTGTGGAAACCTAAAGTGTTGTTCATTAATAAACCTATTGTTTAATTTACATATTTTTATATTCTTGTTTACGTTGAAATATTATTATTGTTGGAATAGTGGAACTACTCCCTGTAGATCGTAAGGCTCTCATCTGGTCTGCGTGGTTTTAAAATAGTGTCTCACCTGCTTCTTTGCCAAGTCCTAATCTTCTCACCACTTTTCCGTTCATCCACACGACCTTCCCGTTCTGTAGTTTTGACCAATAAATTGGCCGATCGTTTTGAAAGTCTTTGATGTGGATAGGATGATTTTCAGATACTTTTATCTTATACATTCGGTGGTCTTATCAACTTAATTTGCAGCGTAATTTCCGTCCTAAGAAGAGTTCTGCGGGAAAAATTCCTGATGTTACATGAGGGGCCAATCTGTATTTGAAAAGGAAGCCATTTAAGTCTGCTTCTAAGCCTTTCGGTGTTTATTAATGGCTAAGTTTTCTTAATGATTTTTTCATTGTTCAAACATATTTTTCTACTTGGCCACTAGATGAGGGGTGGTTGACTGGAGTGGTCATGTGCTCAATGCAAAACTCTTTGCAAAAGTTTGAAAAATCTGTTGAAGTAAAGCAGGTTCCGTTGTCGGATACAATAGTGGAAGGAATTCCATATCGGAAAATCATATCGGAAGTTTATTGTGTTATCGGAAGTTTATTTGTCTTATTGTGACCACTGTAGTCATGGAGTTCATTGAGACTATCTAATATGCCTATCAGTTAAAAACAAGAGACATAGTTTTAATGTTTTGTTTTTTAAACTAACTATTAACGAGTTACCAGTTTCTATGCATTTTGACACGGGAAGTTTCGTTACTATAACATCGGAAGAAACTTGGAAATATTTAGTGAAACCTGTACTTCGTACAATATTAAAATGTTTTATCCTACTTCATTCACGGGGAAAACAGTTAATCTACTGGGAGAAGTGAATGTTAAGGAAAAACCTGGAGAATTCAGTAGCATTTTTAACCTCTATGTTGCTTTTGGTGTTAACAAAATATACTTGGAATGGACTGGATATCTCAGCTAAATTTACATAAATATTCACTGTAAAGGTTGCAAGAAATGTGTTTCGACCAAAAACAAAATACTTTGCAAATACAAAGTCCCGATAGAGAATATGAAATGCACATTTAGAGATCATTAATACAGAAAAAACTAAAAAATTAACATTATGCTAAGAGAATATGAAGCTAGAAGCTACGATTTAATGCTCGCAAACAAGTTCCGGTGGAAGGATGCCGTAAAAATTTGGTTTGCAGTAACCCTTAAATGTACGGAAAGTTGAAGGTAGGCTCATCTCATAAAATGTATCTTAAAACCAAAATAATCATAATTTCGTCATTGTAAAACTATTCACGTACAATTTCAGTACCCGAGGCGTGACCGCATCCCACAGCGACCTCCCGCCCCCAGGTGGGCCCGGGCCATCCCAGACAAAGCCTGCTAATAAAGCAATTATCGCTCGCAGCGGTCCACGGGCGACTTCAATCGGGCGTTCCGTCGGCGGCGCGCCGCGTGTCGAGCGGTACTCTGTCGCGCCGCAAGAGGTCTGAGCGTGCTTCCGGTAGTTAATGTATGTTCTCACGGGGCATTGCAACTTTGAACATTGATTATTGTATAATTTGTATGCGAGAGCAAAACGAAAAAAGGGCTTTTATTTCAGTGGCGTTAGTTGTAGAGGGTGCCTGTTATTAGTTGGTATTATACGTTCGATTCTTTGGGGTGCTCTTTAATGAGTGGATTGAGTTCGATTTCTCCTTTCGGTTTTTTAAATTTCCAAATAGAGAGACGGACGTGACGCACAAAAAATACTTTAGGAGTGGATGGATGGAGATATAGAAAGATCATATAAGTTATATTTAAAAATATTAACATTCGTTGCGTAAAAATTACAAATGTGCAGGTTGCGTACAGTATATCAAACGTTTTTTACAAGAACTGGTAAATATTTATTTATTCAATGGAATATTTTTATTCTAATCAAATGCCAGAGTAGGTTAGGTGATAACTGATTATTGCTGTAGTCATACCTATTGAATCAGTCTGATAACAAATACTGCAGAAATATTAAATAAATAAACTGTCTTAATAAGAAATTAAAATTTTTAAAATCATAATATATCATTTATAGGATTATTAAACATACATTGAAACATTCAGACACACGAAATGACAAAGATAATCTCTAGAGATGATACAAAACTTTTTTATATTGATCGATGTAAAATGTCAACAAATCCCAAACAATGAAAACCCAAACCAATCGATCCACGGACCTTAGTGCGCTCGACGCAGTTCAGAGCCTGGGGGACAGAAGCTCGAGCTAATTGTTCTGTCCAAACCCAGATTACCGAACAATCTCAACTTTGATCCTCCCACAAAAGATCGGGGACTTTTCCCCGGCAGAACCGCTCGAGTGTTTGCTCCAAACGAGAGCCCTAATGAGACAAATCTCTCTAAACGACGCAGTTTTGCCGAAGTGGTCCTTTTGTGTGGCAAGGAGAGTAGGTAATTCCTCGGCCATGTGTCATATACTTTTATTTCGTCTGTGACGGTTTTGAGAAATGTGTTATTTGTTTTGTGTTGTTGACTTTTATTTGTACAAAATAAATATTAAAGCATATCTCGGTTCCACGTTCACCTTTCAGTATGGAATTTCCATATGCCATCTATTTCAAATGGCAATTTAAGTTGTACTAACCAAATTATGTTATGATCGGCTGATATTTTTTTAAATAAAATGTCATGGATATTGGTAAACATATATACCCAACATAGGTAATAGAATTGCATTGTCCCATAAGGCCTGTACTGAAAGATGAATGTGGAATTGAGTATAGTATGTTGAATCATAAATGAATTATAAAGTAAATACTATATGGATGTTCAGAGTTGAACAAATTGAACTTCTAAGAAGATAAGTGTGTGGGGTGCAACCACAAGGCATTGTTAATTTTATTACAATTTTCATTGTCAATTTAATTGTATGGCAATCAATTGTTTTACTAAGTCTGGTTGATTAAATAAGCAAAAGCCAGCCAAGGGATTTGGTCCGATTTCCCTTAGGAGCATTTATTTGTGGTCCTCTCATTGAGAAATGCCATCGGTATTAATACAAAAAATCACCCCAGAATATAGGCAGCCCGTTCGATATTAGTTTCATCCATTTTTTGCTATGTTAGCTCAGAAACAAACTAATTATATTCCTGTCTCATTACACAATTCGGCTAATTATCTTTTTAAGTGGGTCTGCAATGACAAACTCTAACAAAAGCAAGTCTTACCACTCCAAGGACACTCGGTCTGCCCAATTTACTGCCGCGTGCTTCTCGGTGTGTGCCGCCGCGTGAAGTCGCACGCCAGCCCGCTGTGACACGTGCTTTGCTGCCAATTTGTTTCCGAACAAGTCGGTGAAAAGCTGAATGAGAAGTTTTACACAGGAAGTACCACATGTGGTGTAAATCATTTAAGTACACCCGTGTTACATTGACAGTTTATTAAGGGTGTAACATGGGGCTATGCAAAGGGTTTTTAGAATCAACGATTTAAAATAGGAGGTATTATTCGTGACATGATGGGGGGGCTCCTTCAAGATTACGGAATTTTTTCGCCAACAATGTTTATTTTACAGCTTGTGAAATTCACCATAATGTTAGAAAGCTTATGAATTTTTGCAGAGAGAACGTCAGGTGGTACAGTTGAAGTATTTTTTAGCCCCGATAACCTAAGGATTTACGATATTATATTAAATACAATGTGAACTGGCTTTTATCATTAATTAAAAACAGTATAGTGCATACGAACGACTTTTGGAAAGATTAACTATAATTACGTTTAATTCATAGGTACATTTCAATTTTTCCACGCATGTTTTAACACCACACTTATAATTTTTATATCAAACTAGCAAACTACTTCAATATATTAAGTTTTATTTTTTATTGCCTGTAACGACAGTAATCGCATTTATTTCGAAAACTGAGAATTGATAAGGGAATTATTATTCCTAATATATTTTATGACAAATTTATTATTTAATAACTCATAAAAAAATTATATAACACTGATTAGCAGGCTACGTAATTTTCTATTTACGGGATATATAAAAGAAATCTTAAATAATACTGATACAACTTCATAAAATTATCAAATTATTAATCATTTATATAAGTGTTTTTTTTGGAAATAAATAAACGTCGACGTACAACACTTATAATAGAATAACAGTTATACTGTATTCACATACAAGACGATAAATATACATAAAAGATGGGAAATTTCAACCGATTTCGATTGGTCACACCAATCATCATCAGGTCCAATGAGAGACTGGCAGGATCTAGATGGTGACCCTCCACATATTCTATTGGTCGCCGAAAGTTCTACCAGAAACAGGTATTCAATCGAAATCAATCACCATTTTCCGTCTTGTATGTGAGTGCATTAAAATATAAAAATATGATGAGTGTTGTATGACGTCCTAAAACTATTGGGTTCTACTAAAGAAAACTATGCGTCAAAGGGGTTAAAAATACATTAGCATAATATACATATTGTATAGGAACAATGCTGAAACAATATTTATAAGGCGCTTCATCATTTTGCTGGAGATGCAGGTCTGCTGCAACGGGGGTATGTATTTAAAAATATAAAAAAGTTAAGAGTATTTCACAAATTTTACGTTTGAAAATATTAAAAAATGGTCAAACATAAGAGGGGTGTCTCTTTCTGTAATTGATGCAATCGTGCAGAGTAATGAAAATGCATTCAACAGATCAATCTGGATTACCACAGCAGCCAATCAGAGCGGATTAAATATAATGCTGTAAAAATTGGGCGATTTGTCACCAAAAATGAATACAAATTGACGGCTGGCCGGGCGGGTAAGCCTTTGACATGTGTACATATTGGTTTTGATTTACGTTCGAATAAAACACATTCCGTACCGGCTGCTTGTTATAGTTGAAAATCACGCATCAATAATCCGAAAAGTTTTAATAGAATAACTGTTATCCGAATAGTGCTTATGCAAATTATTTCTTTAACATTATTTATTTATATTAGGCAGGTAACTATAGCATAAAATGAATTGTGAGCAAAATGTTTACGTAGAAAACATTAGATAACTTAAGAAATCACTCAACTGCAATAATTATAGAAGTCCCCTATAAAAAATTTCCCTATAATTTTTTTTTCTATTCCCCTAGTAGAAAATGGGACTTTGCTAGTGAGCCTGTTGATGTTAAATATTTGTTAAACTCCTAATTTAAGTTCTGGGTAGTCAATTTATAATAAATTGAGGTGTTATGAATAAAAAAAGAATTATAAACATAAATTGAATCCGCGGGGTACTGTTCCTTAAAATTATTTTGAATTGTCTAGCAAGTATGATATCTAAATTATTTTCTTTAGCACAATAAATAGTCAAGGTTTACTAATTCAATTATTGACTATTTTATGTTGAAACAATAAAATAATTTGTCTGATGGTTGAAGTATTGGAATGTTATTTTAGCTACTGATAACGAATAACTTTTAATATAATAAAAACAAAACAAATACATAATATGATACTTAAAATTAAATAGCCCAGTTAAACTTGTAGCCTCAAATTGATTCTTAACTTTGAAGCATGTAGTGAATGATAATTTTTATTCCGAGCTTCTTCCTAAAATAACAATTCAGAACACATAATTTCTCACCTTCAGTCTCCAACGCCATCGCATTACTTTCGCCACCTGATCAGTTATTTGTCTCCGACACTTGTCCTTGTTTTCTAGACACGGCCACGATTAGTCAGAGATGTAATGTCTCCCAGCAGCACATGTCTGTCCTGCCCTCTGTTGGTGTGTTGGGGGTCCGGCGCTATTTTTAGTCACACACGTGTTTCTGACTCATAAAAAGTCTCCTATTTAAACATCTCTTATGGGTCACTTTTGAATTATGATACGGCCGTTCTGGAGACCTATGTGTTTTGGATTATTAAGTGGTTTGTGGCTGATGTGGGAAGAGAGAATAATTTGCTTGAAAGGAAAGAGGAGTAGCCTATTTATATATTTTTTTATTGTCGTTTGCCATATATTTTACACACCGATTCAACTAAAACCTGCTGTAATTTAATTTTCCACCGTTAATTCGATAATTATCAGCGACTTTCAGTAAGCAATTATTATCCCAAATTATATGGTGGCCTCCCTCGGCAGTGTTTCATTTTTATAGTTAATCCCATCACAATTAAAACAAATCAATGTCTTATTTTATATAATCTTCATTCGTCATTCATTAATAGCATTACCCTTGTATGGCTATCATGGTAACAGATTTTAAGGCCCAATATTAAAGTTTATTCTAAAACCTGTTCCTATTGTTGCGTAGCTATGTAAAAACTCCCCACATTGAAAATTCAATGTTCTATATCATAAATAGTTATATCAAATAGTTATTGATCAAGTTTTTGGTTGTCAATCATCAAAATACAATACAAAATTGTAAAGCAGCTAAATTAAGAAAAATATCATTGTTTTGTAAATTTCAAACTTTCAAATCCTATATTACTGTAAAATTCAACCTAAGTTGATTTGAGAGTAAATAACTTGTAATCGTTAGGTTTCTCTCTAAACCTCGCTGAACCTTCTCCTGGTACCGAACTGCAAACTCTCCTATTACACTCTTCACGGTAGCCAAGGGGACGAAGGACAGCGCCCGCCAGCGTCCAAACATCCTCCCCTCCTGTGGGATCAGGTTACCAGCCCCTGGTACTCAATAATTATATTACATGTGTCTACATGTCTACATTAAGTGATTGCTGGACAGCGGATATCCAGTGTTCTCAAAATATTAGCAGTTAAATTTCAATAAGCGTCTGTTTTTAATGTAGACCCATAGAGTTATAAAAAATGAAAACTGTCTTAACGATATTTATTTTATTTGCGTTTATTTCTCATTTGAATGATTCAGAGTAGCCTCTGTTTTTGAGTATTAGTCTGAATCCGGGTTTATTCTAAAAAGATGGAGGCGGATTTTAATGAGAGCCATTATGGTTTTATTATAGAGGTCCTGATAAATTTAAAAGTAAGAATCACGCAATGAAATTTGTCCTACATTATTATAGTTATTTATTTGGGTTATTTATTTGACGGTATCTCTATCATCTCTATCGCTGCATCAATAATATTTTTTATTATAACAAACTATCGAAAATAATAAAGTAGATCATTAAAAAACTTTTCTTAATTGATTTATTTTTAGTTAGCTTGTTATTGCTTGATTGCATTTGATTATCAATATTTGTGAAGTTGAGGGTAAATAAAAACAATGTATTTTTATTGTTTGTCAATTAAAATCAGGATAACTAAATGGAATTCCTGATTGTGTCATTCACGTAAGAAAGTATTTAAGGAGTTCATTAAAAAATATATATAAACATTACTCTAATCCATAAACATATTTTTTTCAAATAGCTTATACAATATTGCAATATTAAATGTTTTATAACCCTAAGGAAACTTGTCAATTTAAGCGGTTGACCATAACCATTCGTAATGTTAAGTCACTTATATATTCTAATCTTTTAAGGGGTTGACAGACCTTATTTTCAACCACGCAGCCTCTTATTACAAAATGCATCTCCATCACCCTAATAGAGTGAAAGAGAATGAATAATGTTGAATCTCTCTTAGGAAATCGTAACTATTTATCTGGTGAAATGTCGGCAGGTAAAAGGGTAAGTAGGTAGTTTATCTGTTCGTAACACGCTATAGCTGCATTATTAGGAGTTGCCTGATATTATTTATTGGGGAGAACATATGGACGTACACGTGTGTTTGTTTTTGTTGTACAATAAATTATTTAAGTTTCGATTTTCAAAGAACAAGATGTATTGAATATTGAATAACTTGTATAGAACAAGTCAAATGCATTCTTATCCATTAGGAATAATCTTTACATTAAAAAACAATAGAGGCTGTTTTATATAACAGAAGACTTTAAATTTGCAATCAAAGTTTGAATAGTTTTCCAAAAGCAATGAAAATCTGTATGACAGTTTCGTAATAATTATTGTATGTTGCATTGTTGTGATATTATAGTTGGTATATATCGTAAAAATTGTATTAAAAATCACTTCCAATACACATGACCTAGTATAATCAATATTTAAATGAAAAAACTAGGGGAAGATAAAAACTAGGCAATACTTGAAACAGTTATTTGTGCATCTAGGGACTAAAGTGTAACTTTTTCTCCGTGAGGCAAACTGTTGTCGCCCGAAGGCGGAGCCAAGGGCGACAATTTTCTCGAGGGAGAAAAAGCACTTTAGTCCCTTGAAGCATACAAACCTTTTCCTCCACCTACACCATTAACAACAACTCTGGCAATATAACTCTATCTTCATCTGATCCTTTTCTCCTTTAAACTAGGCTAGATTAGAATGTAACATATAAATATATAACATAAGGCACTTATGCAATTTAAATAGTCATTTATTCACACCATTTCTTAACACCATTTTTTTCTAAAGTCTAATAATTAAAACAAAATACAGTACTCCCAAAATCTGTAAGTAACATTCTGTAACGTACAGTTCTGTAACGGATCTATAGGTCCCATGTCTATAAAGCGTTCGGCATATTGGTAACAACAAACTCTAAATCAGGTGTTTTATATTCAGTGTTGCCAACTTGATTCATACAAAAAAATATTACCTGACTTTGAAATGCATACGGTTTTGTTTTCTTAAGATGAAACACTGAAGTTCTTGAATTAAAATTAGAGAAAGCACATGAAAATCGACAGTCTTGCCACATTTTCTCACTGTCCATCGCGGCGTTGCCTGATTTCTCCCCACGTATTTCTTATGAGATTCCGTTTAGTCCCATGGGAGAAAAATGTAGATACTTTTAGTCCCGTTGGAGAAAAAGTAAGTAAGTAAATCCCATGGAGTATAAACTTTATTATTTCATTTCAGGGACTAAAAGACGACTTTAGATAGTAGGTGGAGGAAAATGTAATTTTTTGTTTAATATAAGAGCTGGAGAGTGCTTTATAGCCACAATAAACTGTTAAATTAATTTCATTTAAGGGTTAGTTAATGTGGGTCATCCTACCTTTTTTATGGGCCCATTTTTTTTATAAATTTTGAATTTTCCATTTTAATCCGCTGCAGTTTTGTATGCCATCATAATATTGCCACTGCTGATCGAAAAAAAGTCATAAATCTGACCAGATCCATCTTTGGCATTTATTTTGGACTTGAAATGACACTATGATTGATGACCGAGGGTAAAGTGTGCACGAAAATATTGTAGATAAATAACAGATTTTTAAGACCCTTTTGAATATTTGTCTAACAATGGAAAAATGGAAAAATGGAAAATGGAATTGTGGGACTAAAGTGCTTTTTCTCCCTCGAGAAAATTGTCGCCCTTGGCTCCGCCTTCGGGCGACAACAGTTTGCCTCACGGAGAAAAAGTTACACTTTAGTCCCTAGATGCACAAATAACTGTTTCAAGCATTGCCTAGTTTTTATCTTTCCCTATTTTTTTCATTTAAATATTGATTATACTAGGTCATGTGTATTGGAAGTGATTTTTAATAGTGAAATTAATAGTGACCTGTGTTTCGAACCGCAAAATTAAATTAGAATAACTAACATTCGCCTCAAAAAAGACTCCTAAACACTTATAATAGCCAAGAAGTTAGCTTTTTGAATCGTTCCTGTTTTTGAAAAAACCAGTAATGTATTTATCCCCTCATGAAACGTAAAATAGAATAAAATAATACTATAGACCTATACATAAATTAAACCACTAAGAAAAATCCAAAACCATGGTTTCTACCCAGCTAAGATTAAAACTGCAGACATAACAGACACATCAGCAATAACCAAGGCGGTCTGGATCGCCAACGATCTAATAAAAGGAAGAATAAAGTCAAGTTTAGGACCTCACTGCCCGGTCCTTCCAGACCATTTAGTCTTCACAGCTTTACAATCAACATGCGTCATTGTAACTTCGGCTTTGTAACTTACACGTTTTATTGCCCACTTTATATCGATAATAAAGTGAAACCTTTCAACTGGACAACGCTGGGATTTTATAGGTCATGAATCGAGTAAAAAACTTGTCTGTTCATTGAAAACATTGTTATGTCCCTGATATAGCTTTGATTCGAAGCTGTGTCGGGGTTTTATTTTTTTGGCCTTTAGTTTTTATTGGGGAGGGGATATGTTATGGATGTTATTTTGAAAGGAAACGGTTTGTCCTGTGGTTCGCTAATGTCGCTAGTGCCAACATTTTTACTTAATTTCCTTCAATCCATGGCCAGAGACCATAATAGAAGTTAAACATTTTATTATAAACAACTGGACAGTAAACCAGCGTAAAAAACTTTAGCACTTATCCATTATTCTTTTGCCTCCTGAACTGTTATAGTGATATATTCTACGTTGCGTTTACCTTTTCGTCAAACAGTTCTATAAATTTTAAAAACTATGTACATTTCGAAATATTATATCCCGAAATGTATATAGTTTTGAACGGTGCACCAAAATTGCGCCGCATACCAAACTGACGAAAAAGGTTCACTAATCCCTAACCGTTATTGCAACGTGAGAGTGGCAGGTACCTGAGGACCGCAACACCACGCAATGACTCAAGAAGGTAGCGTAACAATTTAATCTGATTGCTAGACAGCAATCAGATAATTTGTTAATAGACCTTGTGCCACTATGAACTATAATAGGCCATCTGTCCTAGCCCCTTGATTGCGAATGACCCGTAATTAGTAGCAATAAAACCTCACACTCCTGCGTGACAGATATATTTAAAGATAACACGTTGGTCTCTGATAGAGAGGCCAACTTAGTGATAAAACAGTTATCGTTATCTTTATTCTTGATGGAGAACTGCTATTTTGTAACATTAACAATCAGTTTATTTTTGCTTTTGTGATTAACATTCAATTTGTAAATTGTAATTTTTTACAAAGCTTTGGATTTTGCAAGCTTATACACCTAAAAACCATACCTAAGCTAATATCGTATACGTTTAAATTTCTGAAAGGCCTTCGCTAGAGATCTTGGTGGTTTCAGATTAGTAGGCACAAAATATGGACTTTCAATGTAAAATATTAATCTAAGAGGGTTAATAACTGGAATAAGAGCTTGAGCTTTCACGATTGTGCTTCTCCAAGACGTTCCATGATGACCCTTTTGTCCTCTTGCCTCCCCTATCCACGAAAACATCCCATTGTAAACCCTTCCTAATAGACAACTTTTGACAAATACCATTGTTTTACGGACAATTCGTTTGGAAAGGGCACCAAAAGAGCTAATCTCTCTGAGTGGTATTCCGGACGAGTAGGTTTTGTACGAGTCATTATTATAGTACAATACAGATCGGGCTGCTCGTACTCTGTACAACACAATAGGTATGATCCGGGCGTATCAAAATATGGTTTCTTTTCAGTAGGTGGATCATCATGCTGATTTAACAGGCATGTTTAGTTTTTTTTTGTGCATACGCCTCATTCGATTAATCGAAAAAGGTTACTTATTGTATATCAAGTTATAACTAGGTCTGATAAACAGAGTTAAAAAAAAACATTAATATGGTGTAAAAAGTTTGTTTTCTCGTTACAAAAAGATGATACAGTAATCTGTAGTCTGAGATACGTTTTAAATTCCTGGCTTGTAAAAAAATATTGTATTAACAGTATATCAATATAGCTTTTGCGAATATGATTGATATTACTTGATAAAGGCAAAATATTTATGCCTGTTGTTTTTTAAGTTTTGTAATACAAGAAAACTACTTAAAACCAACAATAAGTACAGGTTTCTTTTAAACGTATTATCCAACCACAATTAAAAAAATACCCCCGTTGCAGCAGACCTGCATACTCAGCGAATTTCAAGTGCAAAACAACATATTTCAATCCAACATAGCGAGATTTGACATGTTTTTGTAAGCTCCATAAGAATAACATGGGGAATGAGTATGCAGGTTTGCTGCTACAGGTGTGTTTAAACTGGTTGGTTTTAATTCAATATTTAGTAGATCTGAACTAGAAGAAGCCATTTACCAAGTTTTATCAAGATATATTGAGAAATAAGCTAAATATAGAATTTTACTTATTTCCCATAAGGTTAACATTGAGACAACGTACTGTGTTTACCACTTTCAATATCTCGGTAACCAATGGACATAGAGCCGTAATTCAAGATACCAAATTGTTTGTTTTTTTTAAGCTGAATTCGATGGTGTCAACAAAAATTTGATAAATTTTATTTTTCTATGTGAAAAACTCAAAAAACCCATTTTGGGGGGGTTTATCCCCCTTTACCCCCCCTTCTGGTGGTCCGATTGGGCTGGTTCACGAACTCGTCCGAGTGATTACCACTTTACACGTCTGTACCAAATTTCATTAAGATGGGACCATATTTACGGCCGCTATCGTGTTAACAGACATATATATAGATATATATATAAAAATTCGAACGAATGGTGTTTTTTGCTTCTGGGGACCCCAAAATGAAAAGTTAACATGGTCTCGGACTTAGGTCTTACCATGAGTACTACCGTAATAGCTTATTCCTTTAAGGAAATTCGCTAAAAAACTCAAAAGTGATGTACCAGTTTTTTCTTAAATTTTTAATAATATTTTATTTTAATTACAAATTTTTATTACAAGTCAGCATGCCGGTATAAGAAGTCTGTCATGTCGTTTTTAGTAGGTTCAAGAATCTTTCTTGTTCTACTGAACATTGTCAAACACTCCTCCTAAATCCGAGACTGGCGTGACTTGCACATGTCTCCGTCAAAGTTCATAAATAGAGCGTGTAGGCCCTCGGCCGCCGCATTCTGTACTGTAGTTCGGTCTTAAACCATGTGAAAATTAAATTAGTTTTTTTTTAGTTCCCCATTTCTGGTAAGTTTCCATATATTTATTACAATTAAATCCAATGTGTTCAACAATGCCTATTATTGTTTGTTTAATTAAATTTTGTAGCTTAAATGAATTATTTTATAAACTTGTACAGTAATTGAATTATATTTTTTAGGGCTTATGAAGTTACGTAAAAGTGATTTAAAACAATGTAAGAAGAAAAAAACTATTAAAATGAAGGTCTTAACCAGCATACGTTTTTAATTATCAAAGATAATTAAGAATGACAAATTAAATGAAAACTTGAAATAAGACTAAATAAATTTAATTTTGAAAAGTTGTGTGTTTAATCACGATTCAAAAAGGACTTAATTATTCAAATCTGTCCCAGTATGTCAAATATGGGTACAGCGATGATTCCTTTCTAATGATATGGCAATTTTTCAGTTACAAAAGCTAACCTGCTTTAAATTTGTTTTAATACTTAAAAATCTTAAATTGTAAAATCAATCAATTCTTACTTTGGAGCTCCTAACACCCGAAATAGTTTCAACCTTTCTAGTCCTGACTAACGTGTTTCTCTCCGTGTCTGCAATTAAGTTGACGACGCGCGGAGGAAACGGCAGGGACTGTCTGAAGTGCGGAGAGGTTGAGATAAGAAGTCTTAATTTGTTCGTTGTTGTGGCAGTTGTCAGGAGCAGAGTGACAACGTTCTATTTACGCTTCAAAAGAAACCTATCAGTAGACGAGCGTGGTAAAGGTGGTGTTAGGTAAAACAACAAGGTCTATTTTTATCTCTAAATTTAAAATATCATATTCGAATATTCGAAAATAACGTAATAACACTTACGAAACGCCGTAACATAATAATTTACTGAGTAGAGTTCATTGAGTGAACGTAAACCCAGAAAAATATAGTTTAAGACTATACCTATGGACCCTTAAAAACCAGAAACAAAATATTAAAACGGTAAATAAACTTTTTCAGTTAACCTGAATCATAACTGGAATAATGAAGGTTATTTTATATTCACTTTAAATTTTAATGTAGATACCCCCTTTAGAAAACTTTTACTTTCCTTAAAACAAAATGAATATCATCATCGCAATAATTCATGTCCCTGGCTTCAGACCACATACTCTGACAATAACAATAACTTTTCACTTAAATTTTGTTTACTCGTAGCACCTTACGGCCTACATCTGCCAAATACAATGCAGCACAGAACAAAAGCATGCGTATTGTTTTTTATTCTTTAGTTTCACTCTTTTTAAACCGCATTGACTGAGAAGGAAGTGCGGTTCAGATTTTGGCAAAGAGATTATTCAACGTCCAGTGAAGCTGCCCCCACATTGGCTAGCTGTAGTTGTCAAAGAGGCCGTGAGGGTGGGTGATGGCACCACTGGTCAAAAAGAATGCAAAGGGTTGCACGCTTATCTTTGATGTCCGCGATTGTTTTCGCAGTGTGAGAGCTGATTGACAAAACATCTGTGTGCTCTAATCAGTTCGGTAGGGCAGAGACTAAATGGCATTGAGATGGTAATTAGCTTTGTTTTGGTGACCACAGAAGGTTTTAGGGAGGCCGCTCATTCTCTATCTACAATTTAATTAATCAATTTATTTCTAAAGTTTTTAAATGTAACAAAATACAAAGGAATATTTTATTACGTAGGACAAAAATCTATATAAACATGGTTATTGTGAACAGCTTTGCGCTTACTGTTGTTAACAAATTCAGATGAAAATTTAATCACTAGACCAATCCATCCTATGTACCAACAACAAATGCTTGTGAAAAAAAATGCTTGTGCTCCAACCAAAAAATAAGGAACTACCGTATCTCTTTATTAGCTGCGTTTACTTTCTGCTGCGTTTACTTTCATCAAATGTTACCATCTCTTCAAACTCATATTTTTATCCAGATGGTAACAACAATGCATTTAAAGTCTCGATAAGGCATTCATCTAAATGTAATATTGTATTATGTAAACGGTTGTAAGAAAATTATACATCTATTGCATTGTTCCTAGCTGAAAGTCTTTTCCCTATTATACATTTATATTTTTATTGCTTTATATATTTAACATTCAAACAATTCTTCTCGTAGATTAGTTGTTTCCAAATTTTTAAATCGTCTTATTTCGCTTATGTATTTACATTTTTATGTATCAAAACTATCCGAAGGCACATAAATTGAAATGGGTTCGAATTTTTAAAGTATATTTAATCTATGACGCTTATACAAGTACACTTACAAAAATCTTTCTCACTCTTTGCTTTCTCACTTCCTCTCAAACACACGAGGCAATGTTGGAATATAAAGGGCGACATACAAATTGGAAGGCGTCAGGCTTCAGTTCACATAACAGAGGCGAATGAATTATGCATGAAACTGATAAAATGAAATAGAGCGACGCAAAACAATTTTCTGTCATATTGTAATTCGCTGTCTTCACTTTGCTGACTCTATATTGAGAATATATAGGAAGGCTGGATTATGGTGATCCGATAGTATCTTGCGTCGCAATTCAACTTTATTTGGGAAGTCGAAGAACAGACAGAGAAAAAAGATAAAGTTATCATAAATACATTCGATTTTTATTTATATGACATTTATGTAGTGAATCGCATTTATAAATATGTGAAAAAGATTTTCTGGTCAAATATAAAGGATTAATTTTGAATTAATGAACCTTACTTTTGCAGAATTGTAAATTAATAAAAAAGAAGAATATTTGCATAAGACAGTGAAGGTGATCGTAATTTATATGTATAAATCAATATTTTGAAAAGCTCACTGTAAATAATATGAGGTAAGTAATCGTATTTTATTTATGATATGTACATAGGATTATTTATTTTTATTTAACTTCAAGTTCCCTTTGTCTATTTTTATACCTCCATTTAAAATTACTGTGCTTTGTCGTATATTAATCAATATTATGACACAAACTTAACATGAACAATATCCTGACTGCTATCAAAATTTACTTAGATAGTTGAACGTTTAGTTGATGTTTTTTTACCGCCCTGTACTATTTATAAACATAAGTAGCCCATGGAGGCTATCTAACATTGTGGTTTATTTTGATAGTTCACTTGTATTAGAGCTCTTCCCACTTTAAAATCAAACCACTGCAATTAATAATAATATTAGTTAGTTTTTAATAATATTAGTGATTTGTACAATAATACCTGCTCGTATTACAATGAAAAGCAATGTTGTTAACATGCCTTGAAAAGTTAACAACCCTTTTCAAACCAATTCACAGAGTTGGATACTAATCGCTCCTCTGCAACCGATTGACATCTGATACCATTGACTCCCCAGGGTGAGTCCGCTTCTTGATTTCACCACTGATGTTAGTTTTTGATGGGGAGTATCACTGCATTAAGGGTATAGACCCTTGTGCCCAGTTTAGTACTCATTACATTTGGTTGTCATGTTCATTGGTTATTCAGTTATAATAATATACTGAGTACCAGATGTCCATCCAGATGCTTGATTATTTCATTTTTATTTAATTTTCTTTATCTATCTTGCTACTTCATCCATTTTGCTAATAACAAATAAACTATCTTAGTGAACAATTAAGCAAACAAGAATTCCTGAGGATAGCTCTACAACCGCTCGATGTGATTCGGCTCGTAATTAGAACGAAAAAATTCCAAAAACAATTCAGAGGTAAAAAAGAGAAAGAGTTTAATTTATTTACATTCAATGCATTTAAATATTAATCTTAATTCATTTTACTTGTTAATTGTTGGGTTCGTAATAAAGTAAAAAGGGGCTTTTTATAGTTTGAGATCTGATTGATTGTAATTGTATCCAGAGAGAATATTTTTTCTCCCAATATTTTAGTTGGTATAAATATTTATTCCAGCCTGAGCAAACAAAATTTCGAGGGACGCATGTACTGATTGCTATAGTTATTTTAAGATCTTTCCATGTGACTCTGGTATATTGATTCCCATCACGATCCGAGAATAAAATAATTTTACATTGACGCAATTAATGCGTCTTTGTAGAAAGATCCGAAACAACGACTCTTTGAAGACAATACTGTATACTATTCTTTTAAAGAAAATTATGAACTCGTCGAGGTCATGACTTGAAAAGAAAATAGGGTGCATGTAAGCGATTCATCATTGGTTACTTTGAGTAGAGTTCATTTCATTCCATCTCTATTTCTGTTTAGAGTTTGTTATTTTTAATATTGACATTTGTGATTCGAGATAACATACTTTCAACCTTCATAATCAACTATTCAATCTAAATTTCGTAAGGCTTTCCTATTAATTTTCCGTATTTAAATTAGTTCCAATTCAATCAAAAATATTTTTTATTTAAAATTACTCGGTTCTTTTCTGTGACTGTAAGAAACACAAAGATCTTATTCTACTAATGTTTTAAAACCTTAAGAGATACGTGTACTCATAGGCATTGTCGCAGCGTCTGTAAATTAGCCAATGCTACAAAATATTTAGGAAGATTTTCAAATTTGATAAAAACTTGTTTTATAGCTAATCTGCATCACACTTGGAATTTTTATAGGCACCTATGAAATGCTTAAGGAGGATAACAACTTTCTATCGATGTAATTTCCATCAGCATTACGCTCAAAAATGGTATAATAAATAACGAAACTTGTGAACAAGTCGGGTATTTCAATACAAACGGAGGATAGTGTACGGAGGATTACTGTGCGTATTTACTTCACAGGTAGTAACCTAAAAGAAACGTGGTGAAATTTTTGAACAAACTTACGTAATTGTATCGCTATTTCCATGACCATTCATTGGAGGATTGCTAGAAGCTGTTAACATTCATATTGCAATCATATATGTAATCCTGTACGTTGGTAGTTGTCAATTACATGCAGTCCCTTAGGGAAAAGCAGGTTACTGATTGGCTAGCCTATACTCTATCACCGCACTGGGTATGCAATCCACGTTAAGTAACTACTATTATTGTTAAATAATATTTTTCATCAAAATATCTTTTTGAAATTTTTGTCTCGTGATTGTTACTTAGGATAGAATACAATTACTAAATTTACGAAGTTAAGTTTTCTTTTCGTAGAACTTAAATTACCTTCAAACAATAGTAAAATGTTGCACAGTTTCAATCTGTGTAATGATTACTTTCTCCTGATTTGGACCAGACATCAAAATATGAAATCAAAATAAAGTCTCAATAATATTAAAGCGTAAAAACCATTAAGCGTCTTAAAAAAATAACAATTAAAAGCAAAACAGCTAAAAGTAGGAAAAATTAAAAATGTAACGATCATTAAAAGATGTTTAAGAGGGATTAGTCGAACACCAAGAGAGGATCACTCAGAATTATTGAGATGGACGTGCAAGAGGATTAAGACTGTCCGTTTTGTAGTTGTTATTAATGCAAAACTGTTAATGGGTTCACCGCGTTTCGGTGAGGAGCTTGTAAATATTTTATTAAAACAAGTTTCTTCTCTCGCTTCCTTTGATCCGATTTGAAAAAAATGTTTGCTAATCCAACATTTTAAGAAGTCAATGTGATTTCATATTTTTGATTTTACTTGTTACGTAACTGTTTGTTAAAATTCAATATAGATTTTCTCATTGATAAGGCATAACTTATGTGGTCCTTAATTGAATATTACAAGAGAACATTAGGAGTAAATGCATCGTTCCTGTAATAAATTCACTGGTTTCAGAAGCCTGATCATTCTAAGTTTATTATGAAAGTAGTTAGAAACCTACTCCAATATCAACGTGTAGGTTTTATTAACAGACCTTTAATCACTAATGCACGTCTTAAATAATCATCGGTGATGAGCAACATTTACTCAAAGAGAAACTGTCGATCAACCGACAGAACAACAACCGGCAGAACACACAATCTCAGAAAGAACCATGTTGATCTTGGCTGACGCACAAGGATGCTTGTGTTATATAAGTTTCTCATCTGGTTACGGAAATTATTTTCCGTTCCTTTCTCTGTGGTTTACTTAAGAAAGAAACAAATAAAATTCACTATAGAACACACTTAGAGCTAAATTACAATTTCCAGTCCACTCACAGAAAGCAATGTTAGCGTGAAGATGTTAACGTTCAAAATGCAATTGTAAGTGATGCATACATACATAGATCAAACAGCTCATGTTAATCAGAGGCCCGCCATGTTGGCTCTTACTGCTTGGCAATCAGAGCTGTGTACTGAGGATTGTCAATCACAGATCCATACCATCAAAGCGCTGCCACCTTAGCAGGCTGCTCATTGTGTTCGATTATTTTAATTACGTAGTTAGCCTAAAATTTAATACCAATGGACGCTAGGATGTTTGGATGTCGAAAACACGCAAAAGTACAATGAAATGTTTTGTAATTATTATATTTATTGTCTTTAAACATTCAATATTTACTCAAAATTAGAGGTAAATAAAACCATGAATATGGATCTACAATACTTCTATTGATAAGAAGTAAAGGTGTGTTTTTATTTGCTGGTACAGTTAAATAATTAATCTGTTTTAAGAAAAGAACACCTAAAGGCAGAACACACAAGTTGATCTTTTTCTTTTTAGTCTTATTGAATGAAAAGCTGTTTTTGTTTTGCTTCCTAAATAATTTTACCCTAACGAATCGTTTTAAAAATTTAAAAAGACATCTTTCCATGAAAACACCATCAAAACGAAAATATTTTCGCGCCGTGAATTGGAATCGTATTATGTTCAGTGGAGAAGCTGTATGTGGTTTTTACTTTGTTTTCCAAGTTGTATTGACAATTCAAACAACCGGTTCGATAATAAATCTACCGGTCAACTGGAAATTGCTGTTTTTAAGCGTATTAGTTTAAATAATTTGTATTCAAGACTTGCTAATCTAAAACTAAACACTCGCCTCACCGCAACAGCAACAGCTGTATGTTACTGCGTCATATGTTCAAACGTTTATTAAACAAAAAGGCAGTTGGCACGAAACAGTACCTGCACGACTCTGATGCTAAGCAGAAAGGCAGTATCTACAGTGCTACTGCATTTTTCTTCCACTTTTGCAGCTCCCACATTTACTTTTGATATTCCTTGAAACTATTACATACTGCTTATAGATCTATTGATGTCTTAAAAACGGCTACATATCCTACAGCTGCAGCTTTCACGATTTTCTGAAACATAATATGTCAAAACCTAAAAATCTAAATGTTTTTAAATCATCATCTTTCGATATAGAGACCACTTCTATTTTGGAGACCACTTCTTGATTCGCTAGTGGACGGATCCTGAGACAAAAACTTGATAAGTTTCGATTATTGACCCAACTGTGGTTGTGCAATGGGTAACCTACTATTCGTACTATTCATGGCCATCGAAATTATTTGTTCACTGCCAGTAAACATTTAAAACGTTGATTGTTTATTAAGGAACGAAAACTGTAAACTGGCCTCTATAGAATTGATAATAGTTATACATTGACAAATGCATACTTAAGAGAAAAGTAAAGTAATTTGCATGGGAAATAGTTGTTTAAAATTACGTTTAATATCAAAGGATCCTATAAGTTATAGGTGATTTATTTCCCGTAATAACTTAACGCTTGAACTATAAAACTATTTGGGAAACCTACACAATGTTACTTGCAGTTTACATACTCCCGGCAAGTTACTGTGTTATATATAAGTTTCCCATCTACGAATAGAACAAGACACAATATCTCAACTTGAACACTCAAATCGAATTTGGCATGAAGTGAGCACAGATTCTGTCAACAGCTGGAGGGTTGTACTACCCGGCGGGGGGAGGTACACCCACGGCTACAGGGATGTTAGTACGCCTGTAACTGTTCAAACAGCCATCTGAGAGGATTGGAGCAGATATATGCACAGGGACAGATTGGGTTTGTTGATTAAATTGCCGAGACTGTCTAATAGCGTTCAATCTATATCTGGAACTTGCTCTGTTATCTGGTTTAAGATGCGTATTACTAACTAAAACTACGGAGCACATTTATATTAATATACATTCTACTTCAAAATGTCTAGAGCTAAAAACAAAATAATTAATGGAAAAAATATGTACAAATTATTGTTAATGGTCGTTTATATTATTAACCATGCTGAATGGCCATGTGAGTTATGGTGCTATCGTAATTTCTTTTGGAAAGTTCAACAAGATGCATTAGGTCCTAGCACGATTTCACAACTTAGTTAACTGAAATACGTTTTTTAAACTGAAGTTATATCAATGCTTACGTACTGTAAAACCGGTAATGGGTTTAGATAAAATAAATACAGGGGTTAACGGAAAATAAACGAAAGTCTAAAACTCTTGTTTTATTATAAACAAAATATTTATTAATATGGAAGTGTTTCATTAATGTTGGTGCTGGAAAATTTTGCTTTTCAAGCCGATGACCCTGGCTGGTGTAGCATAGTTTGTTGTCATGCGCTGGGTTACTCGCAGAGAAGAATGCGATATGTATGTAGGTGAGAGAATGGAATTTTTTTTAAATATATTTTTGTATTGAATTGAAAGCATTATTATGTTTTTAAGTAACAAGTTTATAATGTTTTTGTTGTGTAATATATTTATGTATAGATTGTTTGAGCAGGTTTACCTCTTGAAATAAATATTGAATAAAGTAATAAAAAAAATTATTAATAAGCTATCGTCTCTGGAAAATTCTGACACCGTTAAATCAAACCCTTATTCAAAACAGCAACAATTCTTTTTTCTCATTGCGTATACTAAACATGGGGGTCAATATAAGCATAAGAAACAATTATCAGATAGCATAACATATTAATATACTAATCAGCACTTCCGCAGGCATGTTCGCTTTCATCTGAGATCGGCGTGGTCGTCAGCCCAAACAACATCGTCGGAGCTATGCTCCAGGGAGAGGGCAACTGGAACTGTGTCCAGCACTACGTCCAGGCCATTCTTCGGGCGAAAAAGGTCGACCTCGATCGGCCTTAATCCTCAGCTTTTCCCCACGGAGGTTGCCCTAGCGGCGTAATATCAAAGGCCTAGCCCGAAGTAATGTGTGAAACAGTTCCAGGCTAGTGTCCTCGGTGCCGACGGGGGTGGTTTAGTCGGTAGTTCACGGGACATCGAGCTCGTGGGAGTCCGACACTACTGAGGGGACATTGAGCCCCTCAGTGTGCGTAAATGCATTCCACCTCCTAACCAAAAAATAAATAAATAAAAATACTAAGCAGCATTAGAAATTAATTAGACTATCCTTAATCTTTTAAGTTCAAAGAAATTCAAAAGAAATTCAAAAATAATCCTCATTGATGATTGTTAGGTCGGGGGCTGTTGTCCAGAGGAGATCACAGCAACGTTTCTTCCATCACCACTGGTGTCCGTGTCTTCTTGCTGTATCCTAGAGGAGATCCCAGAGGAGATTAGGGCAACCACTGAAGTCCCTCTGGGGTTAGTCCTGCCTTCACCACTGCTCGTTAGCGACAGGTGTTTATCCAGTCGTGGTTGTCCAAAGGTTGAAAGTCCGTAGATTTTTATAAAATAATTTTTTTCGTCCCAAATTTTAAAATACATGAAAAAGTGTTTGAAATTAAAGGTGAAAATATTAGTGCCTTCGATCAAAGGTTGTTCATTGTTATGTTTAAGTTGTATAATAAGTAAGTTTAAACAAACGAATCTAAAAAAATTCTTAACTGGTTGATTTAAACAACTGCTTTACATATTTTTTTATAATTATGGAAATTTTTAAACATGATACTCACCACACAAATACTAAAACAATAAAACCATAAAAAGAAAACATATCGGGATGAATTATGGTTTTGTAAAGCTACAGTATTATTATTTTGACAGTTGTCTGCAATTTTCATATAAAGCTATTATAGTACACTTTGGTTTTGATATGCTGTTCAAAGTTAATGAAATGGGCCGTGATTGTTCCTTCAGAATTTCCTAAGGATTTTGGGTACGTGCACTGAGTTAAGATCCTTGAAAAAGCACATAAAGTGGGTTTAAAACTACAGCTTCGTAACAATATTAACCCAATAACTTCCATAATCATAATTTTCTGCAAAAACCACGTTATTATTTAATTTGTAGATTAAATAAAATATCTGATCTTATAATACTTAATAAAACTCAAAAGCTACCTGCTCTGACAGATTCTGCTTTCAGATATCTCATTTCATTACTTTATATTTTTAGATTAAATCTGTCTGTTTCACTCTCCATTCCATTTTTTACTCACTGGTTTTAATCAACCGCTCTAAAGTGTATGATAAAATTTAAAATCCCGCTTTGGAGTTGATTTTATCTCATTGAAGATGTTGTTCTCTTTTGATGCTTTTTGAGAAGATGGTTTGAGCAGTGAAGGGGATGTTATTCAACGGTGTAAATATTACACGAATAATGAAAGTTGATTGTCCCAGAACTCATTAATACCCGTTGTTACGTCTGGTATAAAACATGAATGGCTTTGATGAAATAATGAAAGCCATTGAAACAAGTCGTAAATCCGAATGATTGCGCAGTGAAGACGGTTTTGAACAATAGACAGTAATTATGACGACGTCCATTATGGAAATATGCGTCTTTTGATCGAAGTTTTATCCTTAAGGTAACCTAAATATATGCATTCCTTTAATTTTTCATATGGAATCTGTAAATTTATCACACTTGAAGCTCTTTTCATAGTTCAAAAGAGCATTATTTAGAAAAATGAAAAAATCACTTTTCACGTTTGTTTTTTACAGGACATTTTATTTGGTAATAGCTATTAGGAAGCTACCGGTAATAATTTTTCATAGTACCAATTTCAGTTATTCGGATATTTCATTAACAAGTTTGGTGTATTGTTAACATCTTAAAGTAACGTATTAATGCTATTCCAACTGCTACTTCACTTACCAAAAATAGGCACTTAAAAATATAAATAAAATCACGTCTTTGAAAGTATTAAAAATTTTGGGATTTTCTTCATCATCGGCGCTTTTAAATGAACCTGAGGCAACTTTAAAAAGGGGTTGACTAGGTTAAAACAGTTAATCTCTAGGAAAGAAATGCATGGCACGTTTAATATTTGCTTATTTGCTAATCCACGAAAGACGACTAGGATTTGTTCAGTATTGTAAATAAATTATTTTAAGCAATATTTCCCGTCAGGAAAACGTTCAAGAAGGCAATATGGTGATGCAAATCCTCTAATCTGCTAAGTCTTGCCATGCGGAACGCGCCGTAAACTGAGCCAGAGGATGTGACATTAACGTTTACGGGGCTGTAAAAGTTGAGATAAAGGAAGCGTAATATTCACATGAAATCTCCAAGTTTACGCATATGGGTATAATTTTCTTAATCGTTATTGTGTAAATCCGTTCTTCAGTTATTTAGCTCAGCCGGTGATTGTACAACATCTCTGCATTTTGTAACTTGTAGCTAGTAGATGATAACTTTCTACTGATATCCACCGGTTGAAAAGAATTGAATTTTTTGTTCTGTTTTTTATTTGCAGCTTACTCGGAATTGCAAGGAAGTATTTTGTTATAATGAGTAAGAACAAGCATTTTGTAAAACAGTCGCTTTCCATTCTGGACGACAGAAACAATGTGAAGTAATGAGCATCACAGAAATACTCATAAATAAGAGTATTTTAATCCGCTGGTGTTAACTTTATTTTATAATTTAACGGATGGTTTTAAAGGCAAATATATCTGATTAGCTCGGTAAAAATGAATTACCAACTACTAAAAACTTAAAGGTTATATACAGTAAAAAAATATTAATGAATAATGGATTCATACATTATCACATAAAGATTTACAATACTAAAAGTTTACGTTATAATAAATAACGTCACGAGCATTGAAGCACTAACACAAATCCGTATTTACAGCTTATAAAATGCCAACGTTACAAAGTTAAGAATTTATTTTAAATTGCTTATTTTGACGCCCCTAATAATAATCATGGGGCGGTAGCACATGGTTTGTTATGGTCCTGAGACCATAATAAAGGTTGTTGAAATTGAATTTACAAAGTGCTCGACATTTTGTTGATCAAAATTTAAGTCATGCGAGAGCTGAAAAATTAAAGCTAATTTATTCGTTCCCGTGAGTCAATGAGTGATAAAATTACATTCAGATGATAGAGTGATTTAAAATAAGTAATTTTAATGCAAGCTGAGGTTTAATTTAATTCTTTTTAGCTCTGTAATATTCTCAGTAAGACACATGTATTCGCAGTTAAATTATGTCGGCATCTCGCCGTTTAAATAGGTTCGCGCTTTCAGCAATCTAAATTCATGATCCATTCCTATCTTATAACAGCTTAATATAACCCATAGCCATGATGCATGAAAAATAAACCTGAACCAAGAATCGTGTGTTTCCACTATACAGGCAAGTCATAAACATTTCCCGTCTTGTCCCTCCATGCATATTTGATGAAAGTCGTAAAACATTTTATGAAGGTATATGTGGGCCTTGTTATATGGGTCGATTGTCATATATTCCCCACACATTTAAGAAGGGCTCAATCTTATGGGTTTTTTGGTCCTATGGTTTATAGGGATCAGAAACATCAAAAAAATAACACATTTTTGTCCTTCAAAAAAAGGTCGACAGAATTATCGCTGACATTTGTCTAAGAGAGCCTTGAAAACCGGACTTCAATATTCTTACTTTTTTCTGATATTTACATTTTTCAAACATTGATTTTTTTAAACTATAGCATTTTACAGCCTCTTATCCCACAGTCTAAACATTGCCTCAGAAATACCTCCAAACTAGATATTCGCTACCATAGTACTTCCTTTTTCAAGCACCATACCTTTTATAACGCCATTGCACTTTTCAATTCCCTCCTTGATTTTCAGATTTATGATGCTGACTTTGTTGCTTTTAAAATGAAAATTAAGGTGTTTTTACACCTTGTTTTAGTTTGTAATTTTAATTTGTATTAACATGGACACCTTGTTTTAGTTTGTCAAAGAATTTGAGGATAGTTACTATGCATTTATTATAAATTTTTGTATTTATTATTTTAGTTATGACGCAAGCCAATTCATGTCCTTATGTTTTATGGTAATAAAGGATATTTTACTTTGACTTTATTACGCTAGATCGCTTCCAGTTACCAAACTGATAGTTTTAGGATGAAATGTAAAGCTTCTTTGCATAGTTTTGTTTCTTCTTTGATTGTATTAATCAAAATAGACCTATTAATTAATAAATAGAACGATTTAGCAATTAACTAAGGTTATTTTTTCAAGCATATTCCACTCAATGATTTGTTTGTTATTAAAATATAATTTGGCTGGAATTTCGTGTGTTTTTTAATGAAAGGAGAAATCCAATCAACTGATATTTGTTATTTTTTATTTGAATGAAACGAAGTTAATTTAAACTTAAAAACCTCTTAAAGCAACTTTTAAAATAGCAAAATCAGCAAATATTTATTGAAATTCATAACATTTATTGAACAAAATGTATTACTCTCTATCAAATCATTTGCTGATGTTTAGAACTGAAACTGTTGCTGTGTACTGGTAACACCTGTCCTACGTAATAACACAGAGCTACGTACTAACCTATTTCACTACATGAAGGTAAAACTAGATCTACTTAAACACAAATATTAAATATTCGACAGTCGAGTTTTGCAAAGAATCTCCTAACTTTCTGATGGTAAAAGGCGAGTTAAAAGGATGATTCAGTCTTCGACGGCCAAAAGCGAAAAGTGCGACCGTAAAGGGTGACAGAGAGCTAAGGGTGATCCATGGTTCAGAGGAGGGGTAGGAATTGTTCTGAAGGGAGGGAGGGAGAGGGGAGGGTATTGTGGCTGTTGATTCTACCACCCTCCAAAGCCACGTGCACACTATGTGGAATACACGGGTCCGCTAAACACGATCTATTGTTACTTTGGACTTTTTATAATCGTAATCCCTCTAATAATTTGTTCAGTAAGCTCAAAGCTGATACAGATTTTATGAAAGTGAATTTTAAATTGTACTTTTCACATGAAGTTTTAATAATGGCCGTTGCTTGATTTTATTTGTTGTTATTGGATAGGTTACAGCTGAATAATTTTTCTAATTTCATTTTGGCTCTGGGTATTATATAACTTTTTTGAAATCCATGTTCTATTACTTTATGCATAATCTTAGTCAATTATTATCCTTTGGTTGTAAAACTTAATTATAATGATAAACTAAAATAAATGAAATCGATGGCATACGTTTCAAATACAAATTTTTTGGTCCTATGGTTATTAAACTTGGTCCTTTCTGTTTTAAGAAAGTGTCATATGACTCATATTAACTGTTACTGTATAAAATTATATTATTATTTATTAAAAATACAGGCTTAACTCATGTACTCTTTTTTGATTTTCCCTTTGAATATACGAGACGAATTATTGATCCACAATTATAAGATAATTTTGTATAATTTTATGTTTTTTTTTATTAAAAATGTATATTTTTAGGACTAAGCGAAATATATAATCTCCTTCTATAAAGTTAAAATATAGTCTTGATTTACATATAATTCTTCTAGGAAAACTGCTCGCACATGACGTGTTTTGTATGAATCTTGAACATGTGTACTTTACCAAAGAGCGCTCGAGTTTTGGTGAACTTCATTTTTAACCCTGCATGATCAAATCTCAGGGTTGTCATTTTTTTACCAAAATAATCCTATTCCGAATGTTTCTTTTTTCTGTGAGGTTCCTTTACCGATCATAAGTTCTTTATTTTTCTCTAGTTAAAAAAACTTTATTGGGGGATTCAAAACAACCCTAAACACCCGCTTTACATTCAAACCCATCACGTTTGGCGAGTTAATATCCCGGATGACAAACGCCGCCAGCTGGCGCTGATTTACGCAAGTCACCTGTTGACAGTTACCATAATCCCCGTGTCCGGCAGTAAAGTGATCATCCATTGTTTTACGACCTGCAGTGGTGATAAAACTGGATTCGACCCTGCGAACGCCACCCAGCACGGCTAGGGATGATCTGTCTCGAGGGTTGACAGGGGATGAATCTAAATAAAGCTTCAGTTTCTGTTTCTGATGTTTTCTTACAACTATTACACTTAGAGAAAACGGGGTTCACTGAGATGACCCAGAGCCTAATGTAGTTTATGGGCGAAACACCAGAAAGGTTTTTTTATAAAACATACGCACGCAGATACCGATAATATTAATTAATTCAAGAAAATACAGATCTCTAATGTCAGCATTTAAAACTCGGTTTGTGAAGTTCATACTTTTAATCCTAGTGCGAAATTGTTTAAGATATTTGCCTGACTAATATATTACATTATCTATTTATACTTAATTAATACGCTAGGGCTTACTTGTGAGCAAAACTCTTCTTATAGTTCTAAACCGATTTTAATAATTCCGCAGGTATCTTTGAAAAAAACTTTAAATTTAGTAGGAAATGTACTCTTAATTTTTATAGTTAGACTAAAGAAAAACGCCATATAAAAGTTTCATATTTGTCCGTAGGATTAAACATAGAAATAACAATTTAATGGAACAGCATATTATAACCTACAGTGTAGCTTCTTCGGATCATATGAAGGACATAAACTAAATTTTAAACTACTATGCAGCTCGTGTCCACTAATATAATTGTACGCTATTAAAAATAAATCAGAAAACATAAAGGAATATTATACAAT
Organism: Flexamia atlantica; assembly: GCA_035578135.1. NCBI lineage: Eukaryota > Metazoa > Arthropoda > Insecta > Hemiptera > Cicadellidae > Flexamia > Flexamia atlantica. The sequence goes on from JAQJVK010000011.1 coordinate 16,700,000, forward strand.
AAAAACGTATTTTATTACTAATACGAAGCTCACCCCCATTTTGTAATAATTTAAGGCGATTATGAATTAAATATGAGTGTTGATCATATGACAGTCTTTTTGTTGGTAAAGAATAACTGATTCGTTTGCAGGCTCAAATTAAGAGCCTAATTTGTTATTCAATTCAATTAATGGTTTTCGATGCTTGATCACTTGCAATTAATGTCATAAGCAGTTCTCTTATGTGTCTTAGTTCCTACAGATAAACTATAGTGAATGAAGGGCACACTATGACGTCGCGTGTGAAGTTAACGCTACCTTTTTGTATGGTTTTATTAGGTTTACTTGAATGCAAATAATTTTAATCAAAATATATATTAATAAATCTAGATTACTCTGAACTTTTCCATAGGATTTGTCAAGAATCATTTATACTTTTTGTAATTTTTAAGCTTAGCAAAACCAAATTTTCAAATTTTTAACATGAATGAGTTAGAATAACGCTAATCAAATTAGCACTGTTGTCCCTACCAAAAACCCAGACCGCCAACCAGACAACCAGATGGTTGTCTCTAAAAATTCAAATACAACTACACAATTACATTTTAAAACTAATTAGGTAACGTGTATAACAAAGCATTGTTTCCGTACACACTGGACTCCACAATGCTCATTATGTTTTTAAACTTTTCTTTAAATATACATTTTACAATATTTTTACGTATGAATTCAATCTTAATCAATCCAGGTTCGTGACTTTAAAATGTTCGTTTTAAATGTTAAACGACATTAAATAACAATAAACCCCTCCTAACTCTCCACTCATTATAGAATAAAATGAGTGAACAATCATGTCACATCACTTCAAACAATCCCATAATGCAACAGCCAACAGCGGACCGCCGGTGGAGGGGGAGGGGTAATTCAACAATTCCTCGATGTAACCGTGAGAAACACTCAACTCTGTCAACAGATGTCGCAGCCTCCGCGACACGCGCCTGCGACTCTCGACTTCGACGTCCGCGGCGCTGAGTGCGCACTGCTAATGGAGGGGAAAACCACTCCTGTACCACTTCCGGGACATGTAATGAAGCGTTATGGTATTGACGTCATCCTATTTGTTGATAGAGTCAAAGTTATTGAAGATGACCCTCTAATAAGTAATAAAGTAACCATACAGTTTTTAGGGTATATACTTCACAACAAAATGTGTATATAGAATTCTAATACAAGAATGTTTGTATGATCATTTGTTAACGTTTCACTGATTTTTACAATCTGGAATGTTTTCTTGGTGGGAAGTTCTCGAAGAACGTAAAGCGTCTTGAAAGGTTTTAATTAATTGTTACGTCCATTTCAATTATTTTTATATCTAAAGCTCCACTATAAAGGTACCGCTTTAAATTTATGAAAATATTAAATAAAGTGTTTTTATTAACATTCCTCATATATAAGTTTATTTTAATTTTTGCTGAATATGAAAAAACTAGACTAATTATACAGTAATACGGATTGAGGTCAAGCCGATTCTCTTTGATAATATTTGTATCACAATTGCCTAAATAACCTTAATATTAATGTCATTATAAACTGGTATTATGAGCTTGTAACTTCAAATGCCCAGATGTGTGATGACCCTGGTTATTTAAAAATTAATAGCAGATAAGACAATAAAATCGATATGAACAAAGCCAATCTATTATCGTGTATATTGGTTAACGTTTTAAAGGTATAGTAAATGTTTTGTATTACAATGAAATTACTGTTTATTCATGTAATGAGAGTGACAAAGATCTAGATATTTCCAAATTTTGAACGTAGAATCTTTAATTGTGCTTTAGTTTGCAGGTCGAGTTATTTAGTGAAGACTAGTTTCCACAATAACTAAGTGGACACAATAGTGGACAGTAACACTTTTAATCGAAAGAGAACAAAAGAATGTTTTCTACTATCCTATTGTCTGGTCTCCGTAGAAACCAGGCTTGAATGGATTTAGTTATATTTGTGTCAAAACAGTCTTTATTTTTCTCAGTATTTACTGCAGTAAACAAACTAAAAAATTAGTTTAGTGAATTTTACAGAAATACATAATGATTTAATTATTTCTTAAACTCCTTGCCGAATTGGGGTCAAAGAGAGTGTAAAAGTAGGCCTATAATATCGACTCAGAATATCTGAAATAAATCAAAATTTATTTCATTAAGCGGGTTTTCAGTAAATCTGTCCTAAACTATTATGAAGTTAGTGAAAAATGAAGATCGTAATTTTTCAGATTAGAACAAGCATAGGCATTGTGTTTTATGCTAAGCCCAACCGAAGTAAAGCAGCACAAACAGTCATTTGGTAAAGCAATGCCAACGTCTACAGATGGGACCAGGCATAACGTGGGATTAGATATTTTATGAGTGTGAAATCTCAAAATATCTTCAAGAAGGGGCCGCATTATATTGCCGGATGAATTATATGAGACATATCCTTAGAAACAGGACAGGAGAACTATGCTATTTATTGCGGATCCAAGAATTTATGCTTCGTTACCAAAAGTCGCAAGAAAAATGAAACGACTGGACCAATTCGTCCCCAATGAAAAGTCCTTTGACAATAGATTGAAATTAAAACGGGGTTCTATCAAACAAGTTGTTTTTTTACATCAATGTTTTACGATAAAATTCTCTTAATTATCATCAACAAATTAATTATTTCAGTGAATGAATAATGAAGATGAAAATTATTTTATTTACTTATTTTACTTAAACACTTCCATCATTTGCATTTAACAAACATAGCTGCTCATGGTAAAATTTTAAAACATATAAATGTACAAAAAGTCAAAAATGTTTTTGGTTATAAAAGTATAAAGCATCTGGTTAAACGTAGCAACACCTAAAATTATAGCCAGTTTATACAATTTATTTTGTATATAAACCTTTTCACTTCCCGCAGAAAGAGATTGATTCCATTAAGCCACTTTGACGACATAATGCAACACAAAAAAAAAAACAAAATTAATATTTGTAGTAGTGTTTGATATTCGTATAGATATATATAAAACATTTTATGAAAAATAAATAAAAGAAAACATAACATATATCATATTTTGCACTCTTGAATTGACCCTGAATGTTGATAGCCTCTTGAAGTGACATTAATGCTATTGAAAAGGGGTCAAAAAGAATAACCGTTGTCCAGTCCTCTCTTGGAATACATATTTGAATATTTTTTAGTTCCCCTTCCGAATTATATTATCATAACTCTAGAAACAAATCTAGTGGAAATTTGGGCTATAAATTCCACATGTTTTGGTTATGTCGAAAGTGAGAAAATGAAAAAGTTACATGAAACAACATGAATATTTTTTTAATCTGAATATGAATATTTTACAGTGTATCTGATTATTTAAATGATACAAGTTAGTTTTAGTTACCGCATTTATCTTTTCTTTATATTCTATTGTACTAATTCTTTGTATTTAATGTTCTGTGAACATTTATTTTGTGACGTTTGTCAATGCTGTTTACAGTCGGATGACAATAAATGATTGATTGATTGATTGATTGATTGATTGATTGAATAGTAACCAACCAAAAGTATGTGAGCTATTTTAAGAACAACGTCCCTGGTCACTCCTTTTTAATTCAGTTCAAAAGAGTAAATTCGATCCCTGTCCGAAATCGACCACCTTTCCTCATAGTTAGTGACAAAAACTAATTCACAGTAATGCATACAAATAAATAGTTTAAAACGAGATTTTATCACATTATACATAAAATATTACGGTATGGTAGGGTCTTTTGTCCTTTCCAAAGTACATCAAATAGTATATCTTATTTTACTGGTTTATTTGAAAGCTGTAAGTGGGGGATAAATAGCAAAAACGTTTCATCAAGACATATCGATACTGAAGAAACTGGTAAAGTAATCCTTAAAAAATATAACGTAATAGAATATTTCTTTCTAGTATTTAAGTACATAACAAATTTAAACCCTCACAACTCTACCAAACACCAAATATTAAGTACACATAAAGTAATAATTCCCAACACCAGTCGGGCCGATTCGAGGCGCAAGTCACGTATACGAAATATATGGGCAGAAGCACTCAAGGGGCTTTAATGACTTGCAAAACGATCCGAAGGGGGCGGCTGGTTTTTCAATACGTTTGTTAAAACCGGAAACGTAAAAGTTGTCGGAGGCTATTACCGCTCGAACAATGCGATTGTGTCAGGGTTGTAGCGGCGAGAGGGTTGACACTAACAATCGAAATGAAACCGGAAGCTGCGCAAACAGCGGGCTAAGAGGCGTGTGCGAACAAATTGAGGGGGTTTCACTGCGATATCAATCTTGTCCGAGTCACTAGTATAGAACAAATCGTGTAGTGCGAAGGGTTAGTTATTCGATAGGGAGTTAGTGATTATTCGATACTTGTTTCATACATGTTCTCAGAATGTGTTAAACATAAGGCTATTGAAATGAACATTAAGAAAAGTCCAAATATATATATATATATATATATATATATATATATATATATATATATATATATGTATTACCAGAAAAGGTTGGAAGACACGATGTGTCCAAAAAAATGTGTCACACGAAATTATTGTTTTAAAGCTTAGCAATGGTTTCATTATCAAAACATAGGGTTACAATATTTAATACTTATTATCTTATTATTACCTTAGACTATCTTAGATACCAGTATACTTTACTTTACTTACTTCAATACTTTACTTACTGTTTTTACTTAATTCGTCCATCCCTCATATGGAAGGTTTTCGATTACCAAATTTCTTCACTTACGATATTTTAGGGAGGGAAACAAATCCAAATGCAACTGATCATGGAGTAAAATTATCAGTTTTTGCAGTCATTAGAGCTTATAAAGCTATTAAGTAAATGTAAAAAATAAAGCAAGTAATTGAAAACCAAACATGGTTTTATTGCACCACATATCAATATGGTGAACCAATAAATATATAATGTTTATCAAACAACAAATACCTGAGGAAAAAGACTCGTAGTAAAAAAAATTAAATAGAGGTCAACATAAGATATTTGTCTGAGCCTAGTGTTAAAGAAAAATTTAAAATGTACATTAAATTAATCATGTGATATGTTTCGTTTATTATTCGTAAATTAGAGTATGAAGCAACAGTAATTTTAAGTTGTTTAAAGAACATTTAATAATAAATAATTTAAGAGATATGAGTCAAACTGACTAATAATACTATAGAAGAGTACTCATGTAAAAAAAATAGTAGGTCTTAAGGATTAAGTAGTTTTAGCCTACTTAGTGAAATGTGCAAAAGGATTAAGCCCAAAGGACTCAGTATTCAGCCCTAAAAACCCCCAGAGGTGATTTTTATTTTATTTTTTTATGTATTTATAACTATTGACGTTTGCTAAGCAACTTGTAACAATTGTATTATAACAAATAAGTTTTCTTAGTTATGAAAGGATTCAAAGGAAATGGTACGATAATAAAATAAAAGCCATTATAAAAAATTAATACAAAATGTAGAATACAAAAGAAAAAACTACATGGGTGAGGTTAAGTTTGATTGTAATTATCATTACACCTTCAGGGAGATGAGTGTATCGAGTGGTAAACCACTTAAATGTAGTATCAGAAATGAAAAGGCAGTGAATAATTTTAAATTACGATCTTAATGCAACGAGTGGCATTGGAAATTTATTAGCACGCTCTCTATGGGTGGTACGGCTTTGAACGAATGCTCGTACCTCCACCTGTTCCAACATATTTTATGTAACAGTGTAAATGCCAACCAAGTTGTCGCTTCTACCGTTTGTAATTCTAAGCGCTTGTACTTCACGATTCATTATATAAGCTGCTAAACATTATAAAATCAAATTAAATTACATCTTCATGCGAATTTCACCCAGGGCCGATATCTCCAGTTTAAACTAAAATATTTTCTCAGCCTAGAAATTTTGAAATACTACACACAATTACCAGCATTTTGTTTACAAAATGTGTTTGTACCGTTTAATTCATTTATGACCACCACTTAAATGTGTAAATAGTACATTGGCGGCTGAAGATAATTTGTGAATAAATCGAAAACAGTCCCAATAAATATAAATTGGACAAAGTTGGCTGAAAATTGCTTATTTTATAAAAAATAACTATTTCAAATTTCAATATTACAGTTACAATTTTAGTTTGAACCAGATTTTAGTTCAAACTAAGCTTAAGAATTCGGCCCTAAAAGAAAATAAATATTAATAGTTTTTTCATGCTGATATGAGCATTTGGCTTTATAAAACTCCCAATATAGCTTACATAAACAATTGACAAGTTATTCTTCGTAGCGAATGTATGTCGGGGGTTAAGTTTATGTCAAGTTTTTTACCTAAAAAAAATGATACGTTTAAACTAAGATAAGATTAAAATTATTAAGAAAACATGCATTGGGTTTTTATTTCATCACTAATTTGAGGTGCTGATTATTTTCAGTGTAGGAGAGTAGCGCACTACAAGTAGCGGTGCTACAGTAGCGAACTACTTTTTTAGTAGCGAAGGCCGTAGCGCAGCTACATTTTAAAATACGTAGCTTGTAGCTGTAGCAGCTACTATTTGAGTAGTGAGTAGTGAAATAATTCGAAGCTACGTTTCCACTACTTTTCTAATAGAAACTTTTATATTTTTTTCGAAACGGATTTTTACAAAACCATACGAAGATTTTGAGTCAAACGTGATGTGCTTTGTTGTATTTCTTATGAGTGGTGATTGTAAATGATTTTTTGTTCCTGTAACCAATTGCCCCTTACCAAAAACCAACATCAAATAAATTGTGGGAGTTCACTATTGTCGTCCATAATGCCGTAACCGACTTGTCCAAATATTCGGACAACTATTAACAATATAAGGCCTTGTGAGAGCGAAATAGAAACGAGTGAGCGAACGCCATTAATACAATTTAGTATTGGCCTGGATTCGCTGGATCCGCCCTTATTTGGTGATAATGAGCTTGCTCCACAATAGATCAAAATAATCAAAACAATGTTAACCACTGTTGCGGCTAAAGCCACCGATGCGGCGCCGTGTGAAGAGACGACCACGACGGGTATTACTCGTAAATGAGAGTGTAAAGCAACACTGTTTTCACTTCTTTAATGACCATTCAAGAGTAAACAATCAAGGCGATATGAGTCAAAATATCTTATAATACTATAGAAAAGTACTCATATAATAAATAATAGTAGGTCTTTAGCCTTAAGTAGCTCTAGCCTACATAATGAAATGTGAAAACAGATTACGTCCATAAGAGACTCGGTACGCAGACTTGCTACACAACTTGTAACAATTGTATTGCTGCAATTAAGCATATTCCATTATATTCTATTCTACTCTATTCTATTCCTATCAAATTTCATAAATATTGTACCATAATTGTGTTTTTTTTGCTACTGGGGTCCCCAAAACGGTTATCATGGTCTCGGCCTTAAGTCTTGCTATGAAACATACGGTAGTAGCTTATCCTTTAAGGGAATCGCTAATAACAACATTTTTTGTTCTATAAGGGTTGAATTAGGGTATCTGCCACCTCCTTCCCCAAGCACTGCACCCGCCGCTGAACCTTCTTTACAACCGCAACCCTCTTTCCCTTGAGAGTTCTAATATAATTTGGTTGTAAACTGGTTTGGTGGTAGATGTGCAAGATAATAGAGAGTTTATTTTTGTGACAATTTAATCTGGGAATTGTAATTCCAACATTCATCCTCGTTTTAGTTGGATAGGTGTGTTGGATTTCAGTAAAAATATGGCTTTTATTAGCCATGAAGAATGGAATTTGATATTTTAAGATAAAGCTTTCTTATTGTAAACACAGGGGAATATTGAAAACAGTTTATGGACCGGGAATCCTTGGTATATTCTTAGATTGATTTTATTTACAGATCTTTGAGTTACTGCTAGGGGCTCAAGAGTCAATGCCAATAAATCAACAAATTTAAATAATTAAAACAATAAATTTAGTTCATTTTCGAACGATAAAATGCTTTCCTTTTGTGATTAATGAAAATAGAGGGGTAAGTAAATTTATTGGTTTACTAGAAATTGCTTAAAATATTTACTAGCTTGAATGATAACAGAAAAATAGCTAAATTATTTATCGACTTGAATTCGGCTTTTGACGAGGCATTGCAAATCTTGCTGCACTGTTACATCCCAGGCGACATGTGGTTGTTTGAATATGTTTGTAAATTTTATAAATGATATGACAAGCAGCTGTGTAAACTGTAGCTGGCTATATAAAAGTGAGAGACTCAACTACTGAGTCTATACAAGATGAGAATCTACGTGCTGTTTGTCTTTCTCCTGTTGAGTAAATAAGCCATGATTATTAGACAATATACAAAATTTTTATTTAGATATCGTCAAAAATGCAATGCCGTCACGTTTTACAATGTTTTTTCTTCTCTAATTCAGTACTTCTTCTCTCCTCCAGTCCAGGAACTCTTCCATAGAACATAATGGCAGGTTGCTGAGTTATTTTGTCAGGGATGTCTTCAGTTGCTTCCCGTGCAGTGTTTTCAGGTTGTCCGGTAGAAAGTTGAAGAATTTCATACCCATATATCACTGATCTCACAAAAGGGCGTAATTCAATTTTTGCCAATTTGGAGTTATATATTGTAAAGCATGTATTTCAGCGCCTATTTTCTCGTCTAAAAACGGCGTATCTGTAAGATGATAAATAGAAAAGTTTTAAGCAAAAAACGTTTAGTCGTATCTCATCCTAGTAGATATTTTGTTTCCGCGAATGGACAGGGTGGTCTGATATAATTTATCACCTTCAATATTTTGTTATGTGAAAGGTTGTTTTTTACGTTACCAATAGTAGTTTTCATCACTAGGAGCGAAAGTGGCTCTTTTTGGTACGAGATCGTAATTTACAGAGAGGCGCAGCCGAGCTTGGAAATGCGATCGAGTACCAAGGAGACACTTTTGCTCCGTGTGATGAACAACTATTTTCATCATTATGTATGAATAAGCATTTAATCGTTAAAAAATTGACTACATAATTTTGAGGTTATCCAAAATAGTCATCGTCATTTACACATCTATTAGTTGTTTACACACACAAGTTAAGAAATCGTTCAACCTTTCAAACGAAACATAAACTAATTTTGATATTAGAGTACGGTAAAATTTACCATATGCTTTTTCAGTACTCCTATTCGAAGTGATCCAAAAACGATCATTCTGCGTACGATTTAGAGAACTAAAAATGGCTGTTTTCGGGACAGTATGATGAACAAGTTTATGCATGATACCTTGTCATATTGTTATTTGTTACAAAAGATTATAATTAGCATGTTAACTTATTATGTTGGTATGTTGTGACTTGTTGAGCATATTATATCATAGTTCATGTGTTCGCATATATTCTGTTTTTAACTTATGCTAGGATAGTGAGAGCAGTGCTTTGGAGGTCCAGTAGAACTTGCATTATGCCAGTAACTAAGTGAGGTATAGGGAAGCTCTCTGCTAGTAGCTAACTGACTAAGACTGATGATATAAATATATTACAGATCTTCATCACAGTCTAAGAAAAAATACAGTCCCGTTAGTTCTTCGCAAAAAAGTGCCTCTCTTACGCAACCCTGATGGTAGCACGCAAGCACAATTACTTTGTCCACAATAAAATCACATGCTGTTTCACTATCTACTGTCAAACAACAAATCAAATCAACAAATTATCAAGTCAAGTTTCGACATTCAAATGAAATGCCCCCGTTGCAGCAGACCTTCATACTCAGCGAATTTCAAATGCTTGAATAAATCATTTACACGTAGCCTCACATCAAGTATAAATTAATGATCATCTGTAAATAACCATGCAAAATTATTATCTATAATAAAATAGGAAGTGAGTATGCAGATTTGCTGCCACATAAATTTAAAAATGAGGTGATTTCAGGCTTCAACCCAGTAGATCTCAGTTAGATGAAGTCACATTACCAAGACTTTGGGAGATTTTTGCTGATATGTTACCAAGATACGTTGGGATATAAGCAAACTACAAAATGTTTTATTTATCATTAGGCTAACATGGGAAATGAGTATGTAGGTTTGCTGCCACAAAAATGTTAATATCCGGGATTGTAGACGAAAATAAATTAGAACTCGTCTTTATGAAGCCCTAAACTGAGTTTTATTAAGATATGTTAAGAAATAAGCAAGGTATATAGAATTTGGTTTATTATCCATTAGGTTAACATTAAGACAACGTGATGTGTTACCACTCTTATTGTCTCGGGGACCAATGGACATAGAACAATAATTAAAATTACCAAATTATTTGTTTTTTTAAGCTAAATTCAACAGCGTAAATAACAATTGGATTATTTTACATTTTCTGTGTAAAATTTGCAAAAAACATGTTTGGAGGTTCCCACCCCCTTAACCCCCATTCTGATGTTTCAATCAGGCTGGCTGTCGAACTCATCCGAATAATTACAACTTTACACGCCTATGCCAAATTTCATTCCAATCGGACCATTTTTACGAGCGCTATCGTGCACATACACTCACACACACTCACACATACACACACGCATATATATATTTTAACGATTTTTGGTACATATCTGGGGGCACCAAAACGAAAAGTTATGATGGTTCCGGGCTTAAGTCTTACCATTAGACCTACGGTAATAGCAGCTTCTTTCCTATAGGGGAAATTCGCTGAAAAGTGTCCTCCCTTTGCGATCCTGGTGGCTTTCATTGATATGCACTGTTACAATTAGATTATGTATATTTTTTAGTTGATGTGCTTTCATGCCGCTTTGGAACGCTGCGTCACTGTCGCCCTGCGGACAATATAATTCATTACAACATATGATAAGTGTCGCGATTGTATTTTTTCTTAGACTGTATAAATATATTTATATATATACATGTGTTGGCACAATTTATGTTCGATTATATTCAACTATTATATTAAACCATAGTTAAGGTCGCTATCATGTTAACAAACTTATATATATATATATATATATATATATATATAGATTTTTATTGTTTGATTCACAACTTAGGGCTGCTAAAAGTATTTGTAAAAATAATAATTAACTTGAGCACCCTTTTATCATTATTTTATTTAAAAATCACGACACGTTAAGGTTAGGTTTTCATTCACCGTAATGATGGTATAATTACCGAAACACGTGTCGTGATTTTTAAATAAAATAATGATAAAAGGGTGCTTAAGTTCATTATTATTCTTACAAATATATATATATATATATATATAAATGGTAAATGGTCTGAGTCTTAGGTCTTACCAAGAGTACTACTTACTAAATGTGGTATGTATTTGTGGGGTAATTATAAACTAGTTTTATTTTATTGTAGTTTTATTTCTTTGAGGAAGAAAGTATATGTCAGTTTGCTGACTACAATTTTACCTTACATCGTTACCAAACTTTTATATATCTTCTTTAAAAAATAAACTAAACATATATAATCGACTTACTTTTGTTAACTGAAAATTTTGTATTTGGCATGAAGTATTAAATCCGATTTGACTCGGTTAGCAGCAGAAGGCTCCAAGGTCGCAGGTGTTAATGTTAACAGTGTGACTTTCAGATCTATACAACTTCAATGTTTGCCTAACGCTTCATTTTCATGTGTATATGACAAAACAAAGCAAATAAAGTAAAATAAAATAAAACTTTGTGTATCATTGCACAAAATACAATTAATGGCGTAAAAAGATAAACTAAAATCCTTATATAATGGTGGAAACAATCATTTCTCAATTAAAAAACTCTTAAAAAGTGTTCATACCTTTGTTAATCAGAAAAACTTCGCTTCGAATTTTGCAAACAATTTGTTTATAATGTATTTAGTTTTTTTCTTACAGAATTATTATCAATGTGTACTCAATTTGGTTTCACTTTTGTCTTCTTTTATTGTACTGATGAGAGGCTAGGTCTATATCTCTCTTATTCCTGAAATTCTTAAAAATAATATACATTCTAATATTTTACGGATAAAGGTATAACAAATTTCTTACGAAGAGAATGGATAGTTAAAATGAGCACACAATGGGCTGGTACCTTTATGCAAAAGTATAATTTTGTCAGTTAGCAGTTGCCTGTTTATTTTGTATATAACTTTTCGCTTTTATTTACCATCCAAAGTCAACCAGTCCCTACTTCGAGAGTTTCTGAAAGGTTTCTGGGACCGAACACTGAGTCCCAAACAAGTAAGTAATCAGTGTTGATAAAATAATTTGACCAAAATCTTCATGCGTAGAAATCGCTGAATTATTTCAAAAGAAAAATCCTAAATTTTATTCTAGGCTGCTTATATACGTATTCGGGTTCACAGAGCGCCAATACCCTGCGAGAAATGCAGCACGTCAACATGTTCAATTAGAATGATTACAACTACATGGTAGGGGGTCACATAGTAAAAATTATACAGTCAACGAACAAAACTGATAACAAGAGTTTTAAGCCTCTGCGCACGACCCGTGACTTACCTAGAAAGGATGTTACCAAATGCTGAGGGGTAACAGTTAAATACTATTGGTACCAGTAGTGAATTGGATGAAAATGTAGCTTATTATAAAAATACATATTTTTATAATATATTTATCACATGGAAAATAAAACAACTAGTTAATTGATGGTTACTAAGAACATTTTCAAAAAAAAATACTTTATGAAAATAATTTTATGAGTCTTTTAGCTTTCAATGAAACACATACCAAAAGGAAATGATTATATGATTATGAATGATTATATTTATTATTCATAAATATAATTGCCATCCACGAACAACTGTGTCCTAATAAACTTGAGAGTTTTCGGGTTGGAAGTTGTAAGGATGAAATTTTTCCTTTCCAGATCTTAAAAATAAGAAGCGTGAATCACTGACCATACGGTTTCATTGTCATTTAGTTGCAATCATACAAAACCTTTTATCAGATTAAAATGTCTTATCCACTTAAAGTCATATATTTTCGTAGTGACAACTCAGTCCCCCAACACGTGTTTAAGCCTTTTAAATACCCGCCGCTTATGGCGCAGCGTTTCCGGTTGTAACAACTGAATGGTGGGTTCCGGTCACGGTTTTAGTCGCTTTATAGATATCACTCCCCTTAAACTACTTTGGCCCATTTATTACTCTGCTCGGGATTGACTTGTGAAATCGATTTAACCGTGAGCTATAAATAACAATTGTGGAAATAAAAGTTTTATTAAGAATTTATGATGAGTTCAACGGCCAGTTTATGTAGATAGAGGTACAGTAATTAGCTGAAGCTCGAAGTGACGTTCGAAAATAAAGAAAAGAAAAGGTTTTGTCCCCAACTGTTTACTAAAAGTTTATGTTCACCAATAATAACGACTAATTATGTTCATAACTTTTATTAGGTTTTTGGCCTTCACGTAAATGGCCAAAACATAAATTACGTCTATTCAAAAAGACTACTCTGAATTTAAATATTCTCCCTGAAAAATCATCATGACCTTAATAAAGAAATAGGGTTGTATCAAATATTGTTCTATTTGTATTGTGGGTGATGTTGATGGATATTTTTAACGCGAAATGATATAAACAGTTCACATATGTTTTACGCTTCCAGTTAAATATATAATTCTAGGATATTGAACTGTGTTTCCAGACTCATAATTCTTCAAATGCACCCTTGGAAATAATTTATTTGTCTGTATGTCGTATCACTAAACTATGCATGCAATTTCGTTAGAAGGCAAACACTGTGTTTCAATACTTGCAATGAAGAATACTACATATTTTGAAAAGAAATTTGCGATGACTGAGGATCGCCATATTTTTGTTTTATGTATTACACAATATCAAAAATGATTTTTGAGTTAAGAACGAATGGCCTTTCTTTTTTTTGATCCAATCAGACTGGTTTTTATGCCTTAAAAATAATGAAGATGTTGAATGACAACATTCATAGTATTGGTACTGGTACTCATAATTATAAATTGACCACCTTTCACCTTTAAAGCACAGTCTTTGGTTACCATATTACTATATTAGACGCCGTCCACCAGTAAGGGGTATTTTAAGGCGAATATGAGGGAAGGATAAGTGTAAGATGATCATGGTGCGATCTTCTAGTCTTTTTCCTTAGTAAGGCCGACATGTTCCTCAGACAGGACTGTTAATTAATAGCCCAACAGCCAATGGCAATTAAGGGAACTGGATTTTAACGTGGGATCCGAACCACAATCTCGCCTGGTTAACAATTTACAAACTGGTTTAATTATGAGAACGGTCCCATGAATGTAGTACCATAGATGAAGAACTATACAGATTGGCAACCCAATGCACTTTTGCGCCCGGCGTCAAGTTTGTTAGGTCGTTTTGCCGCACATATTGCATTGGTATGAAGTATAATTTCGTCAATATCAAATCTTCAGGTCCCAAAGAACAAATATAGCCATTAATAACTTTTGACACCAATGCAATATGTTCGGCAAAACGACCTAACAAACTTGACGCGGCGCGAAAAACGGGCACGCAAAAGTGCATTAGGTTCCCAATCTGTATAGTTCTTCATCTGTGGTAGTACTAAGGATGCGTAGCACTAGTACTAGTAGTGCGTACTTTAATCCCAATTAAGGAACATCGCGCCCACAAGCCATCGCTCATAACTATCCACAATTCGTGACCTTCAAGTAGCTGGATTACAGGATAGGCACCGTCCCAGACTTGATTGATTCATATAACTTCAGCTTTAATGAATTCTGAGGAAAACGTGTCTTAAATTATTGCTTTTGCAATTAAACATTTTTAATTGGTTATCAAGCATTAGAAGATAATAATAGTTGGGGATTTAAATTTGTACGTTTTGGGCTCCGGGTATTATTTAGCGCTTGGCAATGAAATATTTAAACATTTACTGTTCTGTTGGAGGCTACATAACTTATCATTGAAGAATAATATATTAAATGTATTAGGAAAACTTTGGATTTAGTTTTAAGCGATATTGGTGATTTAACTGTTTCACAGGAGTTAAATCCGCTTGTAAATATAGATAGTTACCACCAGCACTGTTATTGGAATGCAAGGTATACATAGAGGTAATTCTGGCAGTATTAATTCAAAAAAATCAAGTATAACTTTGCAAAAGCGGACTTCTTGAAAATTTACCAGGATATTTCAAAGACTGATTGGTCTGAACTGTTAAAAGTGGTTGATTTGAACGTGGCTGTGAAATTATTTTATGACAAGGTACATTACATTTTAGATTGTCATGTCCCAGTAGCTAGAAACGTCTCCCATAAATATCCTTCATGGTTTTCTTACGATTTAAAGATCATTCTAAAAAAGAAGGAAAAACTGCGTAGGCGTTTGAACAAATTTCAAATGCCTCATATTTATAATGTTCAGTTCAGCCAGTTAAGAGCAGAAATTAAATTTTAAATAAAGCTGGATTACGACACTTTTGTTTACAATATTGAAACTGATTTGTTTAATAATCCGAAATAGTTTTGGGATGTGATAAAAAATTTTCCAGCGTGTAATTCTAGTCCAAACACAATGTATCGGGGAGATCGAAAAAAAATCGAAGGGAGCGATAAGATGGTGGAGGCGCTTGCCGATTATTTTCATTCTGTTTACGAATCCAACGACTTTGACCTTGACGACCTTGTCCGCCAGGCCCGCCGCTCACCAGTTATGAAAAATTTCAACGGTTTATTTATTAATAAATTCAGCGTAACTGAGGTTTTGAATGCATTAAATAAATTAAAAAACAAATGCTCATTAGGACCGGATAACTTACCTCCATATATTTTAAAAGCATGTGCAGATTTGTTTGTTAAAACTCTGCATCACATATTCAATCTTGATTATTTCCCTGATGTTTCGAAAGTTGCAAAAGTAGTTCCTATTCCGAAAAAAAGAAGCAAAAGAAGGTATTTCAAACCACAAACCAATTGCTGTTATTTATTCCCCTGCTAAAGTATTTGAGTGTATACTGTACAACAAGTTGATTGCTCACTTCAAAAATTTCATCACTCCATTCCAACATGGATTTTTCCCCGGCAGATTAATCAGTTCTAACTTAATTAATTTTTGCCAGAACACAATGGATATTGTTGACAAAAATATTCAAGTTGATTGCATTTGTACAGATTTCGAAAAAAAGCATTTGATAGAGTTAATCATTTGAAGTTACTGTCTAAGCTGCATTACTATGGTTTATCTGAAAACACAATAAAATTTTTTTTCATCTTACTTGTACCAACACAGTTTGTGATTTACAGCGGGTATTGTTCTAAAAATTATTGTTGTGAACTCTACGGTGCCTCAGGGCTCAAATCTGGGCCCATTACTGTTCATAATATTTATAAATGTCATAGTAAGTTGTATAAAAAACAGCCAAATTCTAATGTATGCAGACGATTAATTTTTTTTTTAATTGTTGAGAGTATTACTGATTGTCTTACACTGCAGGCTGTCATTGATAATTTGGTTGCTTGGAGTAAAAATAACCTTAAATTTAGTGTGAACAAGTGCGCTATTGTCACATGTACTCGAAAAATGGAGCTGAATGTTTTAAATTTCAATTAAAATATGGAGGGCAGAGTGCTACAAAGAACAGTGGGCACAGTGTAGAAAGTCCGCCTTCAAGGACTTTGGAGTGATTTTGATTGTAAACTGACTGTTGCAGATCATGTTTGAGCTACTTGTAAGGCAGCTTATTCAGTTTTGGGTTTCATTCACAGGTCTAGTAATTAAAAAAAAAAGTTCTATAAAACTACTTTTTTGCTCTCTAGTACGATCACGGATAGATTATGCATCTGTTGTTTGGTATCCAAATCAGGCCTATCTCCACAGTATGATTAAGGCAATCCAAAAAAGGTTTTTAAGATTTCTTTGTTTTAAACAATTTGGTCCTTATACTTTTGGCATCCCGTACGAAGAACTTTTACAAATGTTTGAAATGACCAGTCTTGATAATAGAGTGAAATTGAATACCTTATCTTATCTCCATAAACTGGTGAGCGGATGGCTGGATGACAGCAACGCGCTTGGTCAACTGAATTTCAATGTTCTCCGCCCCAATTTGCGAATTACTTTGGTCTTTATACCAAGTTTCTCTCGAACCAATGTGGGTTTTAACTCACCAATAAATAGAATGTCCCGTCTGTGTAATCTATATTCTGCTGATATTTTAATTTAAGCTCAGGATCTTTTCTTGCGTTCATACTAAGGGAAACTGAATGTTCAAATATACATCAATCGTGTACTGTTATTGCTTTGGATACTTTTAGAGTTTTTATATGTAATAGGATATAATATTAATTATTTTGTGATTTTATATATAATCTATGAAATAATCTCTGCTTGAGTACATTTTTTAGTACTTTTTTGCATGTTAATTCTTGTTACACGTTATGTTGTTATTTATTCTCTAGTGCCATTTGAAACGCATGATAATTCTTGTTACATTATACTATTATTTATTCTTTAGTGCCATTTAAAAAACTGGGTGTTAAGTGTCAACGGTCAGTAATGATGAACTTTTTCCAATGACTGATATTAAAATGAAATATCTTTAATGCTATAATATAATAGGCCTGTGCTATGATTTGTAGCATTGTTAAAATGAAATAAATGAATAAATGAATGATTGAAGGTTTGTTTCACTGACTATGATGTAGCCTAAAATTCAAATAAATTCTGTTTGCAAAACGTTCTTAAAGTCACATAATGCTACGAATACCGAAATACTTCCTTGGATTATCCGGCTAAATACCTGGTTGACCAAGCCTTCCTCGGTTGATCATTTGATTTCCCGTTTTACAATGTTTTATGTACTCTTATAATTTTTGCTGTTATAAAATATATGATTTGACTGATCTAGCATTGTTTTTTTGTTTAAATTTTAGGTTGATTGCCAATTAAGGAATAATCTGTCAATTTAGCAACTCCTTTTGTCCTATGTTCAAACTTTATTAGGATTCCTTTAAAAATCACCTAAACTTTTTCCAATTGCCGGCTTAGGACACGTTTTTGAGACGTAAATTTGTTATTACCAGACTTGGAAATCCTCAGAGCCGTTTTTGAGCTAATTATACAAGCAAACATTAAAGCTAGCAAGTGACCGTTGCTTATATGAGAGTAAAGAATTACTATCCACAATATAAATTTCATCCCACAAAAAGGCAATAATTTCACAACAGAAATTGATAAAAGTAATTAGATCGTCATAGTCTATAAGGAGAACGACCCTTGTTAGAAATGTATAGAAAGGAAGCTAAGTACTAAACACAGAGGGAGGAAGGGGCATGAAAGTCATTTCCTTGACCAAGCAATAAAATCTGAAGAGTGGTCGTCTGGGGACACTAAACCTTAGCCGTAACTTCTCACAACGTGATAAATCAATTATGGGTGTTGATATCGCTCTACAGTGGAACTGTATCGTGTCGTCTTAGTTACGACTTGAAGTGATCCCCTTATCTCTATTTATGAACAATAGAAATATTGCAATGGATCCCTTGGCTAAGAATTTGGCAGTAAATAAAATGTTGTGATTAAATAGATTTTTATTTTTATTTCAACCATACAAAAGTACAAAGTTTGTCTTCAAATAAAATTGGAGGATAAGCAAACACTCTGAGGGACATGACCAACAAAGGATGACTGATTTGAAAAGCCGTGTGATAAATTAGGTAAGAAGCAACGATTAGAACAGCTTCTATCACTTATTAGTGACGTTCACTGTTCGTGAGCGATATAATTAGAGCAGCCTTGTGAGGAACACATAAGCCATTATGAGTTGCCATATATGGACTCCTTGGGCCAATAAATGGTGTTAAATAACATGCAACAGTCGCTGCCCTATGGTTGAATATAATCTGGACGAAATATCGAGCATGATCGCCGACTGTATATAAATGGTTTTATAGGTACCTATTATTAATATGTTTTAACAACTATTTATCAAGGAGTAACCTTTATAGGACAGTTCCTATAACCATCCGGCCATGACATTTCGTTCAGTGTTATTACTCTATGAAATCGAATTATATCTTTAATTTTTATATTCTGTAAACACCATTTTAAGCTCAATTTCATCACAATAGTTTTTTTTTTAATCAATTTTTTTTAAACCTTGAATTCGGAAGTTATATAATAAATGGCGATTGCTACTTTTTCTTTATTACTAAATTATTACTTATACTTTCTGACCAAACTTATATTTTTTCGGAGTAGGTTTAATATTTTTCCTTAACTCAACAGCAGCTCAAGCATAAAAAATTTCGTAATGATTGAATATACGTTTGCCAAAATATTGTTTAATGAATTATAAAAGTAATTGTAAATGTGGTAAAGAAAACGAGGGTTATTGATAAAATACATACCAACCTTTTGGTCAAGCAATAATAAGTTAGCGGTTATATTTCATATGAAGAAAACCTCGTACAAAATCCCATAACCAAGCATCAACAACACTCCTCTTCAGAAATAATAAACATCGTCGGTTATTTGTTACGGCCTCCCCTATAAAATAACAGGGTTGGCGAGGAAGAACATGTCATCCTACTCACAGGAAATATCAGATTTTTCTCGTTTCATCAAATATCGTAACGTTACCACCAGTGTAAAAAGTTTTACTTAAATTCCAGGAAATTCATTTCTACTGCGAGTTTGAGTTTTCCATAATTTCGCGATCATTCATTATTCTTTAAGATTCTGTGCTCACTGGTAATAACAAAGTCAACAATCAAATTTATAAACAAACCAATTAATTAGAATGTTTGAATTTCGAAGCATCTATTCAAGAGATAAGATTGGTGATAAACAACACACCATCCTAAGAGATTTGTTTATATTTAAATAGCGCTTAAATTTAACTTATTTATAGTTCTAAGATATTACCTAAAGTATATCTGCTGCATTTAACAAAATATCAATTAATTCTAAATAATGTTTTTCATTTAAGATGACTAGTATGTTACCTGTACAATACACTAAAAAAAAATTGTTTCGTATCTTTTAAATGAAATTAATTTATTATACTACAATCTTAGTGTTTCTGTGATTTTACCTACTTGGCAGCCCAATGTTAATAAATAGCTATATTTCAATCATGCTAACTAGGATAAAAGTTGTTAATGAACTGGTTTTCATTCCACTGTTTACCTTAGTTAAATTTTTATATTGAACTATTTTCTACTAGCCGCGACTATGAAAGTATTTCTCTTACGTAAATAATCTAACCATTAATTATTGGCATTGAGAGTAGTTGTCAAACCCTCGTAAAAATGTTCGACTATTTATTTTGTACAGAGCTTTAAACAAGCAGACACAAATTGCATTCGTAACATAAGAGGACAGGATATCGTCAGCATCAGTGCCCCTGTGGTGTTGTAAATGCAATTATGGATCGGTGCAGGCAGATGCATCGTTGCCATGATGCAATTGCATTACTCCATGCATCTGTCAGCAACATGATATTCCCTCTGTCTGTGATATCTTCATCATCAATCACACGTTAGTAGTTACGTAGATTTGTGAATCAATATATGTCGACAATCAAAGTTTCGTATGAAATGCCCCACCTCTTTAATCAGTCATATATTAACATAAGTCAATTGGTTTGGAATAAATTAATGTTTAGTAATTATTTCTTACTCATTAATATTTGTATGATAAACTGATCAGTAAAAGAGACTTAAATAGTCCAAAACTAAGCCTGATTGAAAATTAATAAACAAATCAACGAATGGATAAAACCAAAATATAAAAGTAATGAAATAATTACCGATGTGCTGCCTGAATGCAACTCATCAAAACACAACTACTTGCCCGTTTTAGCTAAGTGTAAGGTTATTAGTTTTTTTATGATATTTCAAGGGATAGGTCATAACCACATCCAAAATGAAATAAACATGCGGGGGTGATTATAAGAGTTGAATGAATGAACATAAACATTATTATAAGAGTTGTGATGTTCATTGCTAGGGCTTTCTTAGCTTTTGTGTAAAGCAATAGTAAAAGAAGACTGAGATATTTCCTCCGTGGACCTCCCCTATGTCAATTTATTTGCAAAATTAGTTTTTTATATATAAAACGGAAAAAGGTCCAAAAATCAAATAGGTTAATGAATATAATAAGTTCACGAAAAATATATGAAAAATAAAAAGGCAAGGGACGAAAAGGTTTACTCAACCTTAAGGCTTTATTTAAGTAACATTTCATTTAATTCAATTTTTTCCATTCGTATAAATATTGACTGTCTACCCCTCTTTATTGAAGTGATAACACAAATAAATTGGCGGGAATAGTCACGTGTTCCCGCCGAGCGACGGCAGCGACGTCACGCGGTGAGCGTGTGTACTCCCTGGAGGCTGCAGTGTTAAAGTAATCAAATATTAAATAGGCTGTTGTCTCTCTAAAGGGTAGGCAAACCGTCTACTGATGTAAAAGAAACAACAATTGGACCGTGCTCTACCAATTAGTTCAAAAAACTTAATGTTGTTATTATTTTGTCCTAATGTATAGGGATTTTGCCACTTTCTCTTAAACTACTTTGTCAATTTGTTAAATCAACATATCAATTAAAGTACAAGCTTACTATTAATCTGCGGTAAAATAAAATGAAGGTGGTTTGTGCCTGAGCCATTATTTTTATACATCTTCGTCCGCTTTTACGGGTGAACGACAAAACCCCAAAACAGACTTGGCTGAAACTACACATAAGCCGGGCCAAGATAGGCTTATTTACGTCCTTAAAATCTAGGGGAAACCAGAGAACTTGATTATTTCAGAAGAAGCATGCTTACATTTTTGACAGGTTTTTGAAAACTGCAAGGCGATCAGCTGAGGATACTTAAATTTGTCAATTAATGTCAAATTCAAGAAAACAAATTCCAACTAATGCAGAGAACTAAAATACAAAGACTACGAACTACTAATTATTGCCTTATATCCCATGCGAAAAACAGGTAAAGTGACAATTAATAACTCTTCATTACATCTTTTCTTAGTAAATTCAAAATCAACTTGAATAAAGAGGAACCAGGCCTCTTGAGATAATAATTTCTCAGTTTATTATTACTATTCAAAAGATGTAGAGCTTCTCGCATTAGATAAGATAGCCATTACTAACTGTATACAACATAAAATGAGTCTTAATTGTTTAAGTAAATATTAGTAAAACATTATTTGAGGTTGCGACTACAATTTTGTTTCATCCTTGGATTTTTTAACCGACCTAATATGATTGAGTAAGTTTGAAATGCTTACAAGTTTAACGCAATGAAAATTTAATGTTCAAGTAAACTGTAGTCCAGCACATCCGAAGTCCTGGGCTGTATTTATGGTAACATTCATGTCTTAATATTTTTTGTGATCTATATATATTCACATTATATAAACCAAAAATGTCCTAGAATGAATGCAAAAAAAAAGTTAGCAGTAATATTTCCACTAAAATAGGTATTTAAACATAAATTATAGAAAGTATTGTTGTTCATCATAAACGTGTAGGGATTCATTTATGTATTATATATTGAGCTTAAATGAGTGGCTTGTAATTTATGTTTAATATTATTAGTATTATTGTTATAGTAGTCATTTATGGTTGTTATGGCAGCTGTAAATGGGTAATTAAACCGTATCATTAGAACCAGAGAAAACAAAGGATACTGCAGTGACAGAGCTTTTGATGGTAGTTACGCATATTAATGATCATTTAATATCTTTCGGAAACATAAAGTAGAAATATTTATGATGTAAATTACTCAGAACAATGGTAAAGATAAAAATATTTTAATAGGGTTACTTTATTTTTGGTAATTTTAGGACGATTTGACACATAGCTTTCTACTCCTCCATCGTCCATTGTTCTGCAAAGCAATACTAATGTTTCTGTTTGCCGTTTTTGATGCATAGTATTTACTAGATTCTACTCTCACAACGTGTAGTACATCAAAGTGAAGTGTTTGAGACGGAGCAATGATGAATTATGTATTTGTATTTAAACTAATTTAACTTTGGGGTCTGTTTTCAATCCAACTGTGAGATAGATTGAAATAGTTCAGCCGTATGAATTAAAGTGTAAAGCCATATTGTATAGCATTATGGCTGGTTAAGGTTGGGTACTTAATACATGACATACATACGTATTATTATGATACAGTCCGATCGTATTCCAATTTATTGTAACAAAAGTTATAGGCTGAAAAAAATACAACAAACCTAAGTGAATAAAAATCATATCTGACAAGTAATCTTGAGGAATATAAGTGATTTACTCATAACATTACCGTGAATCTGTAAAAACATATAAAGCCTCATAAAACGCTTCAAACGGGCACATGTTGATTAGTATTCAGGGGGTCAAGCTATCGCATGTATTGAATATTTACACGAAGCCGCAAGGGCAGGTTTTTAATTAAAGCCTTTCCTGTTTTATCTGTCAAAGGAATGTGACGCGTATTATAGTCCACCCTGTTATGTCTAATGTTTAATAAAGACCTACCCATGCGCGGGTGTCGTTCAATAACTTCACACGTCAAAGACCCTTTGAATGGCGAAAACGTGCTCTGACAGTTTAATTATTTTTAAACGATTTCGACACTTTATTCTATAGAAGATGTAATATTTCACTTTTTTTAATGTTTATAATTTACAGATTTTTTGATGTAATCATAATAGGGAACCATCATGCGCGGTTGTATTGAGTTAAAATATGACAAAGACCATATTATAATTTGAGATTCCCTAACATATTATAGTAAAAGGAAGATTAGTTTAATTAATTACAATGTATTTAACAAAATCCAACGATTTTTTTATCATTTTGCTTAAGCTAGTGAAAATTCGTGTACTGTAGGTGACGTTTGTCTTCATCAGGTGACGTTACAAAAAATAGCAAATAAATATTTGTCATTATGTTGTTAAAACTATTCTTCTCCTTTTTATTCTCGTAATACTTCTTCTTTCGTCCTGGCGACCTATTGTTTGGATGAGAATTCCGTATTTTTATTCCTTCATAATCTAGATACATAGTTTGGGCATACTTTGCTGTCATAGTCAAATATATGCAGTATTAATATTTGTTTTTATTTTATTTTCCATTCACTGAGTAATATGCAATGAGTAGACAAATTTACTTTTTATTTGCATTCATTTAGCACGGTTAAACTAGAAAATTATAATATTCCCCATAAAAACTATGTAACAACGACTAAAATAAAAAAATAAATGATAAAAATAAATAGATATTGAAGCCTTTTTGGCAAAGCACGTAAGAATTTAAGAATGCTAATATACCTACGTGTTGCTCGGTTTATCAGTTCAAGTTCTACCTTTCAATAAAGTTTTAATCCCATAATTCGGTTGTTTCTGGTTTACCCTATAAAACGAACACAAACCCTTAAACGAACCACCTACACTTTACAATATTATAAATTTACTTTGAGACGCATCTCAGATTAAAGACATCTGTTTCATTTAGGGGGCGAATAATGCAGTATTCCCTTGATCTGCAATCAAATGTATTGCTTGGCGAAGACTCCCTGAGAGGTATTTGTGACCAAGACATTTCGATTTATCTTTTTCAATTTTTCCTTTGTGATGCCCTCCAGTGGTAGATCAAAGAATATTACAAGTGATGCCTCCTTACCAATATTTTTTAAGTCATGTTTTATCCCTTTGTAGATGCTATATCTAGATTGATTATTCAGGTAAATTTCTGGATGAAGTTATTGTTGCTAAGTATCTTTATTGCTATTGATGTGGGAAGGTTTATACATTCATAAATATTCATGATACATGAGAACATACAATAAGACATAAATATGTTACCTCCCTATTAATTTTGAGATTATTTGTTCCTATGAAATGCTTATTTCATGTGTATTTTATAATTTTTCATGAAGAGGTTTTCATGTAATTTCTTAAGGACATTTTGCCGTGTGCAATTATTTGTGTACAGTGGTATATATTTTTATTACAAATCAATTTCTATTGATTTAGTCGCTAAGTGGCAAACCCTCGATTTTCTATATAACCAGGCCTATATTGCAAGATTCAACTAAGGTGCCTTCAAGCAAAACTTTACAACTAAGAGCTTATTACTTGAAAACAAAACTTCTCTCAAGATAACCATAAAAAATACAGAACAAAAGTACGGAAATATACGAGGTTTTGCCTTTTTGATGTTGGTCCTCCTTATCAATGACTTGTTAATACTTTATATTTATCAAGCTATTTAACAATTGGTATTTATAAAGAAATTCAAAAGAAGTGGAGTTAATAGAATTTAAGAATTTAAGATAAAAGCAGCTAATAAATATCTCGGGGATATTTACGAACTCTTTAGCGACGAAATATTTAAAGAGCAATACAGCATTCGAGTATTGCCCAAGGCTATAAGGGTGGGAGACCGTAGTCGAAACGGGACTCATTGAATAATTTATTCTGTAAACATTCTGATGTGCTTAAATGATCAGAGGTTACATCAAGGCATATAAATAATTAAACAATTTTCCTTTTTGATGACAGTCCATATATCTGTGAAGGTTCCCGGGCTCTAGCCCTTATACGAACTTAATATTATGAACATGTTGTACCCATGCTAAAAATACCCTTGTTTTATGTAGAAGCAATTTTAACTGATGGTTAAGCAATTATTCTGATACAAGAGCTCGTGTGGTGGAAATGATTCGGTGGAGAAAATCGGTTGTGGTCACTTTTTAACTACGGGTGAATAAAGCTGTTTTGGACCCGTCCGCAAGGAAATATAAAGACTAATGTCAACTTTATGTTTTCGGAAAGTTTTCAATTTTTTTAGTTTTAAAGACGAGACGTATATTTTTGGAACGTTACTACAAATGCAAGCAATAACGGGTTAAAAATTGAAGAAGAGGCAATTTCAAAAGATTGTCCTGTTTCTGTTATTTATTCTATTTATGTTTTTGTTTACACGCTAAAATCGAAAGAGTGAATACTCACTCTTTGTGAGTGACTCATTCACTCTTTGGGGTAGAGAAAATTGAGCCACACTGAAAGAGTGAAGGTTCACTCTTTGAAAAAGTGAACCGTTTTCACTCATAAAAGGAGCGGAATATCCCCACTCAATAAAAGAGTGGGTCTTGTTCTTTTCAGAGTGGAATTTAAGTCTTTAAAAGAGTAAAGTTCAACTTTAAAAGAGTGAAATCACCTAACCTCACTAACTAGCCTCTCATTGGTATTTATGAACTACAATTCTGACTCTTTGTCGACTGATACCTAAACTTGATGTTTGAAACTAAAACCCCTATAAAATGTAACAGCGCAGGCATATTCAACGAGTGACACAGAACCTTTGCTGAGACTAAACTGAATTTCCCCTCCACCATAACCTTCATTCTACAGACTATTGTTAATTTTTAAATTACGTTAGCTACCTTAACACTAACCAAGTAAGTGGTTAAAGCAATGTTTTCTGCTTTACTGTATGTAAACCGGTAATATCCATGTACATGTAAATCAATGAACAAAATGGCGACTCAGTAGCGTCGTCGCGTCACCGGAAGCGATCCCTCTTTCGCTCTTTCTCCCTACTACTTTCAAAAACTCACTCAATTGAGAGTGAATTCTCACTCTTTCCTTATATGGTTTCTAAACCATATAATCAATGAGTGAAAATTTCACTTTTTTATGAGAGAAATCATCACTCAACCAAAAGATTGGATATTTTTCCCTAATTTTGAGTGAATATTAACTCTTTCGGAGTGAAAACCTATTCACTCAGACAAATAAATGACTTTCCCACTCTTTCGATTTAAGCATGTATTATCCTTAAAGTATTTTTTTTTTAATACTTTAAAAAATAAATCCTTATTACTGCTTATTAACTAAAATGGAAGCAGGGACTGAGACTAATTTAGGACCCTTTAATTCTTCTTAGGTTCGCCCTTTTAGCGCCTCTGAGTCGAATTACCCAAAAATACGACTTAATTGTCTGAATCACTGAACTCGATAATCCAAAGCCGACATTGGACACGCTATTTGTCTGCTGCTGATGTTCTTAATCTAAAAATAGGATTATCTCGTTTCCCTGAATCTTGTTTTTTCACCCCAAAACCTATTGATGGAGAAGCTTGAAGTGGCGAATGGATCTGTCGTGCTAAATCAACAGCAATTTTACGTCTTATGAACAGCATAATTTGTTTATGGTTGATTTATTCAAGTTCCTATTTAAATTACTCGAATTGTGATCCACATTATTGGCTTAAATAAGTGTAACGTTTTATTGGAACGAATTAGAAACGACGAAAATTATTTAAGTTATTAAGTTTGAATTATTTAAGTTTACTGCAGTAGAAGTTAGGTAAGATTCGAAACAAAATCTACTTGCAACGGGGTGAAGGTATTGTAGACTTCTCATATAACCTTTCTGAAAATGCAATCAGCAAATCTCAACCAACTTTAAAAAAAAAATTTAAAAAAACTAACAAGACCTATATTAGGCTAAAGGAAAACCTAAAATGAATATTTCATTAAAAACGAATAGAAAACATGAGGGCCACCGTGTCTCAGATACTCAAACGCTCAAACCCATTATGACTAAAAATAATTAGCATGTACACGGTTCTTCTCAAGATCGACTTAACCAATCAAAGTAACCAACAAACACTCCATAAGTCAGATTCGACAATGGAACTCTAATTATAATTAATGGTAGAGCACGTTAGACTGGAGGGAGTGGCGGATTATAAAGACCTGTTTGCCGGATGAGGGGAGGAACCCCCCCCCACCTCCCCTGAGCTGTAACAATTGAAAGACCCCCCTTAGCTTAGGGCTGCCTCCGGGGCGGCGGTGGCAATGTCAACGACGACGCGGGGAAATGTGTACCGATTAGGAGCTGATTTTGCCCTTCTTCCCTTCCAGAACTGATAGAAGATAGGGTCTTTGCTAATGTCGTCTGATTTGTGTAATGCAACAGTGTTTTTTGGCGATTGCACATTGGACTTTGAAGTAAATGTGAAAGTACCAGTAGAATGTAATGCAAATACAAATGTATGAACTTTACCCTTGAATATTTTTGTTCTTTACTGATTCTAGACCTTAAGTGAGAACCAAATAATCAATTTATAAAGAAATTTCAATCTTTTGCAAGGATAGGTATTTGCTGATATTACAGATTCCAAATTCAAACCAAATGATTGACACTTAGATTAAGTTGGTTTGGTCACCAAGACGTTTTAATTACAGTTAACCGATAGTGGTTTATATCGTACCTGTAGTTCGTGACCGTTGTGATAATTATCTAAACATTGTGAAATGTAATAATATATATTTTTTATCTATAAATCTATATTTACACATCTAAAAGTTTACGAATCATTAATAATTTGCTGTATTATTACTTATAAACCGCTAACCTTTAGAACCCGCCTCTAGGCCCTGCAAATTAATTTCTTCTTAACAGAAGAAACCTTTCTATAAAACAATACAATCATAGAAGTTCAGGCGGAAACGCTGGCTACGGCATTGACACTCGTTGGTCATAGCTATTAGCGCTAAGGTCACTAAGGTAAGCGCAGCGTTGTTTAACCAGGTGCACTTGACCTATGGTTTCATAACAATTGCATTTAAACTATATTATTGATTGTTCGGGATTCTTAATTTAGTTTGATTTCCAAAATTATCAAAAAAAAAATTCAATTTTTTAAGGTAAAATTTTTAAATTGACTTAACCACTGTCCATGTTCTAGTGCCTGACAGTGAAAAAAGCTTAAACACTCACGTTAGCTCATACTATCACATATTTTTTAACACTAATTATGAACATTACTAAAATTACAAAAATTCAAAACTACCTCCTTAACTATTGTGGTAAGGAGTCAACTCCAGAACTTTCAGTCTGATCCCAGAGCTCCGGAAAGCCATGTCGGGTAGGGAGGACTTCAAACACCGACGATTTGTTTAACGTGAGCTATTTATTTTATAAAAATGCCAATAAAAACATTTTTTTTTAATTCAATATTTTGTAAAATGTTATAAAGGAACCACATTATAAGGCAAATAAATCTAGACTGTCAGGCATCGGAGTAGTATCGGCTTGGTGCGTTTACCTACCGAGTTGATAGTCGTTGCTAATTTACTGCATAGTAGGTTTGGGAGACCAAAAAACTTCAAACGGTATCCGTGTAATATTTACCTGACCGTATTATATTATGGTTTGCAAAATTAAACCCAGTGAATAAAACATTATTCTAATCATGTAAATTATGTTAGTAGCAAAATTAATTATGAATTATTTTACACTTAATAGACAAGGTATGACAAGAATTTAATACTTCCGTTTTACAAATTCGTAATTTTCCCCCTACAATACTGTTTTGATAAAGTATTGTAAACAATTTTTTTATTGAAGTAATAATAAGCTGTAAAGTATGTTATTCATAGGTACTTTTCGTTGCTGAGTAGAACTGTAATTTAGTTCTTCAGGGTCTGTTTAACCTATAATAATTAGTATATCATGGATTAATCAATTTGAAGTTGTTTGTGCTTTGACAGATACATTCTATTTAAAAATGTATTGTATATTTTTATTTAGTTTCTCAAGTAGCTAAAATCACGTTGATGGTACGGTAGCATCAGAAACTTTTTAAAATTTATTTGCATTCGTTTCCTAATTGGTTGGATTCAAAAATTATGTTCGATGTTTAACTAAAATAAATTAATTATGATTGGTTCGTAAAAACCAGTCGTTTATGATGGCAATTAATGCGAAACATAGTATTTTGTCTAATTGTGTGCATCGAGTAAGACCCAATTAACCGATGGTATTTGGAAACCTCAGGACTACAAATTAGGGTTGATTTCGTATTCCCGTTACAATATCATCCAACTATAGCATTATTGTGATTTGGAAGTACAGCGTGATCCAAAATCTTGTTTAAAATAGAACACTAAAACAAAATAATTATAAACAAATTTAGTATAGCTCTTGCTGTTTGATGAGTACTTCCACATAATTCATTAGTGAAAATATTTCCGATGGCATATTGTTAAAAATAATTCTAAAATCATGCATAAGGAAAAATTAAGTGAGAGCATGATAAACCGAGGGTACAGATACTATTTTATATTTTTTAGGCAAAACCTTAAAGGTTAAAATGTTTTTATAAATTCCTAAAATCATCATGACTATATAATGTTTGCAGTGTGATTTATTTGAGTCATAAAGGGTTGAGACACATATTTTAAAACTTAAGCTTCAACCGTATAAAACAGGATTTTCCTAGCCCAAACAGACTTGCTTTAGCCCAACACAAATAGATAATAAGCAGCAAGTATTATCTTTGCTCTGTACAATTTTTGCGATATGGCTAGTCGACTGTAAAATTTCTGATCGATATAAAAGAGTCGATGTAATACAAATTTTTAGTCACGTTAAAAGGGAGGGACTGAGTCTCTTGCCCTCCCCCTGTCATAAAGCCATCTATATTTTAAATGTAAACACGGACGCATATAATTAGGGGTCATAAAATTTTATATTCACAGATAATTACTTAAGATAATGAACCTCAAACACCACTTGGGGTTCAGCCTTTTTTGATCGATTAGTTAACAGGTTTTATTAGGCCCCTCCTAAATGATAAAAAAAATTGGGAATATAAGACATGGGTTGGTAAAAATAACTCACTTCTTTTTAGAATATAATAGTAATATCAAGGCTGAATAACAGTATTCTACGGGTATTAAATAAATGAATGTAACAATATGTGCAAAATATAAATTAAATTAAAGTGAAAACCCGTTATAAGTTTGTTTTATTTAAGTGAGTAATACTTTATTTGAACAGCTAACATGAAGGTAAAGCCATCAGTTTCTATAATGCAGTTACTGTTCTATTTCCCATGATAAAGTCTTACGGTTTTAATTTACTTACTTCTATTAGTATTCGAATACTTTCAAATGAGGATTTACAAATAAGAACAGATCAGCTTATGAATAGCCATTTCGCTGGCTATGACATGACTGACTTATTTCAATACTTCGTTTTATTCATGTAACTGTTGTGTAGTTGTTGGGATTATTTACATATCGAAACTATAAAACTTGAAAATTATTGAACGTTAATTATGAGATAAGATAATCAGTATACAACTTAAAGTGTAATTAGAATAAAATCTGTTCTTAATACTCAATACTTTTATAAAATGGCGACCTATCCAGACAGGTATTAAAAGCCAAGTATTGATGGGGGATGATTGAAGGAAGAATATGACGAGATCGTGTAGTCATGTAAATAAATTAGATCTTTAGAAAGGACCGTTAACAGCCCAACAGCCAGTGGCAACGAAAGAACAAAGGCAATCATAAGGGTACAACGAGAATTTCAAAAGCAGTTCAGTTGTGCTCTACTTCAGTTAATTTCTCGGAAATTGATCAGTATAAGGTGTAAAACAACTGTATTATTTTACAGTTAAAAATGCTAATCTCAAACAATTTTCTTCTAAAAATATCAAGTCTTGATAGCATAAATACTTTCATTATAAGTCATAAAACATAAAGTGTGACGTAAAGGTTTGAGAAGCTGAAGTGAATCGTCAAGGTTATACCAAATCAAGTACAAATATACACAATGTACACTTTATTAAGCAAACGTAAGTGTAAATAAGCATCAACGGAAATCTCAAGTTTCAATTCGCTTCAAAGATTTACTTACACTCTGCAGAGTCTCTGTGCCGTTATTAATCCCAGCAAGCTCTTGGCGAACGGATGATATTACACCAGCGTCTCTGGAGACAAATTGAAGACACCAGACAAAGCAGGATCCTCTCTATCTGCAATCACGAGTATTGCGATGTAGGGGACATCTCCGGAGGTATTTGCGTCTACTGATTTATCTTTAACGATGTTTTCTTTGTAATAATCTATGAGATGATAAGAAGCCAAAACAAGAGGAAATGTAACCCTGATGTATACTTTTAACTGTAATAGATCACTAATGACTTGATGTATTTTTGAGAATTAATTTTAGTATGGTAAACTTTTGATAAGTTTTGAGAAAACGAACTACTGAAAATTATATTTATGGCTATCATTGGGTATTGAAAGTAGAAGTATTACATGATAAAAGTACTTGTTACTCGTGATGATTAATAAGTTTTATTAATAAAACAACCTGTTTGCGTTAGATTTTAATGAAAATGACATTGATACTTTTTAACCCTTGTTCTTAAAAACCCAAAAAGTAAGTCATAGATATCTAAATCATAATCCTAACATGAGAATAAATTTAAAAATTATTTAGAATCTTAAAATATGTAAGGTATTTAAAAATCGTAGTACAATTGTTTTTGACTAACTGTTAATTAAATATATCATTTTTCAATTGTCTCTAGGCCGAAAGATATATTTAATTTTCCAAAATTGTAATAATGCAAACATTTTATTTTAATAAAAACACAATATTTAAACTTTTTGAGGTTTTAAACTTACCAAGTTTTCTTAATACTATTTTTCCTACGTTTGTTTGTTATGAGTTGGTAAAGAAGGTATTTTTTGTGTTTATAGGCATCGTTTCTAAAAATATTCTGAATATTAATAAAAATGTCTTACAACACTTAAAGTATTTTAAACTTATACTGCACTAAAATACAAGGTGGTAAACATACATAAAAGATGGAGAGTGGGTGTAGATTTCGATTGGTGTGACGAATCGACATCGATCGCCATTTTCTCTCTTTTTTGTATATTAACCGTATTGTATCCGAATACAGTATAAGTTTAAGTAACAGGGTGTTTTAACCCAACCTAACTCTTATTTTATCAGTAAAGGATTATACCCCTCACAAGATTTCCAGATTTAATCCCACTGGATTAATTTTGTTTTTGGGAAAAAATAAAAATATATATCTACGAAAACTGTCCACTAGATTTTCAGCAGCTGAAAAAAAACATATTAAATTCAGTAACAAAACTTAAAGAGGAACTTTGCAAAACGTGGTCAGGAATTTTATGAAGAGAGCACGTCTTTGAATAAATGTCAAAGCCGGATTGTTCGAAAATTTAATGTAAGCTAAATACGATTAAACAAAAATAATAAACTGAAAGTTAGCTATTAGTTTTCTTTCGGTAAAATCTGGTATACATAGTTATGGAATCTTTTCGGTATTTTTGAACGAATACAAAACAATTAAGAAAATAAACTGCTGATCAATAATAATCAGAGCTAAGAAGCCTGACCTTAGGCTATTTGCTAAGACTTTAGCAACTGGAGAAGACAAGTTTGTTCAGGGTAAAAAATGCAAGTCTTCCCTCGGGCAAATTGCGTGGGGGATGTAACCAGCCGATTATACGTTCTATTTAAGTGGGTTGAAGACTGTAAAATACGTATTAAATTGTCTATTAGGTAAAATAGCTCTCGTTGTAAAGAGAGCCGTAGTGTGTCGTAGAGAGCTCTCGTAGTGTTACCCGTTTCCAACAGACATTTTTAATACAGATGTTGTTCTATTCATAGGTTTAGCATTTTATTAATAGTTGTTGTTTTATGGTGTGAAAAGATTCAACGATCCTTGTCAGGAAATGTAAATGAATACCCCCCTTGCAGCAGACCTGCATACTCAGCGAATTTCAAATGCAAAAAACATATTTTAATCCATCATAGCGAGATTTGACATGTTTTTGTAAGCTCCATAAGAATAACATGGGGAATGAGTGTTTGCTACTACAGGTATTTTTAAACTGGTTGGTTTTAATTCAATATTTAGTAGATCTGAACTAGAAGAAGCCATTTACCAAGTTTCATATGTCGAGAAATAAGCAAGATATAGAATTTTACTTATTTCCCATAAGGTTAACATTGAGACAACGTACTGTGTCTTTTTACGTCTGTGTACTTTCAATATCTCGTAACCAATGGACATAGAGCAGTGATTCAAATTACTTTTTTGAGCTGAATTAAATGGTGCCAACAAACAGTTGATAAATTTAATTTTTATATGTGAAAACTCAAAAAACCCATTTTGGGGGGGGGGGATGATACCTAGTATCATCCATGCCAAACTAGTTTCTACGATCACTTTGCACACATATATCATGTTATGATAACATCCTACTTATTCGTGTACATAACCAAATACCAATATAGTGATAATAAAACGATATCAGTCTGCTATATGGACATTTTATACAGCGCTGCGAAACATGAACTGGACGCGTAAAACAAATTGATAAATTAAGTAACAATTACTTTAACTTGAGCTTTATAGGTTGCCATTTTGGTGAATAAATTACATCGAAATTAAACTAATTAAACTAATACCTTTCATTTTCTAGTCACAAGGACTACACCTATATTTTTTTAGTTATTTGTTCAACAGTACTAAAAGTGGCTTTCATATGGTCAATGACATGAGTTATAAGAACTTATTCCTAAGTTTTTTGATAATTTTGCGGTCCTGCTTAGATTCCAGCAAAGGGGCTTATTTTGTCTTGTGTTAGGATAAAAAGGTGTTCAATAAGGAATAACTTTTAATGGTTTATATATGATTTATGTAATTGATCATGTCAAAGCAATGTCTTTGTATTAGCCACATAAATAGAGATCACCCCGTTGTCTTATATGCAAAAAAAACTTTATTTAGTCCTTATTAATAGACACTTACAGTTTTTAGTTTCACGAGGTTATTCTATTACCAATATTACCTCATAAGAACCAAGTTAAATTTATTTTTACATGTCTCAATGTCTAACAAAAATTATGATGCTAAAATATACAGGATTTTTTTAAATATTGTGAGCTTAGATTTTCATTAGATGCGTATAAGCTTAGAAAAGTGGATCACCATTTTCATTTCGCCCATTAATGTAATTATATTCTTTTTTACTATTTGTGTTAAGAAAATAACCGTAATTGGATTAATTTATTGGTGAGATGCATAAATATATTTACATATTTTAAATGATTTGCTCAAATCAGGTGTTAAAATTGGTTTTATAATAGTTATAATTATTTTTTCAACGATGTTAATCAATTCATGTTTTATATATTTCATAACATCTGATATTATCACTTAAGAAAAAATTTATAGCTAAAATTTTAACTAACGACAGTACAGCAACACACATAAACACATATAGTATAAAGGTTTTACCTATACTTTAGTTCTATTTCTAAAGGCTTTCTTGGGTTACGTGATTGCAAATGCAAAGGGTTCCAATTCCCTAGACTCTCGTCACAGCAACGCCTTCATTACCCTAAGACATCAGCAAATTAGCTGTCAAATCTGAGAGCAAGGGAAGTAATTGACTTTCCATATATTTCAGACCATCGACTCAACAACTCATTTTCCGCCTCCTTAACCTCATGCATGGTTTAGTTATACAGTATGTTAACAACCAAATTAAGTAAAATAATTCAGAAAATATTATTTTATGCTTTAACACCATACTTACAAACTACTTTAAGCAATTTTACTAATAACTAAAAAATAAATAAATATTTGTAGTCTTTTATAAAACGGCAAGGCTACTATAGTATGAATGATACAATTTTCTTTTAGTTTAAAACTAAATTTGTTTATCATGGGAAAAGATGTAAATCTTTGTTCGTTACGATTGGATTCTAATACGTATCATGTGAATTTGAGAAACATAATTTTGTATTTAGTAAACATTTCATTGTTTTATCGGTTCAAGATCCTTTTAAGATATAAAGAATGAATGATGAAATAGAATAGAATAGAGTTTTACTTAGATAAATTAGTTACAAGAACCTCCTTTGGCATTTTAATATATGAACTCATGTTTTGTTTAAGAAGAAAGAAAGTAGCAAAGCTTAGAAGATTATCAGTAATTATGCTCAAAGGGCAAGCATTTTATTTCATCAATACGATACGAAGAGTTCCACATACTAACAGAATCATCATGTAATTCTTATTGACATAAAATCTTGGGAGCCCATTATTGAAAGGTTTTTGGAATTTAACCCGAAACTCTCTTCACAGCTAAGCACAAACTAAACAAATCCAGAAGCAGTATTCCAGCGTTCTTTTGTATGATTTAATGTCCACTCGGCACCTTATAGATTATTACCTTCAGATGTCTATTATTTAGTTTGAGTTAAATATAGAGAAAGTTACTCCCTTATTAGCAATGATTAAGTACTTCCAGACTAACTACAGTACTAAAATTCAGTCACAATCACACAACATGTAATGGTGATATTTGTCAACAGAGGCGAAAATTCATTACTGAAGGATTAAACGGTGGCGGGACAGAATGAGTAAGGGGATGATGGCAGATAGCCATTAGCACCCGTACTGCGCGCCACGCCGCTCCTCACCGGGCTTTATGCTAATACTTATAGGGGTGGATTTCGCGAATGTCATTCATTATCGTGTATGTCGCAGGTTTAGCGAACTTTATCTGGTTTTTCCTCATAGTAATTCGTACCTTACAGTGAACTGTTATGAATGTCCTTGTAGTTTTAGCGTAGCCGTCAATTCAACATAGTGTTTCCAACGCAATTTACATACTTGGAGAATTTATTATGTTGATTCAATCATCACGATATGGTAAAAAGTGTTCGTATTCAAGTGAACCTCGACTCCAAGAATTACAGGATTGGTACAGTATTACAGGATTAACATTATTACAGGATTACAGGATTAACAGTATTACAGGATTGACATTGATTTTCATTATGATGCACTAGAAGAGGTGACTTTTTTTACTTGAGAGTCCTTTCAGCTACTCCATGAGCAAGAGGGATCATTTATGCAAAAATTGATTAAAATTTATCGATAATTAATTTTCAGACTAATCCCTATGAAAGTCAAAATCTGATGAAAACAACGAGTTCCTTGAAAAATTATAATCATCATATATAAAATTAGTAATGCTATTAATTATTTTCTACACAACTATGTATGACATCTAGAAACCAGATATATTAAGAGATGAACCTTAATTGTTTTGTTCCACGAATCTGATTTGGATAATAGACTAATTTAAGACATTGCCCAAAGACCTCGTTGAAGAACTTCATCCCATCTCTGTATCCAAACACTACATCTTTTAAGATTTCAACCCCTATGGTATTGTTCTACGGTTCTAATTTGGTTAATAAACTAATTTAAGACAGTGCCCTAAGTCCTCTTTGAAGAACCAATCAGACCCAGCCCCTCGTGGCTGTCCCAGGTACCTCATTAGGCTGACAGCCCCAAATTAACTGTCACACCTCAGGATTGGATCACTGGTGCGAAATAATTGACTTGTTCTCTTCAATCCGCATCACCCGCAATTACTGGATTGTGGCTTCTCGAAAACAAGAATACCAAAGGAAAAGAAACGATTTGTTGTTATGGAAGATGCATGAATGATGAATGTTGTGAACTACATAGGATTTCTGAATTATCTGTGGGTTCACTTAAAATGTAAAAAGTGTATTATGGGAAAAGATATTATGTTCACCACATTTAAAACAGTTTACTTATCTTAATTATCACTTAAATGTGGATAAAGTAAAAAAAAAACTACAGATTTTGTAGGACAACAGATTTACACAAATGTATATTGGTTATTTTGCGCAATCATCTATCCCACTCAAGTTTTACAATGTCAACAAAATTTAATTTCCTCATGGTTAAATCTCTTATTAATACAGGTGTAAAACCAATTTGACAGTTTTTTTTTTAAATATTTATTATAAATGAGCTTATGTTCTACGTGTATTTCACGAGAAAATAATGTATTTTTACCTAAAAGAGAGGAAATTTATAAATCTTGAAAAGTTATTATATTAAGAAAATTCCAAAATGTTTTTAGTCTGCACAGTTGCTTCGATGGGGCTATCTAAAAGTGGACGAGGATTGTAAAATAAATATTTCATGTATCGAGTAAGTTTTTGTAATATTAATTTAGTAAATACGTATAGAGACGTAAGCCGAGAGACGTATAGAGTAGTATACTGCTCTATAGAAATGCCATGGTTAGAAGCAGCAACATCTTCACAGTTTAATACGGATAAAACCTCGTCGGCTATCAGCTCTCACCCTAATTCTGCACCCTCGGATAAGCGATGGTCATTAGTTTTGGTGTCCGTGAGTGCGAGCTTATGTAGACTTAGCTGGCGACAATGAGTGAATGTGCTTTTGAACAGTCTAAAAGCGTACTTCACAGTTTAAAGGAATGTAAACATATCCTTAGTTTTTACGACAGTTTATTTTAAACATTTAAATCGGTATTTAAACTGGTTTATGATAACAATGTCTATATTTTTTTCGGTAGAGTTGTTCCTATATTTTTATTTCAGGCTTTAAATTGGTTAAATGTTTAAATAAAAATGTCTCAGCGATGTAAATGGAAAAGCGTTTTTCAAATGAAAAAGGTGCCGTTGGATTTTATACGTATACTGGTTTTTTTTTGGTAAAATACTTTACATTAATGTACACTTCGGTTTTTATAAATTCATAATTCTTGTCCCTTGTTTGGGCTTTGTCGTAATTGAAACATTTATCTTCGTTGAAACGCAAAACTAACTGTGTTTAAAGCGGAACAATAAGCCAATGACTATGATGGCGGTCCCTGAATTCCCGACGGCTCCATTGATCAAGTGCCCCGCGCATATTTGCATCATAAAACCCTCGCCGGAGTCGCCGGAACCGCGGCTCAATCGGCGGCATTGCCTCTTCGGCTTATCAGTTGTTTGCGGCTTATCAGTAGTTGGGGCTGCAACGATTGACGGTGTTGCTGCGTTTTGCATTTGCATATTCAGTCGACGCTGGTGATTGTTGAGGGACAGGGGGGAATTAGGTTGATCGAGTATCATGTCTGATTTTTTAAATAAAACATTCGATGTTGACTTGCAATCAAAATCAAAGCCATATACGTACCTGAAATTAATGCTAAAGAATGAGTCATAAAACAGTGCTTGTCTAAGAGTAAAGGTTCAATAGTGACTGTAGTGAAATACACCGTTTAAGCGTGTGGTTTTGTTTTGTTTTAATATCTATGTGATCGTGTGTAAAGAGAAATATATATATATAATATATGAAAATGAACGAACGGTGTTGTTGGGTAATAGGGAGATAAAAATGAAAAGAAACATAAAGTGGGTTTACATGTTGTTATTTATGTTTAGAAAGCATTTTATCACACTTTCT
Source organism: Flexamia atlantica (assembly GCA_035578135.1). Taxonomy (NCBI): domain Eukaryota; kingdom Metazoa; phylum Arthropoda; class Insecta; order Hemiptera; family Cicadellidae; genus Flexamia; species Flexamia atlantica. The sequence goes on from JAQJVK010000011.1 coordinate 16,739,123, forward strand.
TTAACACTTTCCTTTAACACACCCAAATTGTTTTATGTTGTTTCAATCTATGTTGTTGAGAGTGTAAAAAACTGAGGTGTCCATTAATGATATCTACAGTAATAAAGCATTTCCAAATGTAAACTGCTTCATCAGCAAAATAGTAAGTAAACAAAGAAAATTGTTTGGAAATAACTTGGGTATTGCGAAGAAGGGGGCCCACTCATTACCCTACCTAATATATTAAAGTTCTTAGTAGCTAACTCTTTAACACCAGTATTATCAATTTTTCAGAAATCTAAGACAGAAAGAAAATCATACAATCAGAATCAACATGAAAGATACGGTTCGTTGCTCTGCGATACCAAAAGCGTAAGCGCCGTTCCGGCACGCTAAGGTAGTGTTGGCACCACCACACTGCTATGCAGTCTGCCCTCTTGCGAAAGCTTGGGTGGCAAAGGTGCAGATGCACCGCCAAGTGGAAGCTGTTTCATCTCAATAGGAACAGATAGACAGCAGATTCCAGCTGTACCTGATAATACCAGCGCACTCAGATTCCAGAGTGCCATGTCAGCCAGCGTAGGAGAATAAACTCAACTACGAGAATCAACATGATTGTAAAAATCGATGTCCTAGTCTAAAAGCTTAAATTAAGAATCTCTACAACTTTATTATTGACAAACCAAATTAAATTTGAATGGTTCTTGGAATTTATCGTTTGGACAGGTCCGTTTTATCGTATAGAAAAAAGTGTTGAATTATATCCAACCATACTGAGTTGCATTTCTGTTTGTTTTGACGAAAGTATTTTTTATATATATTCACGGGATAACAAATTCCACTCAACCAGAACCAGGGCAAACTGCAATGGCTTATTTAAATTAACGTTAGTGAGAATTGGTTGTTCGAACCATCTTTAATAGAAAGAAAAAACTACACATTATCCAATACCAAACTAAGCAACATTATTAATCGTACATTAGTTCGGTTGACGAGCGTTAACTGTAAATCGCCCTACTATTAAATGCATACAGTATAAACGTTGTAAGAAGAAAACTGTTAAAACATTTTGGGTTTTCACAGGATTAATTTCAATACCTAGACAGATTTAGTTTGCCATGTTTAAGAATTTACGTTAAAATTATTTAGTATCCTCGTTACTAATTCCAACATTTTTTTCTTCCAAATGGTTCATCAATAAGTTTTATTGACATTACAATTACGAAGATGAATAATCAAGCCGCAAACATCCAAATATAATTTATTACATTTTTCTTTACTTGAAAACAAATAAAATCATAAATTAAGCAACGATTCGATATAATAATCCGTTCTTTAGCAGTAAACGTTGGAATTAATTTAAACCAGGATAATATTGCTTAAAATATAGTCCTGTCTCATGCCCCAACTGTTTATTTAATCCCTCGCCCCCCGTTGTATCTCTGATAATCCTAATTCCCCATGTCCGTTAGCTGGAAGTGCCAATACAATCTGGCAGTTGCAGTGAGATCATGTGATTAGGTTCATTACTTATACACTGGACTGCTTTAATAGCGTTCAGGGTCCACTCATACCTATTGTAGTCCGAGCCCATTAAGATAACATCTTACATAAAATTATAACTTTAAAAAATCGCACGTAACGCATTATTTTACTTATTATCTTGAGAGGATGGTTAATTATTATTTGATTATATGTAGATGGGTGTTTCAAAGAACAAGATTAAGGTTTTGAAATGTAAACACAAAAAAAATCCTTGACATTTATGACTCTGCATCCTCGAAACTACAAAGGACCTACCGGTATTTTAGTAACAAAGTCAATTAAGAGTATTATTGATTTTTATTACATTTTATTCTGAAGCAAACTCATTTAATGAATAGTAGATTTTCTCATTTTTAGCTCACCAATCCTGTATTCAATTCAATGTTTACTTGGAAAAATTGCAAAAATTGCCTTAGAAATCCTTATAAATTAAAAGGTTTATGTAAACTATGTAATCAAAATGTATCCTTACAGTTTTATAGATTTTTTTATATAAGTAAATAAAATTATTATTAGTTAAAATGTCAATTATAATTATCTTTATCTATAGCCTCTACTGTGAGAGTTATTTTTCCAAGAAATATTTACTAAAGCAAATACCATCATTCCCTATGTATAATGCACTTTCTATGAAAAAAAAAAAATTTTTTTCTGTTATTTTGAAACGTTGTACTGAGTTAAATGAAAGTACGATGGGATTGACATTAAGCTATATCCGATAGACTTAACTATATTTTATAAAGTAACGAAAACAATTTTTGCAGTCTAAGGGGCAGTGACGGAGGTTGTTCGGGTTTCTGTGTTTCGTCTTTAAGAGTGGCTTTACAAAAGTAGAGTTTTGCCCTACAAAACAATTTATTACACTTTAATTAACCAAAAAATGATTGTATAAACCTCAATCAACTATCGCTTTCTTTCCAATTTGCTGAAATTTAATAAAAAATACGATTTACAAAACAGTATTGCGGTTCTAGAACATTCAGTGGCGAACAATTCTACACATGTGGTATTATTTACACAAGGTTTAATTGTTTTCACTGTGACGCAATGGTTTTTTCCATACTGCGGGCAACACAGCTGTAGAAGCTTCTAGTATCACAATTCGATTTAGGTTATGCAATCCGTTGTTTTACGTAATGCTATCACATTGTACAACACATAATTCGAAATTTCTGGTATTTATTAGATAGAATCTAGGTTATCTTAAAACTTTTCACAATAAATAGAAACTTATACACAGTAATATAAACCTTAAACGAAAGCAAAACGTTATTGTTTGACATCTAAATAATGTTGACCTAATTTAGGTAAAAAAATGTCTAAATATCTTGATGAAACATAATATAGTTAATATTTTCATTGTTTTCGCCAATAATCAAAAATTGTTTTAATTTATGAGGCAGCAAACCTGTGTACTTATTTCCCAATTGAATAACATAAAGTAATTCTATGTTATTACGTCACAGGGTTTTTTTGTTTTACTCCCATATATTACAAATAAAAACGCGTGTTTAAAAAAATCATATAAGATCTAGTCGATCGCGCAATGACCCTGAAGTTTTACATGTACAATTCCATAAGATAATTAGTGAAGAATCGTAATTTGGATTATGCTGGACATTTATAATCGTAAAAAGGTTTTACCATGAAAAAATGGGAAGAGCTCTTTAAAACGTTTTGATCAATGGTGTAACTTGTTCAATTACACCACAGAATTATTGACTAAACAAGCCAAAAACTTGTTAAAACACCCAAATAAGACATTTCCAGAAGGCCATAGATCGATAATACTATTGCCTAATTGGACAAATTATACTATTTTTCAAAATATTTAAAGGAGCTCTTTCCGTTTTTGATGTCAATAATTTTGCGCGATTATCAATGTTAAGCATAAGCCAAATTACGATTATTCACTAATTCTCGTATGGAGTTTCATGTTAATCTTCAAGGTCTTTGCGCAATCGAAAGATCTTATATGATTTTTTAAAGTTATTTTTTCAGTATTCCACATGCTATTTCGTAACTTTAAAGACCTAGTACAATTCAAAATTCCAAAATATTTTTTCGCACCACCCTACTACCCCTGGGCCGGAAGTCAGACTGTAAGACTTTGAAGGAATGAAAGCCCCAGCATTGCCAGCTAGGCACGACTCCCTCGGGATATTGTGCAGCTTACGGTAAGAAGGGATTGCCACGATGGGAAAGGTAAGATTTGGTCAATCAGCCTCACCCCTGAGGGAAGAGAGACACGTTTCCAACCCGTCCTCCAGGCTCTTGCGGGGGCGACTCACCCTCTAACCCGAGAGCTCCCGAGCATCCCCAGACAAGGACCTCCACCTGGTAGCTCTCCTTGTTGTGAAGAGTCTCGCCCAGATCGGTTCACCCTCGAGACTAGCAGACGCTTAGAATTTTGTCGGATAAGGGTCTCTTATGCCCTCCCAGATAGTCAAGCTAGGACGATCCACAACTCCCTACAAGGCTTAGACCTGACTGGGTATCCGAGCTCAGCTGGAAATAAAAGTTCCCAGAGAGATAAGGAGGAACCAAGGTGAACAGGAAGCTGGTCAATCCGGACAGCCAATAGACCTACCAGAACAATGACAGCTTCTATTTACTGTAGCCATTGCCAACCTTTGTTTTGGACCAGTCAGAGAGCCACCTATGGCCGGGGCCCACCCCCATAGATCTATATAGTTATTTATTTGATTGACATAACTTAAGAACATTACATAATTATACATCAGTTAATAGATTCCAAAGACAGGATGTATGCGACCACACCGTATGATTTTCATAACTGTGTTTATTTTAACCATGACAAAAAGTTGTTTTTCATCATACTGTCCCGAAAACAGCCGTTTTTAGTTCTCTAAATCGTACGCAAAATGATCGTTTTTGGATCACTTCGAATAGGAGTACTGAAAAAACATATGGTAAAATCTGCCGTACTCTAATGTCAAAATTTGTTTATGTTACGTTTGAAAGGTAGAACGATTTCTTAACTTGTGTTTGTAAACAACTAACAGATGTGTAAATGACGATGACTATTTTTGGATAACCTCAAAATTATGTAGTCTAATTTTTTAAGGATTTAATGGCTATTTATACATAATGATGAAAATAGTTGTTCATCACACGGAGCAAAAGTGTCTCCTTGGTACTCGATCGCATTTCCAAGCTCGGCTGCGCCTCGCCTGTAAATTACGATCTCGTACCAAAAAGAGCCACTTTCGCTCCTAGTAATGAAAACTACTATTATCGCTCGTTACCTCAAAGTTTTGTTTTCAAGTGTGTCAAATAAATAATCGGATTCTTAATGTTTTACAGGTGAATTTAATTTTTTAGTGTGGAAAAAATATTGTTCGCACCTCGGCAGAAACGGTTTTGCATCTCTCGATCGTTTCAAATTCTCGACTTAGTCTCGAATTGGAAACACGATATATAACCCACCAAAACCTTTTTTGCGAAATATACTATTAATTTTTAATTCCACAAACATATAGAAAAGGGCTGAACAGCTAATGCATTTTATTTTATTTACAATTATTGTTTACGTAACAGCTGCTGAGCAGCGCGATCCACTAGTATCATAACTTGTCGGTATAGCTTGCTTATTTCTCTTCAAATACGTTGTATACAACTTACTGTACGGTTTCATTAAAGTGAAAACGACTGGAATTTTTCTTAAAAATTTCCAATTAGCAAACATTTATAATCAGCCTCCACGCTCCACAAAGAATGTTTTTCCACACTTATTTATGAACATATATGTTGCTTTGAGTTTATTTGATATTTTGTCTAAATTGTTTATTGAGACATTTAACATTTTCCGAGTATGATGGTCTGCTGCAACGGTAGTATGTTTTTAGGCCTTGGGAAAGCAGGATAAGAAATAATATAATAAAAGAGGTAAATTTTCTCAACATTTTGAATGATTAAAGACAAAGCTCTTTAATTCGTTCTTTAAAATAATTCGTAAATATTAACGCTGTTGATGTTCGGTTGAATACCTAAAAAAATACCCTGACGACTTTGAAAACTGGCACATGCCTACATATACGACGAATATAAATAATTCAGGTGTTATTTTGGAGTGAAATAATTAACGTTGTTCGCCAAACACCTAATAAATATAGGCTGCATGAAACTTTAGTCCAAAATTCAAAACACATTCTTATGTAAATTTGCTGCCTTGTTAGCAGCAGCATAATATTTGTAATTTCATAAACTATGAATTTGGGGATGAGAATAAAAAATATAAACTGCATTTCTATTTGTGATGTAACAAAAGTCAAGTCTGGCTGGTTTGGCCGTTTTTTTAACTGGAATTTTCTGAGGGTGTTTCAAAGTTGAATAAACATCATGTTGCGATTAAAGCAAAACCTCTTCCTTAGATGGAATGTGCGTTGGATTACATACGCCGTTGAGTAAATTTCAAGTATTTAGAATGACATAGTATCAAAATTTAACATTTAACTAGGATATGTTGGTGTTTATACTCTCCAAAATATTTTAAGATTCTTTTGCAGCACCAGGTATCTATTTTGTAACAAAACTGATTTTACTATTTTAATTTCTTTTGAGGCGCCAAAATAAGATAATTTTGTAAGAAAGATAAAGGATTCTTTTTCCTTTAATTTCTTCATAATCAGGCTCTTAATAAATTCTTCTTTGAATCAATTTCAACGAAAAACTGTAAGTACCTATTTCGACAAAGTGCAATTGAATAAAATGACATTGATGGGTTTTAATAAAATCGGAAAAACCGGAAAATCACCTATTACCGTTTTTGAAACTATCAAGCCAACTAGGTTAAAAATTCAGTAGTCTATATCACATTTTACATCTGACACTTTCAAAGTTTACGATGTAAAATAACAGATAAACCCCTGAAAAAATGTCTCACTCTAAAAGCTAATCCTTATTATCTCTCATTAAGCCTACAAAAACCGCTGTGGCCGGTAATTTTTATTTAATTTACGTAATTCTTTTACAAAAAACAACTAAAGAGTACTCGCACAGATGAAGAACTATACAGATTAGCAACCTAATGCATTTTTTCGTACCCGTTTTTTCGGGCGGCGTCAAGTTTGTTAGCTTGTTTAGTCACACATATTGCATTGGTATCAAGTATAATTCCATCAATATAAAATCTTCAGGTCCCAAAGAACAAATATAGCCATTAATAACTTTGAAACCAGTGCAATTTGGGTGGCATAACAGCCTAACAAACTTGACGCCGCTAGAAAAAACGGGCACAAAAAATGCATTAGGTTGCCAATCTGTATGGTTCTTCATCTGTGGTAATGGGAATTATTTGTACTAAAGAGTATTCTTTTCTATGCATAAAATTAGCTATGTTAAAATTTTTCGATTCAAATTTACATAAAATTTATAGCCACTCTCTTCATTTGGTTGAGGTAGATTTATCGGCTGTGTGATGCAAGCCGTGTGCAGGTGAAGGTTGGGTCATGGTGCGGCGCCGCTCTGTCGCGCCGACCTCAACATCTGATTACATGTTTCACGGTTCCAGTATTCAACCAGTATGGAGTATTATAATTATTGGCGAATACTACAGTATGCTCGGTCATACATTTTGCGCCGCCTACAGCAAGTTGTTAACCTGTTAAAACGTTACGTAAAGTCACAACCAAGTGGTTTCTGTTCAATAACTGTAATATGTCTAGAATTATTTGAAATCACTAAACAACTTAAAGTTTTTAGCGAATTTAGTAAAAAGTTAAATAAATCAATTTTAACACTTAACTATGTTCTGACTCAATCTATTGAAAATTAACATCGACAATAATTTTACGACGTTTTACATTACCTTTCCAAACAATTTGTCTAAAAATATAAATTATTTAACCGTGAGCTATAGACTTTCCTCCCTAATATCACAAGGTGTTTTTTTAACGCAACCCAAAACTTTATTTTATCAGTGAAGAATTATTCCCCCCCTAAGATCCCCGGATTTAACCCCACTATGTAATTTTCTTTGGGGATAGGGTGAGGTCTAAAAGTACGGCCTAAAAAACAATTCACAGGATAATCAGCACCTCAAAACAAACATAAGAAATGTAATGCTAGAAATTCGAAGACGCACCTTGTACCACGTATTCAGGAATTTGACGGAGAGGGCACAGTTTGTATAAATGTCAATGGCGGATTATTTGAACACATATTGTAAACTAAATTTCGTGATCAAACTTAAATAATAGGTTATATAAAATATAAAGACTATAAAAAACTCATTTCAGATTTATATATGCATTACTCAATTTTAAAAATGGGTTTCGTGAAAAAAAACACCCTGTATTTGTGGCTCCAGTCTCGAAAAATGATCACGTTTCTCTCTGCTCCTCCCGTAAGGCCAAGGCCAAAGTTAACTGTGCATTCGGTTAAGCTTAACTGTTTAAACAAAATCTTTGATTTATAGCACTTTACAATGCAAAGATTTGCCCAGTCCAATGCGCAGAAGTTTAATTTCACTTGAAGTTTAATCGAAAAATTGAAAAATTTTGAATTTTTTAGATCATAACACAGAATTTAAATCAATATTCTGTTCCCTATAGTGGCGGTATGATATATTTTTCTTATTAAAAATTAATCAACAATTTTGGTTTGGCGGTTAAGACTGTACTGAATTTGAAAGATTTCATTAAATTTGGTTGGGAGAAGCAGGTAGTCGTGTGGGACTGGAGCCCCTTCATTAGAATCATATTTAAAATTTACAGTGTCTTTGATTTGTCTCTTTCTCCAGTAATTGGGACAACTTTTTCAAAAACAGAAACAAAAACACTTTCTCCAATTAACAATGAATTCAAGTGTTGTCCTTGGGGGAAATATGTATATACCATGTTGTTCTCTTTGGCATATTAAAGCGTAACTAATTTTACAGAAGAATGTTCTTTAATTACTACTTAGATATTGCTAAAACAAATCTAATACAACGATCTTAAAAAAAACCTTAAAAACTACTTTTTATAAAAAATACCCCCGTTGCAGCAGACCTGCATACTCAGCGAATTTCAAATGCAAAACAACATATTTTAATCTAAAATAGCGAGATTTGACATGTTTTTTGTAAGCTCCATAAGAATAACATGGGGAATGAGTATGCAGGTTTGCTGCTACAGGTATGTTTAAACTGGTTGGTTTTAATTCCATATTTAGTAGATCTGAACTAGAAGAAGCCATTTACTTTTATCTTGATATGTTGAGAAATAAGCGGGTTATAGAATTTTACTTATTTCCCATAAGGTTAACATTGAGACAACGTACTGTGTTTACCACTTTCAATGTCTCGGTAAGCAATGTACATAGAGCAGTGATTCAACATACAAAATTGTTTGTTTTTTTGACCTGAAGTCAATGGTGCCAAAAAAATTTGATAAATTTTATTTTTCTACGTGAAAAACTCAAAAAAACCCATTTTTGGTGGGTTTACCCCCCTTTCCCCCCCTTCTAGTGGTCTGATCGGGCTGGTTCACGAACTCGTCCGAGTGATTACCACTTTACACGTCTGTACCAAATATCATTAAGATCGGACCATATTTACGGCCGTTATCGTGTTAACAGACAAATGTATATATATATATATATGTAGATATATATCTATATATATATGTATATATAGATATATATATATATATATACATATATATATATTCCAACGAATGGTGTTTTTTGCTTCTGGGGACCCCAAAATGAAAAGTTAACATGGTCTCGGGCTTAGGTCTTACCATGAGTACTACCGTAATAGCTTATTCCTTTAAGGAAATTCGCTAAAACTTTCAAAATATTTGATCAAAATAATGAAATGAAGTGAAATGAAATGAAATGAAAAACGTCTTTATTTAGCCAGCGTTATTCAAAATACAATGCTTTGCTTTTCAATAAAACTGTTATCAAGTTATTAACTTATTAATAAATTATTATTAACTTCTGTTCTTAAATTATTATTAATATAATTCTTTCAAACCCCTTTTGAAAAATGCAAGGCTTGTCAATCTGAGGTCAATTGGAAGGGCATTCATTGTAGGCTTGGGGTCCGAAGTATGAAAAAGCTTTTTTCCCAAGTTCTGTTCTGACCCATGGCAAGTGTAACAAGCCTTCCTGCCGAGTGGAGCGAACGCTCACCTTTAGGCCTGAAAACCAGTTTCCTTCTTAGATATTTGGGGCACTCCGTTAACAAAGTTTTATGAACAATGAGGTTTGTTTGGCGGTCACAGCATTGTTTTACAGTCAATATGTTTGCCTTTGACCTAGACTCGCTGATATGATCTGACTTTTTTTAGGTTGAAAACAAATCTCAGAGCACTATTCTGAAGTCTTGTGAGAATATTCATCTTTTCCTGAGTGAATCTAAAGGTAATCTACTTAATCTAAAGGTATTTAGTCGAAAATCATTATACTTGGCGTGTAATTGGAAAAAGAAATAAGAACATTGAGAAAATTGAGTTTACTGGCTTTTAACCGGTAGAGATTAATCCTGACTTTTTGAGAACAAATAGTTTGTTTTAGTTTTTAAATTATTAAATAAATAAAGTATTACGAAGTGTAATCAAAATTTAAAATGTTAATAATGCAAACTATTTTAAGACTAACCTTTTCAAATCTGCAAGCCATTAATGTTATTTTGCGCAGGACGCTTTGATTCCTACGTACGTTAAAGTTGGTTTCAATTTATCTTCATTTTACATCATAATACTTAATAATCTTTTTTTTAAATAGTTTCGTGTGTATATTAAATGTCATAAATTAATTGCTATTATATAAATAAAATATTTTTTTCTTTTAATAGAAATGGCAAATGTGTGCGAAAATCTAAATAAAATTATCAACTAAATAACGCTGAAAATGAATTTCAATCAAAAGCAGTTTGTTTTAAATGAATTACCTAAGTTACCAATCTGTGATTAACTGTTTTATAGACTTGTTTTTAATTACCCTCTCTTACTTCCCAGTGCAGTGCAAATATTGAGTCTATCCTTTTGTGTAGGTATTTTATAGTTTCTTATAGATTCCACAGGTGTACTTTTAGATTCCAGATAAGGGCCAGGCTCATGTATTTCCATAGATATACATTGCAGCTACATATTCAGCTTTTTATGCGCCCTAAAGATTGCAGCCTTGTTACTTTATAGCAAATGCAAAGTGTGTAGCCAAAATAAATAATGTTACTATTCCTTTACCCAGTATAAATCATTATTTTGAAACTGTTATTTATAAAAAAAATTACGAATGTTTATACCAGTTTTTATGGTTTGAATAACCATTTAAAAAAACTATGTTCACAGTCTAGTTGAAAATCAGCCGAGGCGTATCCTATGTTATGTGAATCAATGTGCACACGCGAATTACAGAACGTATACCTAAGATGATTTGTATTATAGTGAGAGCACAGTGAAGTAGCAAGTTGAGAGCCAAGTGGCCAGTCTAGCTGCGCTTTTTTTCGATAATGTAGTATGTAGTCCAATGAGCTAAAACGTACCCGTAGGAGTAAAGAAGTGGTAAAAATGAAGAAAAGCAATCATCGAATTTACGGTCAAGTTCGTGGGATAAACGATATAGATAATTGGTTTCCTCGTCTTAACAACACAACTCCACTCAATATTTGAGAAGGGAATCGTGCATGTTGATTTAGAAATTATTTAGAATGGACAATTTGGTGTACTAAATGTGAAGGGGTGGTCAGTTAGTAAAAATAAAATAAGTTAGTCCAAACGGTTGGAGTTACATATTGTACGCGCCAAGGGTCCTTTTTAGGAAAAACATTATTTTTACCACCCTAGAAATGTGAGACATAATCTATTTATCGATACCAAAGTTTTATCTTTTACAGGCGAAACTTGGATTACACTTGTATGAAAGAGACGATTGACTTTTAATCCAATGATAAAAAAGTTTTAGAATTATTAATATGGTTTTAAATGCCCTGGAAAAAAAATTGATAATCTTCCAACTTTTAAAACGTTTATGATAAACAGTTGAAATATAATTTAATATATTATAATGATAATGTATAAATACTATTATTATAATGTATATATTATAGATTATAATGATTATATATAATATTATGGCATTACATATATTATAATGATAATTTACAATACTATGATATGATTATTTAATGATATTCAGTTTCAAGAGTCGTATTGTTTTTCAGTAAAAAAATACTCAGCTTAAACATTTTAAGCTGAGACATGTTTGAAAATTTTAGGCGGAAAGGCCACATTACGTAATTCAGAAAGGTTGATACTGCTAAGATAAATTTTTATTACATTCGCAGGATATGTTAATACTGTAATATGTGTAGGGATACCAAATATATTATATGTTTCTTTCGATTGTACATCGTGATAGTTATGTAGAAGAATTTGTTTGACACCTTGCAGTTGTATCGGTAAAACGTTCAGACAGTAGTAGTAGTAGTAGTAGTAGTAGTGTGATGAAACAGTAGTAGTATAATATGACATCGATTAAAATCGAAATACTGCACGAATACCATTAGGCATGTGGCGCATTATTGTCAATAATTGGCGGAGTTGGGCAATCTGGAGGGTATATAAACTGCAGCCCGGCTACGCTCAGTCACTTCTCGTCGCTCAGTTGCGAGTACCATATCACGGTAGGCGTTTCAGTTTTGCAAGTCACTTCGTACAGAACATTTTAACCATGTTGAAGAGTTGCATCGTCATCGTGGCGTTTTTCATCGCCGGGACCATCGCAGAAGAGGCGGCTGAAGGGACTGCAGACGCGGCTGCAGGGAAAATTCTTCTGGCGAGTTTCGAGGGAACGTACGAGCTGGAGGTAGATGATAACGCAGACTTTGAAAAAGTGCTGGAAGCATTTGGACTCGAAGAAACAATTATCAATAAATGGAAGGCGAACAAGTTTTTGGTTCTGGACACTCCGAATAAAGAGGGAGAAAAGTACAAGATCACATGGAAGACCACAGCAGACGCAAGCGACGAACCGGATGAGGAGTTCGACCTGGGGCAAGAGCAAGATAAAGTTTTCGGCAACGTCAATGCGAAGAGGACCTTCACGGCCGACGCTGACACGCTCACCGACACCATTACCGCAGGCGACAAGACCCTGACGATCACCCTGGATTTCAAAGGAGATGAGATCACATCCCAGGTCAAGTGTGGCGGCGCCGTGGCCGACAGAAAATACAAGAAGGTACCGGCGCAAACAGCGGCTTAATTGATTGTGAAGCCTTTATTATATTCTGTTTTAATAATTCATTAAACCAGAATTTTACGAGACGTGCGATTATTTTTTTAGTCCCTTAAAGGAAATAACTAATATAAGATAACTGTGTCTCAGTGTTTGAAAGATTTCTGTAAATTATGTGTCTGGCGATCTGGAGATTTTCTGGTAAAAAATAATTGAATCTACTATACATGTTGAGTGGTTCTAATTACATTTTTTCTTAAATTCGGTTAAGATTAAGTTAAGTTACTAGTTTGGTTACGAATTAAGAGGCTGGAACAAAAAATTACCCAAAAAATATCACTTAACATAATATAACTCCTAAAAAACTAAATTTTTATGTTCTTTAAAATTAATATTGTACGGAGTCAAGCGAAATTTTCTTATTACTCTCTTATCACGAGCTAATGAATGAAATAAATAAACAGGATTCTCAGTTTATTAATTTATAACTGCACATTTTCTTGATGAGGAACGATTTAAAGGTGCCTATAAAACCCCCAAATATAAATTTGTCAGCAATATAAGTGACATGAATCCTAATGTTTAGCTTGCACTTTCCAACTAAGCATTTCATAATCAATAAAATTAAATTAAATAAAATTAATCTTTTTAAGAAATGAAAAATACTACTTTTATGATTCGCTTGTTCAACTAATAAACCAGATTTCAGCGTTTAAATGTACATAAGGTGACGTTAAATAAAAATGGGGTTTCTTGATATTATTGTGCAATCTTACTAACTGTTCTTGTTTGATAATTTTGGGCTTCATATGCTTTTATGTGAAGATAGTAATCGATGATAAGCTATAAACTCTAGTGCTGAAGAATGCAATTGCATACAGCGAATGACGGGTGAACAGGCAACTGGAATGCAAACTGTTGACTAAGTGGATTGGCCTCTGATATTTTGCTTTAGTTTTTAGATAATATAAGCTGAATAATTACTTTAGCTACCTAAGCAAGATCACAATCTGGAGGGAGGCTGTAAAGCTAACACATAACGTCACTTTTGGGTGGATAGTGATAACTCACCTGGTAACCAGTTACGTCGAACATTTAGCTGACCTACTTTTTAGCAGTGTTTAGACCAATTAATTCCAAGTGATGGTGTGAACAACTTCAATGGGCCTTTACTCATAACTTATATGAATAAGTATTCTAAGCCGTCGAATAGAATATACATGAAATAAAATGATCCAGCCTTGAATTTCGCCATTGTATGAGTGTCACCCAGATAGTGGTTTACCATTCTTTACTCATCATATTGGCTTACAAACTAGTAAACTAGATAACTAGATTCACAGACACAACTCTTATTTTATATTATATTTAAACCTTTTCTTCCGGAAGAACTTGAGCTCTCAAGTTTTTATAAAACACATACAATTTGAGAACGCTTGGTTATGTGACTCATTCAAAACGAGTATTTTGTCTTTTGGCTTTATCCACCAGTAAACACTTTTTGGAAGAGACTAAGTCATAAAGAAATAATTAACTTGTATAATTTTACAACAGTTCCCAAATATTTCTGTGTTAACGGATGAATATTTTAATATGTTATTCATTAAGGTGAGAAAATGTTTAAATTATCTTGCTTCTGTCAAGTAATCCTTGTTTTTGTATTCACACTTCCACGGTTTCGAATCTCTATAGGTTAATTTTCAAACGTTAAAATATACAGAGTTTGGCGAAAGTCTTGAATATATTAAATATATTACTTCTGCATTACTTGGCATGATGTAATGAAACTTTGCAGTTGTGCGTTTGTCATAAATTGGGATATTTAGCGTTATTTTACTATTTTCCCGCGTGATCAGGGGATGGCTCACATTAGAAGTCTTGAAATTCTAAAATGTATGCATACCTCAAGTTATACCCCATTGTAAAGTTTTTAATTGGTAGATTATAACAGCGCAAACCGGGTCTCAAAAGAATAATCCAGACTGAATTTACAGCTCCTCAAAAATGTTAACATTTTACAACTATAATATGTGGGGAAAGGAATGGAATATTGGAAACAGTTCCTAAATTATAGAGTAGAATATGATATGGAAACAAACAATATTTTGTTTTTTATAATATTTTCGCGTTCCTAAGGGACGACCCATGTTGAAAGTTGTAAAAGTCGTACATTTTAAAGGTCTTTGGAAGTAGAATGCAACAGTACAAACCTGGTCGCAGAAAGTTGACCCAACACAAAGCTACAGCTGATCAAAGAAATTGAATTATGTCCTATGAAACCCTTATATGAGCCGTAACTTTTGATTTACCTCACCTTTTGTAGTCGGGTTTGTAGTTTGCACTGTTGTGTTTTACTTTCAAAGACCTTTAAAATGAGCCATAATTCGAGGAATGCTTTCCTTAAAGAATTTCACGACTTTCGCCAAGGGCCGTCTCCTAGGAACGCCAAAAAATTATGAACAACAAAATCTATTTTTTCATGAAATGTACATAAATTCAAAGTTTTAATTTCATTCTGTGCCATAGTTTAGGAGTTATTACCAGATTTTAAAACACATTTTAGTAGTAAAATATCAAATCTTTGGGAAGCTGTAACTTCTGTCTAGATTAACCTTTTGAGTCCCGGTTTGCAATGTTATGATCTACTCGTTAAGACCTTTGAAATAACGTATAACTTATGGTATGCTTAAATTTAAGAATTTCAAGACTTCCATTGCGAGCCATCCCCTGATCACGTGAAAAATAGCTAAATACATCAAAATATTCAAAATCAGGACATGTACACAATTGCAAAGTTGAATTACATTCTGTTTAATGATATATAAGTTATTTAATATATTTCAGACTTATGCCGAACCCTGTATAAAGCAGCGATTTCAAATGAGAATGAGGTTGCTAAACAGTTTAAAACATTTTAAGCACACAAAAAGACACAGACACATTGAACATGGAGCACGAAAAATACTTAACTGGCCATTATTTACAACTAATGACGGATGCATGTAGAGCCGGATGGTGGTGAGTCATGACCGCCGATTTTTGTCGTTGGATGACGTAAAACAACCTGTTCGTCCTTATCACAACTACAATATGTCCGAAAACCCTCATCAGCTGATATTGCCATAGCCTGTTATAAATGATGTTGAATTTGAATGCAAGGTGTCATCTAATAAAAGCTGTGGATTTTCTTTGTTACAAATGAAATGTTTTTAAGTTTTCATCAATGTTGGAGTAATTATGATTGAAACTAATTAGATGATTAGCATAGGCAACCAGTTAATTTACGGGGTAGATTCTCCTTGAATCTTTGAGAAAACGAACGTGAGGTCTGACCTATGTAAAAACTGGAACAGTCTTCACATTTTATTTTAGCCTAGCGAATTTGCTTAAAGGAATAAGCTATTACGGTAGTACTCATGGTAAGACTTCAGTCCGAGACCATGTTAACTTTTCATTTAGGGGTCCCCAGAAGCAAAAAACACCATTCGTTCAAATTTATATATATATATATATATATATATATATATATATATATATTTTCATTTCAATGAAACACTGAAAATATTATAAAAAAACTCACTATATTTCGCTTTACGCGTCTTCAGGTGAAAAATTGTATAAAATAAAATAGAAATATAAATAAATTATGACATTTAACAAAAATTATAAAACTGTATAAATATAAACAAAAAACATCTGGTATAAAGTATTTTGAATTAATATAACTATCTTAAGTTTAGCCCGTGAGGAAATTTTGACTTTAAGATCATTTGATGTGCTTGCTCCATGAACCTCAATTCTTGTGTTGTAGATGCAGCATCTAATTGTCGAACTGGTGTAAAGCTGTATAAATCTTCAAATTTTTCTTTGTGTAACTTTGCGTGTTTAACTAGTGGTTGTTCCATTTTGTTGTGATTATATGCAAATCTATGTCCTGTGACTCTTGTTCTTAACGAGTTGATAGTCGAGCCAATGTAATCTTTCGGGCATTGTTTGCATTTAACTTGATATACGACGTTTGTTGAATCACAGGACAGATTTTTATTTTTTATGGAATAGCTTTTATTTGTAGTGCTGCTTGTAAAAGTTGAGGTGCATGGAAGCATTTTGCAGACCATGCATCTAGGTTTGTGGCAAGCTTCAGCTTTATATTTTCTTTCTTTTGTCGCCTCTTCTTGTTTTTCAGGAAGTTTCGGTTTTGATAGTATTTCTTTCAGTACTGGTGGTCTGCGAAATATGATGCGAGGGACACTTTTGAATATTTCATTTGTTGAACATGACTGTTGAAGGACATTATAAGCTATTTTTAAGATATTATTTATTTTGTATAACCCTGGGTGGTATACATATATATATATATATATACATATATATATACAAATGTATATATATATATATATATATACATTTGTCTGTTAACACGATAACGGCCGTAAATATGGTCCGAACTTAATGATATTTGGTACAGACGTGTAAAGTGGTAATCACTCGTGAACCAGCCCGATCGGACCACTAGAAGGGGGGGGGGGAAAGGGGGGTAAACCCACCAAAAATGGGTTTTTTGAGTTTTTCACATAGAAAAATAAAATTTATCAAATTTTTTTGGCACCATTGACTTCAGGTCAAAAAACAAACAATTTTGTATGTTGAATCACTGCTCTATGTACATTGCTTACCGAGACATTGAAAGTGGTAAACACAGTACGTTGTCTCAATGTTAACCTTATGGGAAATAAGTAAAATTCTATAACCCGCTTATTTCTCAACATATCTTGATAAAAGTAAATGGCTTCTTCTAGTTCAGATCTACTAAATATGGAATTAAAACCAACCAGTTTAAACATACCTGTAGCAGCAAACCTGCATACTCATTGCCCATGTTATTCTTGTGGAGCTTACAAAAAACATGTCAAATCTCGCTATTTTGGATTAAAATATGTTGTTTTGCATCTGAAATTCGTTGAGTATGCAGGTCTGCTGCAACGGGGGTATTTTTTTCATACCAGTCCTACCAATTTTTTTCGAAGCACGATAGCCATTCTTCAGTAAAGAAGAAAGTTTATTTGATGTTTCAAATGAAACTGTTACCATATTCCTAGACATTTATGACTGTAATGTATTATTTGTTGTGACACCATATTCAGCAGAAACATATTTCTTTCCGTCGGAATGTGAGTGGTTACCTCTTTTATTTTTGTTCTTCTGAATGAGGCATTAAATCTCGTTATTATGTAGTTTTCGCCAACTCTGGAAAGAATAAGAATTCAAAATTCAAGCGTTGAGCGCTAAAAATTCAATATACGAGGGTCGTCTGGAAAGTAAAGCACGTTTTGTCCCCACATCTAACCCATTGGACCCATCTCCGTGACTGATAGTGTGGCCTAAACCTCCACTCCTGGTCTCAATCTGAGCCAAGTCTCGTTGCCTACCGACCACGAATTTCATTCTCACAGCGTTTCAAAATGGTGGCGTCTTTTTAATATCCCGCCAAATGTATTTGACCTAATAATGTTGATTCTTTAAGTTCCTTCCCACTTTCAAACACTTTACAGCCTAAAAATTCCCTTAACCTTGAAAAAAATATTCTCGTAAGGCCAGGTAAGGGTTCCATCAGGGATTGTCCGAAAATGTCTTACTTTAGGCGGCAAAGTTCTGTGAAGTTGCTGCCGCTGCTTGGGGCGGGTGCCGCGTCGACATGGATCAGCAACACCCTAGCCTGCGATTGGATTTATCCAAATCGCATGTTTTGAATGACATGTGAAGTTATCGTAGGGCCTCATAATGGACTCAGGATCACTTTTTTCTCCTCCACGAATAAATTCAACAGTGAATAAACGTTTTAGGCCGCAAAACACTATTGAAATCACCTCACTCGCATTTGGCGGTATTTCCAGTAGACACCGCCATTTTAAAACGCTGTGAGAATGAAATCCGTGATCGGTCGACAACGAGACTTGGCTCAGATTGAGACCATGAGTGGAGGTTTAGGCCTCAGTATCAGTCACGGAGATAGGACCCATGGGTTAGATGTAGGGACAAAACATGCTTTACTTTCTGGACGACCCTCGTATATATTTTCTACATTTCTCCCGATGTAAAAAACAGAGAATGTTTACAGAGTATATATATATATATATATATATATATATATATATATATATATATATATATATATATATATGGCAAAAACTCCTTTATTACTTTGGAGAGGAATATTACTCCATATTACCCTTTGAATTGTAGTTTGGAATTTTAATGCTGATTTTATCATTAAAATATTATATATTATATTCGCATAGAGTCGACATATTTCAATTTTGAGCTGGCTCAAAAAAAGAAACTGAAAAAATGTCTGTGCAACAGATTATCAACGTACTTACTCCGATAAATGAATGTTACCATATCAATCCTGAGAATAAATATATTTGTGGAAGTTTTGATACTATACTTAGCTGCTTAGTGCTTGCCATTGGTTATTGGACTTTTCTTTATTATCAATTCTGAAAAATAAGATGGCAAGATATTTAGTAACAATATTTCCAGTAAGGAGACAATAATTTTACCCATCACAAGTTTTTACTTAAAATACGCATATATAGTGTCGGCGTCTTAAATTGTAGTAAAGGTGATAAAGAAACAACACATTAATCTTATTTTAATGATGATAAAAAATAACTGTAAATCAAGAAAGTTTGTAATGGTTTACTATTACAATAAGTTTATATTGTATTTTATTCAAATTAGCACAATCATTTTAATAAGTTAATTTATTTAAAGTTCAAGCAAAATCATTAATGTTTAAGAAATAGTCTGTGGATTGTTAAAATTTGGCGGAAAGAGAACTCAGGGCTGCTGGATAGATATCGCGTAGTTTACAGAAGAAATGGATTTGCAGCATTGAAAAGTTATGACATGGTTATTATACACATCCTACGGGCTCTTCTAGGGACGGCTCGCTCTCTATATCCTCCCCAGCGAAAGCAGATAAAATAGACTGGACATTGCCTATACAGGTACATTATTAGAAGAGAGGCAGGTCCGCCAGGCGTTTGCCTATCAATGGATCGGAAACTGCGGAGAAATCACGATAAAACTGTGATGCGCACATTTAAAATACAACGTCCTTTGGAACCCTTAATGTACTCAGATAACTTTGATATTTGACTTCCTGTAAGATCATTAGTGTAGGTAGGTAACGGTACAAAATCTATTAATTATTAAAATCGTTTCATTATTAAAATAAAATATTGAAGCTAGAACTTTTCATAAAAATCGAAATCACGACATGAAAAAGTTAGTCGGCTGGAAATGTTTTTGTTTCTTGGTCAGAGAAAAAGTATAAGCGCAAACTTTTGAGCCAATAAGTTGAGTTTGATTAAACATATTTTTTTCAAAAAATTAGCTCAAGTAGTTTAGGTTTTACAGCAGGTCAAAGAGAACTAATATAATTGCGTTCGAATGTGATTCAACTCCGCCGCTCGGAAACGACGCTACTTGACGATGCGCGTGATTCAAATACACTGATATTTGGAGCACTTGCAAATCACGGATATTACCATAATAAATAAACATAATCTTCCTTGAAAATACAGTGCGTCGCCGGGTGATAGAGCGCGGACGGCGCGGCGCCGGCGCGGCGACGCTCGGCACTTGGCTGACTCGTCGTCGCCTGTCGTGCGGGATGCAGCTTTTGCGCCAATTGGTAGGCAAACGCTGCCTTTTATAGAGCGACACACTCACCGGGGCAACTGCCCAGTCTATTTTATTTGTGGTCGCTGGTCCTCCCATCGACCACAAAACTCGGGAGGCTTTCCTTGTTGCGTAAAGTCTCACAGCAGTCAGTTCTGAGCCCTCTAGACTGGCAGACCAAAGAGGTTTATCGGGTAAGGGTCCCTCGTGCCCTCACAGATGGCCAGGCCAGGTGACCACTACTTCCTTTAAGGCTTAAACCTGACTATATTAAAGCTAAGCCGAGAATTATAGTTTTTAAATTAAGGAGAAACCAAGGAGAACAGGAAGCTGGTCATTCTGGATAGTAACAAAAATACTTCTAATGAAATGACTGATTCTAAATTGTACATATTTTTAATCGCTTTACGCGTATAAAACAGTCAAAAGGTCTTATTTTAAAGGTTTGTAACACAAGGTGTATTCACTATTAAATATGAGAAAAAAGGTATATATTTTTAAATCAAATAAACCCGTTGTCTTGCAGGTGAAAAGTAAATTGAATAGTTAATGTTTTGAAAAGTAGAGTGAAACAGACCTACACTACAATATCAAGTTTGATAAACCTGATTTGTTAGAATTTTCTTTGGTGTATTTTCCGTTTAGCATGGATCAGATGGTGAAAACCTTTAGAAATCGACGACGTCAAACCCTCAAACTCTACGAAGTGGAGACTGCGGCTGGTGATTCTGCCGCTCGAACTGCAGAAGTATAATTGTAAAGCATAGTTTGTTTTTTTAAGGGAAAGAAAGGAAAAGGGTTCTATACACACTGGTGTCCAGCCAGCAGTGTGGGGCTCTTCTAAAACTTATAAAACCTCCTCTATTCGCTAAGGAATTCATCACATTGTTCATCACATTTCATCAGGCTAGGCCAGAGTTCGGCTTACGTCTATGTGGCTCGTTCCATATCCAGCCGTTCGGTTATTTTAGCATTAAATTATATTCAGCTTAGACACAAAAGATTAATCAAGAGTTATACGTGATATGAGATTATTATTCCTGAACCCTTTGGTACATTTAGTGAATTACGATCACTTATCTGATCCTGGCGTAGATAAATACGTAACTATAACGGGACACTACCATAAAAATGGATATTAAGTAAGGTTTTGGTCAAGTTTATCGTGGTCAAGTGCTAATCTCACACCAAAAAATACGAAAGAAATTTCGCTCTAAAGAATGAAAAAAATATTTAATATGGAGAATACACGCAGATCAAACAAAGTTACATTAAAAGTTATATGAATCAGCTGTTTTATAGTTTAACTTTATTTAGTGAAAGAATCAAGGTAATTCTACTAATAGTTCTATACCTGTTCAAATCAAAGTTAGCTTGGCAAAGTAATCAAAGTACAAAAATGTAATTTAGGATAAAGGTAGTTTATAAAAAAGAATAGTACTGACTAACTGACAAAACAGACACTATCATGTCTTAGAACTGTTGCTAACAAAGTAGATAGTAACATAATATGAAAAAATATATTCATTATATCGTAAAGCCGTTTGAAACATTGAATTTTTTGATACGATAGTAACAAAAATTGAATTATATAAAGAAAGAATCAAATTTACAACTATTTTAGAGCAAGAAATATAGACATGTATGCGAAATAAATAGCTTTCCCTTCTCAAAATCAAAATATTCCAAAACTAGGGAGAGCTCCCCAACATGTTGACAAATTGTCGTATCCTGAGTAGCGCGGTTTCGCATCATCAGTTTGTCCAAGCGTTTGTCATGCGAAGCCATCAGCATAATAAAATATTCTGATCTGCTCGTAGGAACACGTCTGGCGTCCAAAATGGATTTGTCAATATCAAAATTTTCTTTCAAACATCCGTTGATACTTTATTTTATTGAAATAACGTTTGGCAAGTCAAGCGTAAAACTAGTGCTCTAATTGGATTGAGTTAGAAATGCATATGCCCACTCACTCTTTTCGTTACTTACAACTTATAAACGATATAAATATTACATACCCTTAGAAATAACAAATAGTTATTTGTGCATCTAGGGACTAAAGTGCAACTTTTTCTCCCTGAGGGAAACTGTTGCAATTTCCCGATGGAGAAAAAGTACTTTAGTCCCGTGATGCACACACAATTTTTCCTCCACCTACACCATTAACAATAACTAGGTATAACACTGTAACTTTACCTTCAGATGATCCTTTGCTTCAACAAACTGCATTACAATCACATAGCCTTTATAAATAAATAACGCAAGGTATTTAGGCTTTAATTTTAACAATTTTATTCACACTCTTCTTTAAAAGTACCATAGGCCTAATTTATTTGTTCACAAATATGCAGGAATACAGCCTAAGCTACAGCAAACTCAAAATGGATACGCTGTCCTGTAGACAACGGAAACGGACGCTCTGATCGATGCTGTGACACTCTCTTCAACATAGAGAAACAAATTAAAATCGACAGTGTTGCCATATTTTCTCACTGTCCACCGCGGTGTTGCCGGATTTCTTCCCATGTATTTCTTAAGAGATTACTTTTAGTTCCATGAGACTAGAAGTACGTAACTACCATGGAGTACAAACTAGTACTTTAGTATTATATTCCAGGGACTAAAAGACGACTATAGATAGAAGGTGGAGGAAATATTATTAGCGAACTCATAATTCTTTTGGATTGTGGTTGAAAATAGATGCACACAAATGGGTATGTATTTTACTGTAAGTGGCTTACTTAGACATTTTTTTATACCACGTCAATCTTATGAAACCAAACCAAGATACATTTAATTCCATTAAAAAAAGTTTTTAGGCTAAACATAGTGTCTTGTGAAGTAATGGAGGACAATTATTAAAACAAGCCTACAAAAAATACTCAACGAACTAGCAGCTTAAACAATTTATTTAAAACAAACAGTTTTTGAGTAAAATTTTGGCGATAATGAGTTCGGTTTTAATTAGATTTTTGCACACAAGCGCCACCAATATTTGACGAAAAAATTCGTCTAGGCAACGAATACTCATAAAAGGTATAGAGGGAAAAGCATGGAACACAATTTTTGACTTTGCAGCTTTGTTTGGACTAGTTAGGAGGTGAACATATCAAAAGTCCTAAGTACCAAAGTAAAGGTCTTGGTGAGGTCATAAAGAGTTATTTTTTAAGGAATTATTGAAAAAAATGTGGTTACTGCAACTTTTTTGTGAGCTCACCCGCAACTTTATTTTATTAGGCCAATTTTATGATTGAAGTGTCAAATTACTGGAAATTTTGTCAGTATTTCATGAATGTTGTTTATTTTCCTTTAGGCAAAAAACATTGCCCCATTAGACATTTACTGAATTTCTTAGGAAGAGGTATTTGTTGAAATATTAATAAAATTAGAAATTGCCTTGTAAATGGTTGGATCAAATAGACATATTATATGTTTTTTACAGGAAATTTGACTTCCTTTAATGTTCCACTTTAATAGGGAATACTAAAAGTTAATAATTTTCAAGATATTTATGAAACCCTAAAAATTTTATCTTCAGACCCCCTCCCTCCCAGCTCAAGGGCTACGGACGGGGACTTTGATATGTTCACCTACTAACTAGTCCGAACAAAGCTGCAGTCATAAATTGTGTTCCAAAAATCTCCCTCAATAACTTTTCTTTGCTTAAACAAAATCCTTTTTTATTTTCTCAATCTTAAACCTGTGTAACATTTTTTACACAAGGTCTACATTTAGCAATACCTTTTTGAACATTCGTTGCCTGGACTAATTTTTGTAAATTATTGGTGGTAATTGTGTGCAAAAATCTAAATAAAACCGAACTCATTATCGCCAAAATTTTACTCAAAAACAGTTTCTTTTAGATAAGTTGTTTTAGCTGCTAGTTCGTTGAGTATTTTTTGTAGGCTTGTAGGCTTTGTAGGCTTGCCCTTATCAGTGCCCGGTTCATCGCGGGGTTCCCCAGTGATGCCCGAGGAGAGCGGGCTTCCCCAGTCCGTCATTCCGGGCCATCAACGTTCCGAACCTGTCTGTGCGGAACGACGGAAATGAACAAACACCGCCCAGAGGCGGGCCTCACCGCGGTCTGCGAGTGACGGCAGAGGTCATACAGACGGCTCTTTATTACTTGTGGTGGGAATTTGGCAGTTTTGATTATCAGATTATAATTTAATCCTTCCAAGATTTTTCTGTAGTTTTACTAAATATCCTTGTTATTACTTTTGTTACTAGTTACTATATTACTATTTTATGTTTGCGCAATCATTGTTGTTAATATACTCTCTCCTTATTAACATATGTGCAACTTGTTACATTTTTTTTGCAATCTTTTTGTTTACTTATCTTTGTGAAATGGTGAAAGCCGTTAGTAAATAAATAATAATGTTTCGGTTATCTTTGTTGAACTTTGAGGGACAGACTTGATTTAGAAATTATATAGACAACGTAATGGGTTAAGTTCAACGGGGCCATAAGTTAGTAAACATAAAGTAATTCAAACAGACTGAGTTACAGTTGGCGCACGGACATCCCGACCAGCGCGAGAATTTTGACGCATCGGGGTGTGGGGGAGGAGGGGACGTCACTCCCCTACTCAAGCCCCGCCCCAATACTACTGCTACGAGCTGTAAAAAAGTGAACTAATATTCAAAACAAAAGTAAAAGTCTTGGTTGTCAAAATATATTTAAGGTTATGGTTTGAGGTTTTCTTTACGTACGTTTTATCTTTGTCATTTCACCTGTAAAGTTTGAAATATGCATTGTACTCTCCGAATTTGTATGTACTTGTTATTAAATAAGAGTTTAAACTTGAAATAGTTGTGTTTCCGTAAGTTTTAATTAAAAAATCATTTTCATAAAAGTAAACAAGTATTGTTTGTTTTCTTTGATTGGTGACAGCTGTTAACTCGGTCGAGGTTTAAGAGTCGCTGTCTAACGGATAATAAAATCACTTCAAGAACAAGAAAAAAATGATCGCCCAATAGGTAACCAAATGGGTACAAAAACCAATTTGCTGCAACCAATGACATACGCTTATTTAGGAATCGTCTATCTCTCTCTCAACATTCATTGTCCATCTTACATAGTGTAATTCCCAGGAACAGCATTAATTCTTATGTATATAACATTACCAATGGGCGAGGTTCATAATTCCGAGGTGTCACGATTCCGAGGTCGGTTTGGTTTTGGATGAACTCTTATTCACATTAAAAGCCCGAGGTTTAATATTTCAGTAATTTTGTAGTTCCAATATGTTTTAACCAACTGAATTAAGAACGAAATTATTCCAAGATAACGCAATTCCGAATTATCACCCGCGCCAAAGGTCCTTTGAGTCCTATGGTGTGTTGAGTTGATTGCTACTCAGATTGCAGCCATTTGCTAGTCTCACGGCCTTGTTTTCATTGCTTAAAATTTATGAAAACGTTAGATTTTATATTGGATTCAAAACTGATTCAATGGAGTTTATATCCTGTTTGTTAAGGAACAATATTTTCCTTATAGTTTCAAGTTTAATAGTATATATTTTCTTCAACTCCAACTAACTTGATGTTTAAAGTAATTTTTTTAAATAGTAATGCGAATAATGCTTCTTCTAATTAACTAACAACCCTTCCTATATATAACTAGCTGATCAACACGGTTTCCCCTTGGAAAAACATAAAAACTTCCTCTGTCTTTTTTTAGGATTTAATATTTCATACTTTTGAAGGTTGCCATGACAACCTTTTATCCTTCCCTGTAATTTTACATTCAAACTTTGAAGTACCATAGGCCGAAACCCCTAGGGGATTTTGTAAAACCGTTTCTTAGTGTGCATCTAGAACCCAAGCGGAGCACATGTGCCAAATTTCAACTCTTTAGGTCTTATAGTTTTGGAGATTTGCTGCCCAATAGAAAACTCCTTCTCCTTTATATATATAGATAGATAGAAGATAAAATATATAGTTTTTTTCCTGAGGTCGTTTAACTTGACGGTGTGCACTCACATATTTCACATCCAGCATCGGTATTCTTATCTACATTCTTACCCAATTTATTCCCAATCGATATGTTTGTTCTGTATAATTCTCATGGGAGTTTCAAATTATAAATATCGTCCTATATTTTTTTACACATCTCTATTTTGAATCAAGGTAAATAGTTTGTTTTGGTCTGAAATACTTATGAAATTACTGGCTTTCGTTTGAGACATTGATAATTCAAATTGGAGAAAATTAAAGTAAGTTATTACTTCCAATGAACAAAAATTTGAATTTGTTTCAAAATCAGACTTTATTATCACACTTGCTTCAGTTATTACGACGTCATTACAAACATTTGGAGCTAAGAACCTTCGGTAGAATAATAGCTTCCACTTAAGCTATTCGTCATTCAAATCTGACGAGTTTCAAGTGAATACAAAAACCAAACACTAATTTGATTTTCTCCAGTATTGCTCTCTTCTATTTTCTTGCATATTGCAAACGGTAAGTTATTTATCTTCAATACAGGGAGTGTTTTCTAGTGTTTTTCCTTATAATTTTATGCCAATAAATCAAAAATGTTGTTTTCAAAGAATAATAAGCTGTCGCAACGTCAAACTTATCTAGATTCCTTAGGTAAAGGTTACAGCCAGTTATTAATATCATTCATTTGTAATGCATTCACTGTCACTGATCCTCATTGCCGCTGGTTGACCCTCAAGAAAAACAAATTAGTCTGATTCAAACCGAAGCGCTCCAGGCGTCAAAAATAGAAATGAAAAATGGACAGTTTTAAAATGCTATTGAAAAGTAGTTATAGTTATTTTCAAAGGAAGTAACGGTTAATATAATGACATCTAAGTATAAAATATACTTAGTTATTAAACACCTCTCTCTTTAGTTATTATCTCGTACCTCTGTTTCAGCGAAATCGTTTTCCAAAAGTAATGTGTCTGGGTTTTTTCTAGGCATCTTTACCACATCCGTGAATATTACGCACTAAGACATTAGTCAACATAGCTTTCTTTAATTGGTGTATGGCATAGAAAGACTGTGGGATCATTTTTCCAAAGTTCACAAAATTCTGCTTTTGCGGAAAAAAACTGTTAGAGTGCTGAGTGGAGTCCAGCGCCTTGATCACTGCCGACCATTGTTCCGCCAACATACTTGAATACTTACTTGAATACTTGAATTCTTTATCCATGCCAGCGTAGCTGGATAGATGGCGTCACTTTATACTAAATAAACTAATATAAACACTATATACATTTTGTAACCAGGATGGCGGTGGCTAGACAAGTGCTGTGAAGGAGTTATCAAAACATTCCTCCACAGAATAGAATGCTTGTTGTGTGAGCCAGGCCCTAATTTTAAGTTTGAATTTGTTCCCCTCCAGACTTTTCACAGCAGTCGGAAGTCTATTGAACATCTTGATGGCCAGCAGGGGAAAGCAGTCTTTCTTCTTACTTAGCCTGCAATATGGTAGGTCAATTTCATTTCTATTTCTTAGGCTGTAGCTGTGAAGATCTGCTCTGGTTGTGAAGTCTGCTTCGTTGGTCTTGATATAGAAAAGACTCAATAGGATGTACTGGTTGAACACAGTTAAAATACCCAGCCTCCTGAAAATTGGCCTACAGTGATCCAAATAGCCAGCTGAAGATATGATTCTCAAAGCCTTCTTCTGTAGGCGTAGGACAACATCACAACCAGATGCATGCCCCCACAGCTGTAGGCCGTAGCTAATGTGGCTATGGAATAGTCCATGGTACACAAGCACAAGGTGATTTTCGGACAACAGTGGTTTTAATCTGCGTAGTAGGTAAGTAACCCGTGCTAATTTCTTGCAGACGTTGTCGATGTACTTGCTCCATAGCAGCTTTGGATCGAGGGTAAAGCCTAAGAGTTTTACTGCTTCAGTCCCTGATGATATTGAATCACTAAGGCTGCAAACCATCTGTTGGGTTTTATCAGGGTTGAGGCTAAGTTTGTTCATCTTGAACCATTCTGTTGCCCTACCAAGAATCTCATCGGCATCTTCAGTAGCCTCCTCAGCTGTGCGACTTGGAAAATATTGTGGTATCATCTGCGAACAGTATGATATCACCTAGCAGACTGATGTCATTGACTACTACCAAGAACAGAACAGGGCCGATAACTGAGCCTTCGGGCACACCGTGTTTGACCAGGAGCGGTGACGATGAAGCTCCTCTTATTGAGACTACCTGCTGTCGGTTCTGCAGATAGGAGTGGAACAGTTGCAAAGCCTGATCACGGACACCGTAAGCCTCTAGCCTATGTAGCAATAGCTCGTGTGTTACACACTCAAAAGCCTTGCTTAAATCTTCTAGGATGAGGGCCATACTCCCTTTTTCTTCAAAGGTGTCCAAGATGTCAGTTAAAAGTCTCGACACAGCTGTGAAAGTCGACCTCTGCTCTCTAAAGCAATGCTGGTTGTTTGAGAACAGGTCATTCATTTCAAAGTGACCTACTAGCTGGGTTTTTATGATTTTCTCAAACACTTTAGCCAGCACAGGTATCAGGGAAATAGGCCCATAGCTTGAAAGGAGCTGGGGGTCTCCCTTTTTAATTATCGGGACAGTTCGGGAGATCTTGAGCGCATCAGGGAACAAGCCACATTGCAAACAGGCATTCACAACCACAGACAGTGGATAGGCGATTATGTCAGCAATGTATTTGAGAACAATAACATTCATGCCATAGATGTCAGGGCTATGTGAGTTATTGAGGGACTTGTGTATTTTTACTATATCATGAGGACTAAAAAACCTCCATTTACTTAACTCACTATGGTATGAAATGGTTTGGCTAAAGTCCAAGGGGTTTACTGGACCCTGACCACCAGGGATTGATTTCACCAAACGTTCCACTTCCTGCATGATAAATGCATTGAAGGCATCTGGGCTTGCAGTGCACTTCATTATAGGCCTAGGCCTAGGTTTAGTGAAATGAAATGAAATGAAATGAAATGAAATGAAATTCGTTTATTCCTTTTAACAACATTACAATATACTGTTCACATAACATAAATTATCAGTAGGAATTAGTTCCCCACATGGGTCAAAGCCTGTGGGTGGGGAACGAGTCAAAAATCAACCACTTTAGAGGAATTATTATTAGTAAAAAAAGTGAAGAATATTAAGTTTTAATTAAATAACATAAAAGTACAAATATAAGTTTAAACAAAAACAAAATATGCACGCAAATACAACTGGGACAATAGTTTACATTTAGGACGGAAGTTCTGGAGTACAACAGTAATATAAAAGTAAAAACGCCATTGCAATAACCGAGAATCTCGGTCCAGTCATCCTCACATTCACAGGAAACACGCGCTCGACGGACGGACGGACCCTCACTCACCCACACACGCACTCTCACACACACACCCAATCGCTCTGTGACCTTGACCCTAGGTATACGGGGAAGTAAAGAAAGTCTTAATTTGATCTCGCCCTATCTCCAATAGCCATTTGTCAACAATTTTTTTATAAGTGCGGTTGCTACAGGGTAGAGGATATTTAATATGATTCGGAAGTCGAGGAAATACTAAATTAGCTACATAAAAAGATGAGGTAGTATTTATTGTTTTATTCAATCGAGGGGCAACAATACCGGTATTGATAGCAGATCTTGTAGAATACGTATGAACAGGTCGACGAAACAAAGAATTCAGATTACTGCGGATGTATAAAACTAATGTTTTCATAAAAAGTTGGCGGATACTGAGTACTTTAAATTCATCAAATAAAAGGTTTGAAGGATATCGTCGATTTTTTTTCAATGCCGCTTTTATGATAGATTTTTGGGTAATTTCCAATGGCGTTAAAATACTTTGAAAACAACTGCCCCAAGCTAAAATTCCGTACTGTAACAAAGACTGAATATAAGCAAAATATACAATTTTAATCAGATCTGGAGCAAGGACATTATTTATATTCCAAAAAATAAAAATAAATTTACGCAGCTTATTTCTTAAAAGTGTAATATGTCCAGCCCACTTCAGACGATTATCGAAGATAACACCGAGATATTTATATTCGGACACGCTTTCAATACACTCACACGTTTCAGAAGTGTCATTGACCAAGTCCCATGCAGCCTCACAAGGATTTGTGGCTTGCTGTATGTTATTAATATTAGCCTGTTTTTTTGCGTGGTCAACCTGTTGCCTATATAATATCTCTGCCCTCAAGTATGCAGAGTATAGTTCTTCCTTAGCAATTCCTACTGATGACTTATATCTATCATGCAGAGCGACAACAAATGTCTTAATATTAGCTAAACCAATAGAGTACCATGAGTTTTCATGCTTACGATACCTTTTTGAAGCTAATGCAGACTGTTGTACTCTTCTAGTCGGGAAAAAGAGGTCAAAGTAATATTTTAAACAGTCAAAAAAAGCATCGAACATCATGTTGGCAGACTTACCAGAAACAACATTTTCCCAGTCAATAATTTGCAATGCTTGTTTAAAGTTATGCAGATTCCCCTCATTTATGGTTCTAGTTAGATGGACATAGGAAACATCCCAAAGTACTTCAGTTATATCTTCCCCAAGAATCAAGTTAACTTCAGTGGTAACCGGGTAATGATCAGCAATTACTGGATCACCAACAGTGGTGAAATATTTCCAACTGTTCAGAGTAATTGCCACGGTGTCCAGGCAGTTACTTCCCCTTGTTGGGCTACGGTTTGTTATAAAAAGACCATGACTTCTAAGGAGATTGGAAAAATATTTTCCCGGTCACTTACAACGTTTAGGGGCATATTGAAATCGCCTCCCAGTACAATGGGTTTACCTAACCTGGTCAGAGCAGAGAGGGTTATGTCTAGTTGATTAAAAAATATGTCAATGTCACCACTGGTTGAACGGCACGCTGAGACAATAATTAGTGAAAATTCAATTATTTCTATGCAAGAAAGTTCAATATGCATTTCACAGCAAAACTCATTTATATCTATAGACTTGATGTTATACTTGTCATTTACGTAAACAGCTACACCCCCATTCTTGTGATTTGTGCGTACATAGGCAGTTTGAAAGACTAAATTACTGATATTCAGATAGCTATGGTTCTCTAAATCTGTTAGCCAGTGCTCACTTAAGCATAAAACATCTGGAAAAAGGTCTTCTACAAAGAGTGAAATTAAATTCATCTTAGTCCTCAAACACTGTACATTTACATAAGAAATTTTTATACTATGCCTAGAGCTAGGCTTATCTTGTGTACTGGGTGTGCTGGGTTTACCATCTGTCTGCTCTATCCTGTGGGATGTCTGGGCATCCTCTTGAATAAAAAACGTTTCAGAATCACGTTTTTAGGCCAGATTGATCCGTCCATCAGGTCGTCCTTCCTTGAAAAGTCAACTCCAATTTTGAAACTATCGTTGACGCCTTTACTTTCCAATTTTTCAACCACTGCACCGATTCCCGGTAACTTTGAAGATATTAGCTCTTTGACCACCTCCTTGAACATGAGATCATGACCATATTTAATGTGTAGATTTTCAATGTCTTTTAGAAGTTAAGTCCAATGAAAACCTAATGTTAAGATACAAGTATGTTCATAAGTATGAGTCTAGGAATCAAACCAATATTTTTATTAAAAGTCATAGTCCAAGCAAATCACTACACTAGTTTCTGTTATAGGTATTAGGTATTTCAATTTCCTACCCACATCAGTGAGAGAGTTACCTCTACCAAAATTCAAAGTAATTGTTAAAAATTGGCTCTTAGAAAATCCATTTTATGAACTGAATGAATTATTTAATGTGTACTTTAATGTATGTATCTAGGTAATGTATAATCAATTTGAAGTGCATGGCGTGCTTTGATTTTTGCTTTTAGCGACTTTCCCCTATAGGGAAGAAGCTATCACCGTAGGTCTCATGGTAAAAATTGGATTTTACCCCTTGGTTAAATATTTGTCCCCTATGTTTACATAAAATTGACCAATATGGCGGATCCAAGATGGCGTCCGATGATTGTAAGACGACGGAAAATGTTTAATTAACCGACAGTTTTGAGTGAAATCGGTTTTTCGATATCTGGAGCAATTAAAAATAAACAAATCAATAAAAAGGTTAGTAACTAATATTATTTTTTTAAATTGCTAATATCTTTGAAACTAAAAAAGATTCAGGAAAACGGATTGGATCATTTAATTTAGAATAAAAAGACATTGTTAAAAAAGGGTCACAACCCTACCTTCATATTAAAAATATCCAAGATGGCGGCTAAAATTTTTAACTTTATAAAAATGAAGTACCAACAATTTAACAATGTTATGTGCTATTAGGTTGTTGATATCTGAGGTAGAATTGTAAAAATAAGCTCTGTATAAGTGAAAATCAACTTTGTAACGTATTTACATAAAGTTTAATAACTAGGAAACGAAAATACGAGGTACAGTCAAAAAGTTCCCGGAATGAATTTTTGTAGACATTTAGCGCGATCGCCAGAAGGAAATTCAACTTGCATTAGTTGGTACGACTCCTGGGGAG
Organism: Flexamia atlantica; assembly: GCA_035578135.1. Lineage (NCBI taxonomy): Eukaryota > Metazoa > Arthropoda > Insecta > Hemiptera > Cicadellidae > Flexamia > Flexamia atlantica. The sequence continues at coordinate 16,772,014 of JAQJVK010000011.1, forward strand.
GGCATATCGGTAGTGGGGGTATAGCTAACTTTCCGTAGTGCAGCACTGGAAAGCCCTTTTCGTGTTCCTGCAAGTCTACATTGTCGAATTTTGAAAAATAGTATTTCATGACCAGCGCGCGAACATTAAGTCCTGTATTCAACTTAAAAATCACATAATGAGACTCTTGAGTTGTTAATTCAAGCTAATGTAGAAGAGGCGATGAAGAAAAGTCAAGTTTAGGAGTGTCACAAACGGTTCCGTGAAGGCCGTGAAAGCATTGAGGATGACCCTCGTAGTGGACGACCTTCAAACATCAGTTAATGACGAAAACATTGAGCGAGTACGACAAGTTGTGCATGAAACTCGGAAATTAACAATCGATGAAATTGCATTTCAGGTAAATTTATCACATGGAAGTGTTTCTTTATGATCATTTGAACATGCATCGAATTTGTTCACTTAACAAAGAAATCCGACATTTTGGACATGCAGGTACACAAAAAGCGCTTTCCAATGCTGCACTCCGGCAAGTCGGCTACACCCACATTACCGATATGCCCTCCCCAGGAGTCGTACCAACTACTGCAAGGCGAATTTCCCGCTGGCGATCGCGCTAAAAGTCTACAAAAATTCATTCCGGGAACTTTTTGACTGTACCTCGTAGATATCAAAAAACAGATTGCGGCATTGAATTTAAAATTAAAAACAGTGTTAAAAAAGGAATCGCAGCCCTATCTTTAGATTTCAAAAAATAGTTGTATCCAATATGGTGGGTCTAAGATGGCGGCCGAAAATGTGTACCCCCTCAAAACGAGGTACTCGCTACCCAATGATGTTTGGGTGGGGTCTAGGATAGTTATTTTTATAAATGTAAAAAAAGGTATGGGGGGACAATTAAAACTCACCGTGTATATATCTATATAAATGTGTCAGAGAGCACGATAGCGGCCGTAAAAATGGTCTGATCTTAATTGGTACAGACATGTAAAGTGGTAATCCCTCGGACGAGTTCGTAAACCAGCCCGATCGGACTACTGAAAGGAGGGGTAAAGTGGGATAAACCCCCCCAAAATGTTTTTTTTTTAGTTTTTTTTACATAGAAAAATAAAATTTATCGAATTTTTGATGGCACCATAGAATTCAACTCAAAAAACCAACAATTTAGGCCCGTATTATACACGGACACTCAGCGACCCAGTGGCTGGGTCACCGAGCGACCCGGACACTCGTTTAACATTGATCAAATGGGAGTGTCCCGCGAGCTATTATACACGGACACAGTTGGCTCGGTCGCAGATCTGCGTCCGAAGTGTGCCCCGGCTGTGTCCGAGGGCGAGTCGCAGCCCGGACACACGCGGGACGCAGATCTGCGACCCGGGTAGCAGATCTGCGTCCCGGCAGCTGGGTCGCCAGCGTCTCTAGTCAAAATTAACATTGAATCTTATGGGAGTGTCCCGCGAGCTATTATACACGGACACACGGTGTCCCGGACACAGACTGCAGCGCATCGCCCGAGAGTGGTCGTTTTGTTTATATATTTATGATATATAAATATAGTGGTCATTTATAAATATAAGGTTATATAACCTTATATAAATATAAATGTGACTCTTCATTACTCCTAACTGGTCATGAATTAGGAGTTCTGGTTTGAACATTTATTATTTGCATTGATCTGAATATAGCTGAATATCTCTGCTCTTACCTTAAAGTTATGACCAGCTTATCTTCCGGTGAAATGCACCTTTGCAAATGAGTATTCGTTCCAGCAATGTCTCCTATAAGTTTCAGAAGTTCTTTAAATGATGATACGGACATCCGAAAGTAGTTAAAAAACTTCTCTTGATGAGCGCACAGTTCATCAAAAAGTGTAAAGTATAATCCTTTTTCTGGTCGCAAAGAAAATATAGGATGCCTTTGCATTCGTCGTCGACTTCGACGTCTTCTTTTTTCAGAAGTAGGACGAGCAAAAGCATATCTTCGCTGTTCATGGTAACGGCTGAGTGCATGATATTTGGTAGTGGGGCGGTGCCGATGCGGTGTCCCTGCAGCGTCCCGACTGTGTCCGGGCCGCTAAACAGCTACCCGCACACTTCCGGGTCGCTCGGCGACCCAGCCACTGGGTCGCTGAGTGTCCGTGTATAATACGGGCCTTAGTATTTTGAACCATTGCTCTATGCCCATTGATTACCGAGATATTGAAAGTGGTAAACACAGTACGATAACCCACTGTTAACCTTATGGAGAATAAGTAAAATTCTATACCTCGCTTATTTCTCTTCATATCTTAATAAAACTTGGTTTGTGGCTTCTCTAGATGAAATCTAATGATTAATAGTTTAAAATCCCGGATATTTCCATTTTCGTGGCAGAAAACCTGCATAACCCATAACCCCATGTGTGATATATTTTCGGGTGATTAGAAACAAACATTTACAGGAAAAGAATTAGGGACCGGATAGGGCAGTCCAGCGGGGTTTTTATTCTGAGAATAAAATTCCAGGGGTCAGAGTTCACTTCAACCAAGTTCAAGTTAGGACTTTATTTCAAAAGTTTTAATCTATTAGATTACCTTGACCAAGTCTTATGGCTCCAAAATAAAATGTGAATCTAAGCTTTGGTTGACCCTGTAACTGTTTTTAAATTTTGAGTCGATCGATTTAGAGTAGTTATAACATCAGGTGACAGTGAACATAGGTTCTGTGAACACTCATCATAATCGACAAGGTTGCCAATTTCATAAATGTCGCCAATTTACACCAAGCCCCTTTGAAAGAAAGTAAAATCTTGCCTCTGGGTCACACTATCCAGGTTTGAGGTTTGGGCTGCCGGAAGGATGGGGTCTGACGAACCAACAGTTAGGAGGTGTTGGTGTCAGGGATCTAGGAATGTTAGTAGAAGCTAGCAATTCAATTTACAGCACAATAAAGCAAGCCCTACAAGTTTGTACAGCATAACATGATTCCCGAGAAAATTAGCCCTATCACTCTATATCTTTATATCTGTATAACTTTGGCTAGGAACGAGAAAGGAAATATTCTGACAACCAACAACTAGGCCGGCGTCAAGCACGGGTAAGCATGAGGGATTCAAAACTCTGTTCTACCATATAGGTTCAGATTTACACCAGGCCTAATCAGATTTCGAGTTTGTCAGCTCTCCCGGTTAATTTTCTAGGTTATTCCGGTTTAGCTTCGGCACCTGACCGTTTAAGATTAGTAGCAATTTAGATTCCTACTATCAGCATCCTAGTCCATAGGCATAGATAGGTTATAGCTGACAAACTAGCAACAAGGCTAGTGTCAGGGCTAGGATGTAGATAGGCATTTGTTGACAAACTAGCAACGTGGCTAGCGTCAGGGCTAGGAATTCGATAGGTTATAGCTGACAAACTAGCAACAAGGCTAGCGTCAGAGCTAGGAATTAGATAGGTGATTGCTGACAACTAGCAACAAGACTAGCGTCAGGGCTAGGAATTAGATAGGCTAAGCTAAGTAAGTTACCCAAGATTCAAACAAATAAAAATTTGGAATATTATCACTATAATACCTATGAGCTGACAAACATCGAAGTTAATGAATAAGTAGGCAGCAGTATTACAGGAAAGAAATGACCTGGTAAAGCTAAAGTCCAGCTAGGAAATATAGGGCCTTACAGTTTTCAGATAAAATATTCAAAGTTGATTCAAATGAAAATATAGGTTCTCATACTTTCTATCTTCTAAATATAGGATATTTAATGAGAATTTATAAGTAGTGTAGGTATTTTCTATCTTAGTGAAAATACACAAGTACAGTTATTTCTACTTCAGAAATTTAAATTATCAGACCATGAAATATTTTAAACAGAAATTACGTTTTTCACCTACTTGGTGAAAAAAACAACAGAACACACTAGGCACAAATTAGTAATTTGTGGCAATATTCTAGATAATAGAATGTACCAAATAAACAATATAATGTTTATTCCAGGCACTAGGCAATAGAAAGTAGCTCGGGAAGTTATAGAGAATTGCAGACTCCTACCTTACTCGGGGTGTTGTCCGTGCACTCGCTCTAGAACGACTCACTGGCCGCCGCCGCTAGTGACCAGGCGCCGCGCGGGTAGACGCTACTGCGCATGTGCGGTGGCGGGCAGGTCTAGGCAGGCCAAGGCGCTCGGGCGCATGACCGGTGGCGGACCGGCTGCGGCGGGCTTACTCGCCGCGGCGGGAAATTCAAAACCTTCTACTTTCACTTACTGGTGTTCGATTTTTAAAATAATAGAATAATGTACTTGAGCTTTTCAGAAATAATTACAATGTCGGTCTTTGCCAAATAATTATAACCTTAGTATTTATTAACTGAATTAATTAAGCTTATATTTTACAGTTAATTTAATGCATTAATTAATCAATTTAACTATTACTGTGAACCCCTAATTAAATTATTATTTATCCTTGAATAATTTTAATGATTAGATTTTGTATGTCTCCAGAAAAATGCATTATAGGGCTTTGATACTTTTTACACAAAAATAAGATATTTGTAACATGGGAAAAAAACATGTTACACATGTTATCCTTACTTGAAATAAACAAATTCTATATCTTTCTTATTTCTCAACATATTTTTATAAAACTTGGAGTATGGCTTCTTCTAGTTAAGATCTATTAAATATTGAAGTAAAAACAACCAGTTTTAACATACCTATTTTGTATATGGAGATTACAAAAACATGTCAAATCTCGCTATGTTGGATTGAAAAATGTTCTTTTGTGTTTGAATTTCGCTGAGTATGCAGGTCTGCTGCAAACGGGGGTATTTTGCTTGGTTGTGTTATTTTTGCATAAGCTTTTTTCATGCATTTGTATGGTGTGCCTATTTTATTTTGCTGCATGGTGTTTTGCTATGCAAAACTTTTAATCTATGAAGAAACCACTTAGTTGTAATTTTGACGTGGCCTATTACTGTAAAGTTAAACGGCCAAAGTAAATGGTCGGTTGATTGATTAATTGATTGATAGCGATACTTCAAGTCTAAAACAAATTAAAACAATATTCCTGTAGTTGCCAATAGCACAGACCTTTCCTTATTTGGACAGTCACCATTATTAACATGAGGCTATTTCAACCTAAAACATTATTCTACTATACCGGGTGTTCAAAAAGTCCCGGATCGGCTTCGTAATTGTTTCATTATTAAATACTGACCTTCAAAACTTGGAACATGTCTCTTGATCACAAAATACTATTTTAGCACGTATTCAGTGACCCCCTATCTCCTCAGGGAGACGACCCGCGAGGAGTCAGAAGGAAATCTGAAATGTAATTATAGGTTGATATGTACAAATTAAAGCTCTTTTTAAGTAGAATACAATGCCGCAAATCCGGTCTAAATCGGATCGTTCTAAGTTTCGTAGGTCAATATTTAATAATAAAAAAATAACGAAGCCAATCCAAGCCGACAATACTGTAATAGTACCATCTGCCATTTTACAATTTGTAGGCCAATTAGCCATTTCACAAAATAATAAATGTCTGGACCGCTCACTTCTAGTCACTTTAGTGTCTCAGTTACAAGGGGAAAACGTTAATAATTTTGTAGCCTAATTATTTCATTCAGTATTTAACTATGTTGAAGGGTTACATTGTTATCACGACATTTTTCATCACCGGAACCATCTCCGACATCGACAGTACCGCTCCAAGCATCAACAATCAATCTCCAGCTTCAGCACCGACAGTACCGCTACAAGCATTCGACAAAGTTGAGTACGAGTTGGAAGATGAATATTTAGATAACTATAAGAAAGTGATGAAAGAAGTTGGCTTTGACGACGGATCTATTGAAGCGTATACGAAAATCAAGGTAGGGACGATCTTTGTTCTCGATACGCCGGAAGAAGCCACAGACGAATATACGATGCAATATATAAACCCTTGAACTTTATTCCAAAATACATTCAAACTAAGCCCGCAACAACCCGAAACTAAAAACTATAACGGCTTAGAAGCGACTTGTACCATGCAATCAGAAGGCGACAACAAACTAATCGAAACGTGTGACTTCGGTGAAGGCGAAAAAACGAAGACGCTGAAGACGACTATAGAGTTCAGCAGAAATCAAATTACAGAAACCTTCGAAGTTGGCGACTTCAAAAGCAACCGTCTCTACAAACTGAAGACTGGGGCGGCTGAAGGGGCTGCAACGCCGGCTGAAGGGGCTGCGACACCGGCTGAAGGAGCTGCAACACCGGCTGAAGAAGCTGCAACACCGGCTGAAGGGGCTGCAACAACGGCTTAAGGGACTGCAACTCCGGCTAAAAGATTAGCAGGCGCAACAGAAGGAGGCAAAGCAGCTGCTTAAACTGTATAAGTAACATTGGCTTTGTAAAGATTTACTTTTTTTCAATTATACGATAATTTATCTTGCACTCTAATTTTTCCGGAGTCCTGAAGTGGATCTATTTATCTATGTTTACCGAACTGAATTAATTATTGACGGTATATTTATATCCATTTGCAGCAGAGAGATATTAGACTCATGAAAACAGCCACCTTAATCAATTTATGCCATAGATGGTTAAGTATAAAAGGTAATTATGGTATAAACTTATAATGCATATGCTTGTTTCCCCGTATTCTTGAGCCTATGATCCAATGAATCATAGGACGGTAATGTTTGCGCCTTACTTAGAAGATTTTTAAGAGCAATTAAACAAAATTTTTGAAAACTATCAAAATTAATTTCGGATGAGTAAGGCCTGCTAACAAACAATAGCAGACAGCGGCAGTTTCGCCTGATACGAGGTATGTTCGGAAAGTAAGTTCCGTTTAGGAGTAAAAAAATTCTCAATGCATTTACAACATTTTTATTATATACATCTTAAAGAGCGTACCTTAAACTACTTTTTATATAGTTCCCACAATATTTAGGCACTTGTCACATCTAGGGAGAAGCTTTTCAATTTGTGCTGAAAAGAATTCTGCCGCCTGTGCACGCAGCCACCCGCTGACGCCATCTTTGAGTTCATCGTCATTCACAAACCGACAAAGGTTACAATGGTGTAAAGAAGAGTTCGTGAAATGTGTGGGAAACACTCAGAGGGGTCAGTAATTTTGAATTTCCTTTTTTCCCGAACTGTATTGTTGATTTTTTGCAATGAGATCGTCAGTAAAGACAGTTGGTTGGCCACTCCTCTCTTTATTGTGGACATTAGTGTGACCATCCTTACAGTTCGTTAAAAAAGGAAATTCAAAATTTCTGATCCCTCTGAGTGTTTTCCACAAATTTCACGAATTCTTCTGTACACCATTGTAACCTTTGTCGGTTTGTGAATTGCAATGAACTTAAAGATGACGTCAGCGGGTGGCTGCGTGCATAGGCGGCAGAATTCTTTTCAGCACAAATTAAGCTTCTCCCTAGATATGACAAGTGCCTAAATATTGTGGGAACTGAGTAGAAAAGTAGTTTAAGGTACGCTCTTTAAGATGTATGAAATAAAAATGTTGTAAATGCATTGAGAATTTTTTTACTCCCAAACGGAACTTACTTTCCGAACATACCTCGTTAAATGATGAATAAATTTTATTAAAATAGATAGTACAATGTTATTGTTACAAATTATAGGTCCAATAACTACTTTGAATAATTTGAATCAAAGTCATTGAATCATTGAAGTGTATAATTACACCCTTGGGATTGAATTCAGTGATTTCATCCTAAGTTGAAATATGAAAGTAAGTATGATTTTTATCTTCTCCTCGAGATGGGAAAGTGGTATGTATTGGCTGTCATTTGCCAATACAATCCCAATTATAAATTTTGCAAAAAAAACAATCCATAGCTAAACCTTCAAATTGGGTTTCTATATTTTTGATAGAGCTAGTATTATTACTACTAATAACATTAGTAGCAATATTATTCCTCCAAGAGACGACTTTTTGGAGAGTTTATTCCTCTCCAAAAAATCAGTTTGTAATTTATGCTTATTCCTTAAATGAATTTCCATGCAGGTTCTTAGGATTCTAGTTTGGGTGCTTCATGAGTTTAAAGTCTAAAGTTAAAGTTGTCATATTAAAAGGTGTAATTTTATAAGATCTTGAGTGATGGTGGTCACTACTATTCACTATAATTAGTAGTTTTCAGTCTGTGATAGTGATTAGTGTTGGCCAGTATAGCTCAAGATTCTATTACGTTTTAACTTTTTAACAACATAACAAATCTTATTTGAAGTCCTGCATGTGACAGTGTTATCTGTGTGCAAATTTTATACATAGGATTTTACGTTTATATTTTGTTGTAAGGGTCTAAAGAAGTATTTTCCACTCGGGTGTCAAGCACGCAAGTGTTACGTTCTCCGTCTCTAACGTCATCAATATGGCAGATAAACAATTTCGAAAAAAATGTATTTTAAATACTATTTGTCAGATCAGGATAAACGTTTTTTTATAAGGAAGATAATTTTTCATGCTAAACGATTTATATTTAAAAATTAGTTGCATTGAAAATACTTTTTTATAGATTCTTTAAAATCCTCTTTTTTGTATAGTTTTACAAAAATTCTTTTAGCGAATTTCCTTAGAAATAAGCTATTACCGTCGTTTTATGATAATAAACAAAAAATACCGATTCCGGGTAACCTTAGCAACCATAGCTGTTTATGTCTACTTTCTCGATATCAAATGAGTTTATCGCGGAAATACATTTTTACTTGCAAAAATAACGATTTGTTTCAACATTTAACATGGGCTTAGGCCTATATGGGGAATAGAATTTTCATTTTGTGAGTGTATGTTGGCACGATAACTCTCGAAAAATTGTCCGATCGTAACAAGATTTGGTACACACATAAAAAACTAGGTTCTCTTGGGCGAGTTCGTAAACCGGCGAGATCGACATATCCAAAGTGGGGTAAAGGCTGCTTTTGCCCCCCAAAAATGGCTTTTTCAAACTAATAAAGTAATAAAATTAATGTTTCCACCATTGGATTCACCTTGAAAAAACAAACAATTGGGTATCTTGAATCGAAGTCCATTGGTCTCCAAGATATTTCCGCTTCACGTTTTTTGTCATCTTTTTTAGTATCAGGGCAGCAGAATGTGGAGTATTTCACGAGTTTATCAAAAGTATTTTTAATAGAATGTTGTATTTTTACAAAAAACCAGCCTATTTATTTAAAAGAAAAATACATTTTTTATCAAACTTATCGGTATTTTTGACAGAGACTTTGCAAAACAAGCGACGGCATTTTATTTTAATATATATAAATATATCACTTGTTTTATTTTTTTCATTGATTAATTATTGTTTTTTATTGGAAATTCGCTGAGTACGCAGGTTTGCTGCAACGGGGGTATATATAGCTTTTTAAGAAAATTTCAAAAATCATATATTGTATACTTTGCTAAAATAATAAAGTGAATAAACTGGATGTTGTTAAAAGACGGAATTTTCCGTGCGGCAGACCAATCATAGCCGGACCAGTGTTCTCTGTGAAATGCAGAAAAAGAGAATTTGAATAATTCATATCGTGGTAGTTGTCTAAAGAAGCGTTTTCAACATGGGTATCAAGAATGCACCTTAAACGCCATCAATATGGCAGATAATCCATGAAAACATGGCTCTGTTTCACATAAAATTGTCCAATTTGAATAAATCTTTTTTTAATAATGATATATAAGATTACAATTTTTTATTTGAACATTATTCTATTTCTAAGAAATGTAATTTTCAAAAAACCTGTTTTTCATACATTTTTACTCCATTTTTGTATATATATTTTTTTATGAAAAAATATATCTTTTCCGTTATGCATATACCACCATACAAATTTAACCTTCTAGCTTGATTGTTGACCGAGCACCATAAACTAGGTCATATAATAGTTATTAATCGTTTTTAAGTGGAAATTCCTTGTAAGAATATTTTACCTGCGGTTTCGTTATCTTATCTACCGCTATCTTTGTTTAGACGCGATAAGCCAGCGCCTGGCTGTCTAATGGTCCCAGTTGCAGTTGGTTAGGTTAGGTTAGGTTAGGTTAGTTTAGGTTAGGTCCTAACTTACCAAAACCAAGCTTGAAAAACAAACCCGAAACAGTGGTGTATACGTATAACGGAAAAGATAAAAAAAGGATTTAAATAAGCCTAATGTAAGATTTGTAGAGCGTTAATAGACATTTTCATAAATACCATAATTGGTATAGTCAATACAAACAAAAAAGGGAAGAAACTCGATAAAACTAAAAAAAATAACAACGAATTTCTCGTTTTCCCATGGAAAAGGGTCGGACCAGTGTTCTGTGTTCAAGTCGGATATAGAGAATTTTACTGATTTATTTTTTAGACAATGTCTAAAGAAATATTTTCCACTTGGGCGTCAAGAATGTTCATATCTCCCTATACATTACTGAATCATAATTTTTGACAAAACCTCTACATCTCCCTTAAGGCCAGAACAACATTCCTATAATACCCATACTACATAATTTACTTACCACAGCACACAAAAATTCAGTAAAACCACGCAATTCTCTGGTTCATGCTTTTTCAACTTACTCCCAGAAAGTATAAAAATAATGACTCAATATAATACCTTCAACAATAGAGTAAAACAATATTTCATTGATAGGTCCTACTACTCAATTTCTGACTTTATTGAGGACCACCTTTCCAACATTTGAAATGAGCTCACTTCGAGAAGATCGAATGAAGAAACCTAGCGATTCCCGGTCCAGTGGATCCTGGTAAGACGCCGTATGTAAGATGATGTAAGTGATGTAAAATGCATCTTAAGCGTTTTAAGTTATGACGTCATCAATATGGCCGAAAACCATTAACAAAAAATGTTTTTATTTCACACACCATTCGTCCGATTTCAATAAACTTTTTTTGTTTAAAAGATAATTTTTAATGCTACGTGTTTAAATTATAGGTCTGAATCTCAGAATTACTATAGTACCAAAGATAAATGGTTTACTGACAGTTTACATATCGTAAACACAGATAACGTAGAAGCTTGTCCTGGCATTTTTTGAGAGAGGTTGCCGCCACGGAATGCACCAGTAACATTCCTATGATATGTAAACTGCTTCTAAACCATTTTATAATTGGTACCATAGTGATTGTGGGATTCAGACCTTTAATTTGATACGAAATTTGTATTTTTGTAGTCGACTATATTTTTGTAGAAAGCAGTTTAGAATTGACATTGTTTTCATGGAGGGGCCGCACGGGTAAACTCTCTCACAAAAACTAAGTTTTCAACCAAAGTATGGCAGCTATTTTTTTTTAATATGATTAAAAACTTAGCTTGTTAGCAACAATTTCCACCATTTTTTAGTTTACCTGACCAAAAAAAAGTAGCAGCCGACTAATTTTGTCATATCATGTTTTTAATTTGAATAAAAACTTATGAATTTTTTTAATTTTTTTAAATAGGAAAACATTTTGAAATATGATTGATACTATTACCGTTTAAAACTAAAGGACTCTTCATATGCAAAATTTCATCCTTAAATATCTTTGCTAAATGTTATGAAATACGAGTTTTTTGAAACGGGTGCACTGCCAAATTACGCAGTTTTAAACGGTTTATGTTTCTCTACCTAAAGAATATGGCGGTCAATACTTAATTTGCTGTAATGCTTGTAAGATAGGCATACTCCGTCTATTTGTACTATGGGATCGCTGGTTATGTTACATATAAATATGTTAGGTAAAATGTTTCATTAAAAAAAATTATTAAAGCATAAACTTTTAATTGGACTGAATTGTCTGGTTTATGTTTTTTGAGTTATTTTGGCTACACATCATTATTAATATTGTTATTAGTATTATTCAAATACAAAACAAATTTAAAACAGTTTGTTGTTTCAACAATAATAATAACATTAAGAATGATGTGTATCCAAAATTACTCAGAGAACATTGAAGAAACCAGCATAAGAAAACATTCAGGCAAGAATTGTGTGGTTTAGTGCTAGACAATCTTATTCCTAAAGTTTTACAAAATTCTTTAAAAATGTTCTTATTTTATGTAGTAAATATAATACATTGGATACTATCACAGAAAAAAGCAACGTAAACAGCCGTTTTACGTGTTTCTAGCATCTGAGCTGGACACATAGTGTAATAGAAATAACTAGAGGCTTGAATGGGCTAATAGGCCCTAAGCACAATCCTTCTTTACTATAGTACAAAATACCTTCTTAGAAAATAGGCTTTTGGGTCCACAAAATTATGATTATATCTAGCATTTGGTTTTGAGTAAACAAAGCACCTTTTTACATCCCAATGGTTTTTAAATTACAGCTATTTTACTTATTTCTCATTTTATAGTAAGCTTAAAGCAATAATTTCAGTATTTTCCCCAAGTCCCTGGGTCCCTGGGATGGAAATTTTCAATTTTAGCCCCCTCCCATCATCCTGCGACCTTCCAAACGCCCACAATTTTGGCACAAACATTTCTCTTTCGTAATTATATATATCATTTGGTATTAAATCTGCATCGTTTTAACATCAACTAAATAAACTTACTTAACTTTTTGTAATTTTAAATCATAAAATAACCCTAACTCTTAATTATATAATCTGAAAATCTTAAATTAAAAATATTTTTTGTTATAGTACATTAAACGTGTAAAGTTAGCAGTATTTTGAAAAAAATCCTACATGTCAACATCTACTAAATGGCTTTGAATTAAGCATCAGTACCACATGTTTAATATAAACAAAGCAGACGTTTTTCAATCCCAATGCATTTTAAATGGAAGATATTTTTCGTTATTTCTCATTTTCTGGTATATTTGGACATAATCTGCAATTTTTTCCGACCCCCTGGGGCCAAGACCTTTCCTTTGAGCCATCTCCCATCATCCTGCGAGCTGTCAAACTCTCACAATTTTGATTTTAAAAAATCGCTTACAGAATTAGTGTGTAGATAGAAGATTGCAGCAAGTGCTCAGTTTTCTTAGTCACATACTGTAATTTTGAACGAAACCGTTCAATTACACCATGTGCTCAGGAAAACTGGGCACTTCATAAAGTACCCGGTTAGCGCTGAACACTTCATGAAGTGCCCAATCACAGTATGTGGCTAAGACAAATATAAATCTTTTAGCATAAAAATTATCTTCCTAACAAAAAAAGTTTATTCCCATCGGACAATCTTACTTATCCATTTATCCATTAAAGACATTTCATAGAAAGTTATATGGTTTTTGCATGGGTATTAATTTGCCCTACATCTACTTAAGATACGAATAAAAAGCTGATGTATTATAAAATATAATTTTTCGGCCGTCATGTGTGTTGATTAATTTAGTTTTACGGTCAATAATGACTATTTTATAACTGACGCCACGCTTACTGGTGGATGCGCGATAGCAAAAACAGCTAGTAGGCATGCGGGGCAACGCGTCGCCAGTGCGCAGTACTGCCATTCTGCTCTCAGCCGTCAACAATCGCGTGTCACTACATGTCGTCCTAAAAACATTTACTCTTATTGACGATTAATGATCTGTTTTAGTTCTATTAAATAATATAAATATTTTTCATTAGTATTTGTTAAAGCGTTTTGATACTCTGAACAACGGTTGACAGAGAAGCAGAAACTATGTGCGAGCTGCCGCATGTACGCAGCCAGGCTTGTACACTATCAGCCGCCGCTGCCGCTCCTACTCCCCTCTCCTCCCAGCTTACCCACTCCCCTCCCCATGCGCGGACTGGACCTCAAGAATTGGCGTCAGTTATACAAGTGGCTTACGCATTTTAAAACTATTGTTTTTGTTAACATCTAATTCAAATCAATTAAAGAGACTGACGCATCACTGCGTAATATGTAGAAATAACATACAGATTCATAGATTTTGAAAACGAAACCTCCAATCTCCAAAACAAAGGTATGAAGCAATGAAGATACATGTAAACTTACCCCCAACGTATGCAAAATTAAAGTGATTTAACTATCAAAGCTGCAAATTGGAGAACGTGTACATAGATTATTCGAAAGCATTTGAAATAAACATATTATCTGAAATTCTGAAGGTTTTTTTTATCCATATTAAAGTTTCAAATTTAAAGGAATAGGTTACTTGAAAAGGTTTTTTGATGAGAAGCTCAGTCACTGGTAAATTTTCTCCAGTGACACAATAATTTTGTCGAGAAAAAAAATCAAAACCATATACACTCTTACTCATTGAAGTGTGTTTTACGCTGGGAACCCCATACATAATCGACGTAAATAACGACTAATTAATAAAGTTGTCTTTAAATTTCGATGAGAAACGGTTTGCTATTACTGTACTCAGATAAGTCTCAAATATCTATGATAAATTGCATACAAACTTGGTAGTTTTATGGTGTCTTGCCGCACATGTTTCTCTATTCATTGCTTATAATATAGTAGGGTGGGTCGAAAAAACAAAATTTTGGAATTTTGGGGATCGTAATGGATTTCAAAAGTTGCGTAATAGCATGTAGAATACTGATAAAATAACTTAAAAAATCATGTAAGATCTTCCAGTTGCGAGTGAAAAATCGTAATTCGGTTTATTCTGGACATTGATAATCGTACTAAAGATTTGCATTGAAAAATTAAGAGAGCTCTTTAAAACAGTTTGAAAAAATGGTATAATTTGTGCAAATAGGCAACAGAATTATTGATTTAATACAAGCCAAAAACTTGAAAAAATGCCGAAATAAGGGATTTTTAGAAGGCCGTATATCGATAATACTATTGCCTATTTGGACACATTATATATTTTTTTAATGTTTTAAAGAGCTCTTTTAATTTTTCATGACAAATCTTTTGAACTATTATCCATCACCAGCATAAACCAAATTAAGATTTTTCACTCATTCTCTTATGGAGTTTTACATGTTTAACTTCAATGTTATTGCGCGACCGGAAGATCTTATATGATTTTTTTGAAGTTATTTTATCAGTATTCTACATGCTATTACGCAACTTTTGAGACCTATTACGATTCAAAATTCCAAAATTTAGTTTTTTCAACTCACCCTTTTATATAGATGGCGTTACCTGAACTGTTGGGTGAAAAATCGCTTCCCTGCTTTTCCTAATTATTTCAAAGCTCGTTTAGTACAAAGTAAATATTAGTTAACGACTTATGTTTCAACCCAGATCAGCAGTAGTTGATATGATGCAATAATGCTCTTTGAATATCATTAAAAACAAGTTAAACAAAATAATTCTCACGGGTTTTTTACTTATTCACAAGACTTTGTTTGAATATCAACATGTACGAATGTTTTATAGGTATACAATAGAACAAGTTTCTTTAACCTCTAATTTACTTTTAACTGATAGTCTTAATGAGGGTACAAGTGAAGTAATACATCTTTGATATTTTTAAGATTAAAATAGTCTTATATAGTAAAAATATGTTGAATTGATTGTAGTTTTTTGTGGGAAATAAAACATCAGTTAATTTCATTTAATTTTCTCGTAATTTAAATGAAAACCAGTTAGGTAAGAAGTGTATAAATTGCAAAAACCCACTCTCGTACTCAATTCCTGCCTCGAGTTTTAAGAGAGGAAGTAATTGAATGAACTCAATTTAAACTAACTACTGATAAATAGGGATGTATCAACCCGTTAAAAATAACTGGACACTGGCCATTTGATTAGCATAGGTATTGCATTAGTAATGCTTTCATTTAATGAATCCGACATTGAAAGGGAGATCTTAATGACATCAACGGACGGACTAGAGGGTTAGTGGATTATTGGGAGCAACGCTTGGGGGCGGTGGATGTACAATGGTGAGGAATTGCCAATCTCTTGAACAATGAAATGGTAGCTAAATTTATTTGAGGACTGGACAACAAATAATCGTGAATCACTTTCCCATACTAGAAGCTAAAATGCTTATCATTTACCGACATTTTAAAATACTGCTTGATATGGGATGTTAATGTGTGTTATTTTAATAAGCACTTAAAATACTCAGTTTGCATGAGGTTGATTCCAAAAGTTCGAAAAGGAGGGGTAACATTGAACACTTTTAATTCTTATCAATTAATGTTTTCTGGAAAAAATTGGTGACAACCAAAATTTATTTTTTTACTTATTCTTTCCCTATACTTATAATATAAGAGGAGTATTATTTTCAAACAATTTTAAATTTTAGTTTTTAGTGGAATTACATTGTTGATGAATCTAAAAAAAGAAAAAATAGTTTTCGTATTAATATCTTTGTGGATGTAAACTGAACTCTAAAGGCCAAATTTTATATGAAAAACGAAGTTCCTAAATCATCAGTTATTTCCTTCATTATTTTGAATATTTATTTTTTAGGCATATAAAGTTATAATGGCTCAAGAAACAATAATAAAACAAACATACGGAGAATATTTGAATAATTAACTACCACTGTTGATTAGCGGTTTGTTCGCTATCACAAAACTCTTTAAAAAACAGCAACAACAGAGCAGCCATTCTAGAATAATGCTTGTGAATTAGTTATTTTACTATATTCGAAGAAATGTAACTGTTAACATCTCACTTTAAGTGTTTTCTAGTTTGCTGGCTGAATCCTGAACACATAATCTAAAATTTTTCTTAAATGTACCTTTTTTAACAATTTGCTTTTGACCATAATGTTAGAAAATTATATTTAAGAGGACACAAAATACTTATAAACATTTTTAAAAATTAAAATGTAGTGATTACATTTAAAAAATGTTGTATTATAACTTACACATTCCTTAAATTGAAACTATTTAGGTGAATCCAAGGTGTCATAGAGGACTTCTTCATGTCCCATACGGAAACAGAATCACAAACAAAAATCTGAGCCAAAGGCTGACAAGAATTGGCTAGATGTAAGTAACGGAGGAATATGCCTATTGCTATTTATAATTTAAAACTCTTTTAATAATATCATAAGATAATTTTGCCAATCTTGTATGAGATTTAATCTGAGGCGTATAGAACCAGCCTACGGTTCATTTTTTTGAGAAAATCACAAAATTACTAAAATTTTATATTTCATATAATTTCAATTAAATGTAAGTGGAGTTATAATTTATCCAAAAGAATCATTACAAATAAAAGTTTCTTAAGCCCATACACTAGTTCTAAACGTACTCAAACACTCTCGTACGGAACTATAAATCACGGAGAACCAGCAACATTACCTCTAAATAATTAAAATCATAAAAAACTATCACATAAGTAAAAACTAAATGTTCAATCAATATCATAATAAACTAGTGGCTTGAAGGGCCTAAAAGCCCCTAAGGCGGAAAAATTTAAAGAATCCTTATTCATTATAGTACCTTATCCAACCACATGGTTTTAAATCACCTAAAAGCATCACATGTTTTAGTAAACAAAGCAGACATTTTTAGGTCCCAATGCTTTTTAAATAACAGATATTTTCATTTTTTTCGTTTTCCAGTGAATTTCAAGCTATTTTATTATTTTTCCCGCCATCACGGAATAGAGACCTTTAATTTGAGCCCTCTCCCATCTTCCTACGACTTGCCAGACGCCCACAATTTTGACGCAAAGAATCGTCTTACGAAATTAAATATATGATACTCCTGAAAGGTAAAAGGATTTTGTACTGTTTTCATAGGTAAATGTTGTAACACTTAATATTTTTTGAATACATTATCTTTGTAAATGACAACCGATATTTCTTGAGCAAATATAATGCTGTATCCACACGCAAACATCGCTCTGCCTCTTAAAGCGATTGGAAACAAAATTTATGACCAGCATTAGGTTGAGTTATATGCAACATTGATATTAATTCGGAGAAACGTTGTTTTAAATAATTTAAAAGGCGAAAATATTCAACTTTGTTTGCAACATGCAGTAATTAACTGTTATGTATATTCCAATATAATTGTAATATATTCCGATTATATTCCAATATAATCGATGTAGGCACATAGTTTGTTTTTAATGCATTTCATTAAACTTACCCTCAGGCTCTATGTCAAATCAATGTTGTTGAAAATAAAATGACTAATAATATCTTTATGTGAGTATGGAAATTAACTGCTTTCTGGACACTGCATGTGTTTTTTTGTTTGGGCCCATGTTTGATTTCTAAGCGCAAATTGTTTTCCAAGGCGTAGTGGTAGTTTGGGTTTAAATTATCTTAATACATTTTCTAGAATTTGCGATGAAAGACATTAAAAAAAATTAAGGTAAATATTGCTGAATACATATGGTGTGATACTGCCATAAAAGTAAGTAATAAACCCATTTAGCTATATATTAAATATTACATGCATATAGATGAATTAAAATCACCTATATTGATGTAAAAATAATTTAGCTTGTTTTATTAATAGTAAAACGTTAAATAAAAAATATCCCTGATATTGGCGGCCTTTGATTGGTATACTCGGTCTACATAATTCGCAGTTCTAATACTGATCATCCCCCGAGCAACCGAATACATTCCGGAGGTTTCAGGACCGGAAGTGCTCCTGGAAGTGTATCCTGGTCAGCGGTCCACTGAACATTCCGGTCCACTGCCCTCTCAGGAGTGCTGCATGAATAAGCGATGTGTTGGGCCCTTAGACGACTCTGAAGCCAAAGGAAATGCGAATATTTTCCCTCAGAGTAGTTAGTGGAATTTTCATGTTCACATTTATTTTAGCTATCAAACAGTGCAGAATATAAGAAAAAATATGTGTAAGTTTTATTTATTTGATATCTGAGGAATGTGTAGCTCGTGTTATCAAAATATATGAAGTGCATCTTTGAGTAGCAATAAAACATAACTAAGGAATTAATTAAAACACAACACGTAACTGGTAAACCGTGCCTTACTCGGTATTATTTCGTGATTAGTTCCGGTGATTGCGTTTATCCATTTACTATAAAACATTTCAGTGTCACAGTACTCATAAATACACTTGTTACTACGTCATGCAAACGTCGTGTTTACCCTAAATAAATGTATTTTGCAAACAGCTGTTACGATTACTTTATTTGTTTACATGTTTGTTATTTATTTCGTTGCTAGCATGGCAATTCATAAGGCCTAATGTTAAAATGTTGCGACTTTGAAATTAATTTTATTACGTTATTAGATTTTCTCTGGCCAAGCGAACTATATAGAACACGTTTTCTATGCAGAAATAGTTATTTTCAGACTCTGAAGGAAATCCTCAGACCCATTTTCGAGATGATTGTGCAAGCAAACACACACACACACACACACACACACACACACACACACACACACACACACACACACACACACACACACACACACACACACACACATACATACATTACTCATATAAGAGTACCATAGAATTGTTTACCGAGCTACTACTGACGCAAACTAGGAATTAAACCTCTACTAACCTTAAAATAGTAATTATATAGATAAACATAAAAGTAAAAGGAAAAACCTTGGAATGTTTAAGACGGATTCTGTACGACCGTATCATAAATCAGGGTATAATTAATCATCCCTAATAAACTGACAACAATAAGTTTATAACAAAAGTAAAATACAACTTCAATTTAAATTGGTAAGTATGAGCTGAGCAATCAGGATTGATCCTGAACGGCACCTGCTAGATAGCATAGGACTTCAATCAAAGTAACCGTACTATTACCACACCCACATCAGAACATGGGGGTCG
The DNA here is from genome assembly GCA_035578135.1 of Flexamia atlantica. Taxonomy (NCBI): domain Eukaryota; kingdom Metazoa; phylum Arthropoda; class Insecta; order Hemiptera; family Cicadellidae; genus Flexamia; species Flexamia atlantica. The sequence goes on from JAQJVK010000011.1 coordinate 16,791,621, forward strand.
CAGACAAATGAAGCAGTTTAGATAGGACCTGTCGTTGTGCAGACCTTCGGGCGGCCCAATCAAACTTACCCCAGTATTTACCTCAGGCAAGTGGTACTGATGGACCTAACCGGCCTCGACATCCCAAGAGGACTTTACTCGTGTTTAAAATTATCTTGGTCCAAAATACTAAGCGGTTCCTGCTGGCTTTTCAGTCACTTTTTTCCATATAAGGCTACATGAACTCTCTGATAAGATTTTAAATCCGTAGCACTCACATCAATTGATGAAGGGCATTAAAAGTATTTCGGTTTAGGTTTTCTTCAGCAATAAGATTTTTTTTAACATAGCACTCAGAAAAGGCATCAATAACATTAAAAAAAATATGGACAACAATAACACTGAACAATAACATGAAAAACAATTGGCAAACTATACATTTTGGAAAAGAAAAGGGGGAGTAATGTTAGGAAGGTTATTTGAGCTTCTTTTAATGTCTGCTCTCAGTGTATGACATGTGAAAATGTATCAATTGATCTAATTTTATATTTTCAAATCATTCGGAGGACAATACGATGTTACTGGATATCAAAAGCTTTTATTAGTTTAAAATTTACATATCTATTACATCTTCAAACTCAAAAACTTTTTTTTCTATTTTCTATGGAGTATTATATAAGGTTTTAATAAGTTTTCTTTACCGTTTTATTATTTTGTTAACCCTGGAGTTGAAATCTTGCTTGAAACATTTTCATTTCATAAATAATTCTAAATCTCTTAAATATTTCAAGATTTTTATAAAATCGAATGTCAATATAATATGAAAAACACAAAAAATTTACAACCAAGCAAGAATAAAATATTAAAGATTAGGTTCAATGACATTAGTGTGTAGTATTAGTTTGTAATAGTTATTAATGCATAAGCGCAAAAACCAGTCATTAATCTTTTGAGCTAAACAGTTACACCTGGTATTTTAGCGAAAGCGATTGAAACGTTTACACACAAACAATTTCTCACACAACTGCAGTTTTACTTACATCTGACTACGTCAATTATTTATCGTCATGGCTCATGTCTATTGTGCTTTCGAGCACTGTTTTATAGGTTTTGTTGTAAACAAGCACAGTCAAATCAAAGAGAAAGCGTAAAATATTTGGCTAGAGCACATAAAGTAGTAATGTAATTACAAAGTAATGTGTGCCAATGGTAAAGTATTTTTTACCCGCCCCTAAGCAAAGTTATTATTTGGCAAGCGATAATAGTATATTCCGTTACTAGCCTGATTAAGTACTGGTTTAGTTGGCGAGCATCTTAGTTCGGGATACTAATACGAGTACAGTACCAGGTACCATTTACCGGGTGTATTACATATTACTTTACATCTTACAATCAAGAAACACATTTTATCGCAACGTATTTTTGTGTAATAATTTGTTTCTTAATCATTCTTTAGTCCTAACTTATGATAAACAAACATGCCAAATATTTAACACGGTATTGTTGCAATCAGCAGTCAGCGCTTTACTTAAATATATTCCTTTTCAATTACTGCTACACTACGTTTTTATTTTCCTCTAAATTAACCCCAATACCCATTTGGTTGTCTAGTGTGCTACTGATACTAGTGTTGCCACTACGGTGCACATTTATGATTAAAAACACAAGTATGTAAGCTGCTGATTGCAACAATTCCAAATTAAATGTTTGATTAACACAGGTTAGACTTGAATAAATTTTCGGGGGATATAGTTATTAATCCAAATTACATGTTACGTTTAAATAGACATATGTTTTAGTCACTTACTGTAATTGGGCACTTCATTAAGTGCCCAACGTAGCCCGGGCACTTCATGAAGTGTCCAGTGCGCATTGGCACATAGTGTAACTCGATTATTTCAATCGAAAATACAGAATATACCCAACGAAACTGGACACTTCATGAAGTGCCCAACGCTAATTGGGCCCTTGCTATAACTATCGAAGAATGTTGCGCAGTCGATTTAAAATCTTTGCTGAAGTAAATCCCAATGTTTACATCAAATCCCAATGTCTGCGTTAAAGTAGCCAATTTTACTGTTTGCCATTAAACATTTTAATATTTTTCAAAACTACAAATTTTAATATTGGTTTTGGTTACATGCGCCTTTAAAAAATTGAATTAGTCTACGTTATATTTGGATAGTAGTTTTTTTTGTTTTATATGCTAAGTTTCGACTGAAATAAGCAGTTAACAATAACGTAGTTATTGTTCACAATAAAATAGTAACTACTTAATCTAGGATACAAAATAAATACTTTTAATTGGTTTAAGATGCAAAGGAAATATTGTGGTTTTTAAATAGTTGTAAAATTAAACACTAGTACAAAATGATAGGAAATTCACTGTTTAAAAAAAATGAGAATTAAAAATTGAAAGTTTCGCTAGCCCTCAGTTTTGAATAACATTTAACATTCATATGTTATCTCTCTAGACAAACTCTTCATATGAATCTCCAAACATTTGACTTAATACTAGAACCTTAGATTTTTAAGCCACGTGTGTCAGCGGTTGTAAAAAAATAAAATATTTAAAGTATATTACTAAAAAGTTGTTAAGTAAACAGGATACTCCACTTAAATTTTTATCATTCTATAAACGAATAAAAAAATAAAAGAAAATGCTTGTTGTAATGATGTTATGTTAATTCATGCGTACTGACACAAATTAAAAACTTGAACATAAATTTACGTTAATGCTAATCGAATTGTGAAAAGATCTAACGAAATAGAAAAGTGTTATATACAACGAATGTTTTCAATTTTGATACCAAAAAGACACTAAAGAATTATTTTTGTTAATTTTTCAAGACTCTTGAGGGACTTTCTGTGAATTGGTTTTACTTTGCTATATTTAGATATGTTTAAAAAAGGGTGACTAAGTGCGTTAATCAGTTAAAACATGAAAAAGTAGGTAATGGGTTATGTCACATATAAATGTTTTAGGTAAAATATTTCACGTATTTTATTTTATCAAAACATGAGATATAAATTGACTGAATTTTCATCTGGCGTATAATGTCTGAGTAATTTTGGCTACGCATCATTATTAATGTTATAATTTAAACAATAAACAATTTTAAAACCATTGTTTGATTCAAAAAATAATATTAATATTAATGTGTAGCTAAAATAACTCAAAAATATAGAAGGAACAATTTAAAAAAATATCCAGGCAAGAATTGTCTGGTGTAGTGGTGGTCAATCGTATTCTTAATGTTTTACAAAACTCTTTAAAAATGTTCCTATTTTGTGTATAATTAAAAATAACACATCGCTTACTACCAACAGAAACATAAACAACAGTTTTACTGATTAAATCAAGTGCGCAGTATCTGACCTAGACACATATTGTAAAATAAATGATTACAGCAAGAGCCCAGTTTGTTGATCACATACTATAATTTTTAATAAAACTGTTCAATTACACTATGTGCCCAGGCGAGCTGGGCAGTTCCCGGTTAGCGTTGGGCACTTCATTAGGTGCTCAATCACAGCATGTGGCAACGAAATATGTTGGTAATATTTTGTGGGTGGTACGGTGTTAAGTATTTTACGTAACCCATCCGGAAAATTTCACTGTACACACGGTAAACGGTACTTACAATATTAGAAACGTAATCTATTCCTTTACTCACTTCTCAGTGAGGACAATGGCTGAGGAGTGGTAAAGTACTTTATCGCTCACTAGTCTGTAAACAACTATTTCACAGCTATAACGTGATAGGCCTAGGCCGAAGACACGCGGGGCGATTTTGATCGCCGCGTCGAAACTGCCGATGACTGTAATGCATAAATTTAAAAGGACGCTTACACACAGGGCGGTAGGAATATCGCGCGATAATAATGCCGCGGTCCATTTAAATCTATGCATGCACTACGGGCGAGCGGCAGTTTCGCCGTGGCGATAAAAATCGCCCCGTGTGTCTTCGGCTTAGCTACTGTTAGTTTTCAGAACTGAAAACCCGGTTAGTTTTCAGTGCTATAACGTGAAATTATCGAAAAATACATTTCTTTCGTTTAATTCACAATCTCCAACTTAGATTAGTCATTACAAGATGTTCGAGACCTGAGGCGGCTCAATCCCGGGGGAAATGCACATCTTAATGATCGTTTCGCGCGGGCGAGGCTGGAGAACCAGTCAATTATTTTGCACCACTAATCCCAGCGCTTCCAAGGTGTGACAGTTCATTTGGAGCCGTCACAAACTAATGAGGAAACTGTGACAACAAGAGGGCCGAAACCTCATTATTTCCGTAAAACTGTGATAAGCTTTGTGTAATGTGGTCTTAAGACGCTCCCGTTCAAGCTATGTTTAGAAATACCCAATTGGATTATTCCTAGTACATTTTGGAGTTAATTAAAAAACAACTGAACACAAGAATACTGAAGGCTTTTATTACCCTAAATTTGATAGATTATTCTCAATAAAAGTTTTTATTTATCTTTATTTAACATACTGAAGAAAAATATTTGATGAAATAATATGAAAAACAATGGTTTATACGATAAAAAGTAAAGGTTCAATTTTGACGTCTGTACAGTTTGACAGTATAAAAAATGATTAAATATAAATTTTATCTTAGTATAGCCTCTGGATCACTATATAACAATAAATTAAAGAGCTTTCAACTCTGCTGTTAAGTGATCCTTTAGACCCATTATATGCTAAAATGCAAGAAGCAGCTAGTCTTACAAGAGTCTCATAGAACTGCAGATAAATAGCATTACTTGACGTGGCATGTAATTTCAACCTTTCATTGGATAAATATGAAATGTCCCTATTTATCCAAACATCATTTAAAAAATAACAAACTTCATTGTAAGTATTGCAACGAATTGATTAAAAAACATAAATAGCCTAAAGTTTGTTTGAGTTACATAGATGCAATGAAAGCTGCAAGTTACTCGTATTTTATAGCTTATATTTCCATTGATCTTTTTTTTCTTTCCTAATTCCCTATATAATCAAGATTATAAATTTTATACAATAGAGGTTAGAAAGTATAACTTACAATAGAAATAATAAAGTCACAAAAATGTAAGTAGTTTATACGAGTAGCACGAGGAAAATAGTCAGTTTGGAAACCATCAAAATCCTAGATGTTATAAATAAACTATATAATGCGTTTTGAGGTATTTATTCACTAATCCTAATATTGTTTTGAGAACTGTTTAATAAATCATTAGATACATTCATAAATACTATGAATACTCTTGATATAATGTTAAATTACACCGCCTTACCCCTGCGCTATATCACCTAACACAGCTAAAGAGTTCACTGTTTAAATACGTCATACCGATATTTATTCATCCGTTTATCTTGTATTACTTCACCCAAAGAATAAAAATACTATTTTCGGCGTTACGCTCACCGTTGAAATTCAAGTTAGGGATGGAAAAATAATTTTAATATTATACATTGGAAGTGTTGGTATTTTAGTTAGGATTTATCGCAAAACAAGAAATTCCTTATATTATTAATACATGGTCCAACATCTTCTTAAAGGAAAAGGTCGTTTGATGTTTGGATTACCTTTCAAATTCTTTTTCTAAACTAGTAAACTTTTAGAGAACAGTAATTTTTTTTTTACTGGACTTTTATTGGTCTTAAAAAGTAATTTGAAACTTTCTTCTACGTTTTTAAAGTGAATAAATCTTTACTCGTTCCCAAGTTTACAAATCCTGTCGTGGTAAACCTGATAATTAAAATAGTGTTAAAACTCTCTGCAATTCTAAACTCGTCTTCTTATTCTGCAGGTAACCGTTTCTTCCGATACAAAGATACCAATATTTAACTCCCAAAGTATCGCATTATCGATATTACAATTTCTGTTACACGGAAAAAGCCGTATATAGATATATTTAAAATACTTTCACTCGCTAACTTAATATTGTGTCATATTGGGGATTGGAGGTTGTCACTCGTGTGAAGCGTTTTAATGCACAGTGAGTTGGGCTGCTGCCTCGACTGGCGGTTACCTCTATTTCGTATCTATCGACTGTACGGCGAAATTTTAGAATCCGTCTCCGTCGTTAAAATCGAAGTTAAACATCGATATTATTAGATTCTTACAATCGCGATAATTATATCAAAACAACATTTCAATATTATCATCGAAACGATCATTTAAAGCATATAATATGTTTATCTACATTTTAGTTGAGTAAAATAAACAACAATTCTACCAGATGTAGTCTAAGTAAAACATTAAGATCACAAACACATGGTTATAATTACTGTGAATGTATATAAACATCAGCTACACCTTAAACATTGAGAAAATCCACTTTGCACGACACTTCCGTACTGCGGAAGCATAAAATTGTCTAGGTACGAATCGAACACGTCCTTCCGTCTATTATATCATAGAAAAAATGGGATTGTTGAACCAGGTAACGCAAGTTTCTGATGAAATGCTAAGTTCGTGATTTACCTGAATTGAGTAAACTTATGACTCCACATAAGTTTACTTCAAGTTAATTTCAATGTTATTCGATGACATATTCGAATTTTCTAACCATTTACCTACATTCACGTTGATTACACTGCCAAATATATCCATTACTTCTATCACGTTTCATTCCTAGAGTAACCGTAATACCACATGAAACAGAATTAGTTAACGTAGCATTTTTTTTGCAATCTATGACTGAGTGACTGACTCAAGGTTTGTCAATTTCTCTAATTGTAATTGGATAAACGAACTAAATGAAACTATATTTTAATTGGGATTTTTGCGGACATTTGCCATCACTGATTAGTAAAAAAACAAGTTTCACGACGTTTCGGGATCTGAAATCTGATCCCGTCTTTAGGTGGAAAAAACCTAGAACATAACAAGATTAGTAACACATAGTTAGTAACACATAGGATAACCTGGACAAAAACCTGTTTTGAAACAGAGAACTATAAAATCAGTCACAAAAACACTATGATGAAAAGAAAAAACAAGAACACAAAAAAACACAATGCTGAAAAGAAAGAATAAGTACACAAAAAACACAGAAATCACAAGTATCAAGAATGTTTTACTTATAAAGAGATTCTTGATACTTGTGATTTCTGTGTTTTTTTGTAATCTTGTTTTTTCAGCATAGTTTTTTTGTGACTGATTTTACTGCTCTCTGTTTTAGCTGTGTTTTTGTCCAGGTTATCCTGGCTATGTGTTACTAATCTTGTTATGTTCTAGGTTTTGTTCCACCTGAAGATGGGATCAGATTCCAGATCCCGAAACGTCGTGAAACTTGTTTTTTCACTAATCAATTATGGCAAATGTCCGCAAAAATCCAAATAAAAATATAAAATCACCATCACCAACAGTGAATTTCAAATAGATAGCTAAAACTGACATTTTAATAAGCGGTTAAAACAGTAACCTAAACTGCTTGATACAAAAACGTTTCATATTTATAACAATAAAACATATGGTCGCAAAGAAAATCTATTATTTATATCAAATCGAAAAATTTCTATTCGATTTAAATTCTATTTCGATTTATATTTCGATTTTAACGGTGGAGACGGATTCTAAAGTTTGGCCGACTGTACTGTCCGTCTCAAAAGCCCCAACTGGTTAATTAATCAGTATTTCTGTTTCTATCAAATTTTCCCTGAGAGCGAAGGCCAGGTAGTCTATAAAGTCTCATCGAACGCCGTGGATTGGGACTAGGGAATCCAATCCCGGAATCCCGCATGATTGAAGGGCATATTCAATCCTGGGATTCTCAGGCTCAATCTCGCGATTTACGGGGTAATCAAATTTATATATGTGAAATCGATGTTGACTAGGTTCCCATCAGTTTTAACTGCGTTTATAACTAAGACAAGAGAACATTGTCAAATGACGTTTTCAATCAAGTAAACAATGGTTTGATGTGTTATTTGCAGTCTTTACATGCTTCCAAGTGAAGTTTGACTTTTAGTTTTAATATTATTCAACCAAATAAATAAATGTATTCATATTTTGCATACGACTTTCTTTAATTTATATTTAAATCAATATTTTTTATAATTATTTTGACAATTGTATTGTTATATATCTGATAATTTATTCCGTTTTGACCTGACATCTTTATTATTCAGTGTTCCATGATGGATTCGACCATATTTTAATTTCTTAAATTTTGTAATTTTTGTTATTTTAAAAACTCTAAACGTTCACCTTTTGAGGAATTTTGCTAAATTGTTTTTATTAAGTGGACTGTATAGATTTTAAAGTTTTAATAAATTGGTGACACTAACCTTCACTATTCACTGTGTAGTCTGGGGGCCCTCTCTGATATTCCTGAAAATCCTTGAAAGAAATAATTAAGTTCACTGTCCACCACTAAACACAGTTAAATAGTTCACTTTGATTGATTTCTTCGTATATAACATACATTTCATAATAAAAGAAGCGGTTTTGAAAATTATTAAAATTATTAAGAGAAAGGCATGTTTGAGTCCTCATACCAACAGGCTCAGCCCAAGAGTGTCTGTAGAAGCAAGAAGTTGGTCATGTGGTCAGCCAGTGACCAATCAGAGAGCTTGATTTAAATACGATTGGGTTTTGGAACACTGAAGCACTCTATAAGTGAAACATAGAACTATTTGAAATTATAATTATGTGGAGATTGTTGTGAAGATGGGTCTTATACTATTTGAGTGCATTAGAGAAATTAAAAATGAGAAATGAATATAAGTAGAAATAATTATATCCATGACACACCTCTTTAAACTAAAGGTAAAACTAATTAATGTATTGCCCCTATAATTACAATACTATGGTATATATGAGAAATTATAATAATTTTGTTTCAATATAGGTAAATGCTCATTCCGTTCGGTATTCCGTTCGCTAGGTTCGGTTGGTAAGTTCAAACCCAGGATTGGTCCTGGGATCCTGGGATTAACGTTATCAAGCCCGTAATCCCGGGATCGGATTCCTTCATTGGAACCTTCCTTTCCTTCCACTCCAGTGGCCGTCTAGTGGAGTTTAACAGCCACACTTAACTGTTGTACTTAACACATTGTTAACATTTTGATTAGGATTTTTGCGGACATTTGCCATCACTGATTAGTGAAAAACAAGTTTCACCACGTTTCGGGATCTGGAATCTGATCCCGTCTTCAGGTGGAAGAAAACCTAGAACATAACAAGATTAGTAACACATAGCCAGGAAAACCTGGACAAAAACCTGTTTTGAAACAGAGAACTGTAAAATCAGTCACGAAAACAATAAGCTGAAAAGAAAAACAATAACACAAAAAACACAGGAATCACAAGTATCAAGAATCACCAGACAGGAGAGAGCACGTCCACACCCAATCAGAGTTGAGCTGAGAGCTGAGCGGTTTTTATTAATCAGTGATGGCAAATGACCGCAAAAATCCTAATCAAAATTTAAAATCACCATCACCAACGATGAATTTCAAACAAAGGACATTATTAACAGTTATTTTATCAAATATACCAGGTGTCCGGAAATTAATAGTTTATGATGATCGGACTACTAATAACGGAGAAATTTTAACTTTTCCAAATAAAAACATGCAAATTTCTGACAGTATGTTCTAAAGAACCATGTTTTTATTCGGAAAAGTTAAAATTTATCCGTTATTAGTAGTCCGATCATCATAATCTTAATATCAGCGTTAATTGGATAAAATTTCACAGCCTTTTTGTCCCTTATATAATTTTTCTAAAATTTACGGTTTTTAAGATATTTAGCTTTTAAAACAAAAAAGTCGCCATTTTTAAATAGTAGTAAGTAGAAATTTGATACTTCATATAAAAATAGGTCTTAATAGTGGTCATCCATATGCCAAGTTTGAAGTTTATACGTTAAGAGGTTAGTGAGATATGATTAAATATGTAAAAATCACAAACAGACACACAGACGGAAAACGAAGCACTTTTGGACCTATGTCTATATGAACTTTTTTTTCTTATTTTTACCTGTACTATCATATACTAAAATAATTTACCATAATTTCCGGACACCCTGTGTATACTGGAGAAGGCATCTGGAATTATATTTTGTTTGGTCATCGAAACTCTGCTAACTCAAGTTATTTTATCGTCATTTATTAGGCTCGTGTAACTTTCAGGGGTTTTACTGAATTAAAATTAATAAAATTTTATATCATATTTATTGCTGTAGTTCATTGTAAACCTGTAAAAATTAAAAGGATGTGTTATAAAATTTAAACTACTGAAAATTTTGAGTGACAGCAAAACTTAAGTAGGTAACCAATGGAGAAATATATAAGCAGGATACAAATAAATGCCTAGTCCAAATCCTGCCTTACTGGTGCCAAAAATATCTTACTGGTCTTCACCCATTAATAATCGCTTTTTGAGGCATACCGTATGGATTTTGTTCTGTCCATAAAATTATTCACCATTCTAGTAGTTTTGGAGACATACCTAAAGAATTTTTTATTCCCATAAAATTATTTACCATCATAATAATATGCTCCCAGGGTCCCGCGTTTGAATCCCGCCAATCACCAGTGGCAATTTTATATGTGATAATGCCACGAAATTGAGGGTGCACAATAAGCCAAAAAAGCTGCAGTGCATGTCCATGGAAACTTCTAAGCCTGGTTGTCGTCTGGAGAAAAATACAGCATTAATGACGAAGAATCAACTGTATTTGAGGCACTTCCTCACTTATCATACAGCTACAGCTATATTTTGTTATAGTTTTAGGCTAGTTAGAGTAGGCAGATTTTTTAATCAATTCTATACTGTGTTTGTTGGAGTATTCATTTATCGGTAAAAACATATTCAATCGCTTGAACAAAGGGCAACAATGTTTTATCCGTGATTTACATTGCAATCATCGAAATGGTATAGTGTCTGTTTGGTGAAGTAATCATGTGATCCATTTACTGCTTAGATTGCAGTATATTTGCTTCTCGGATCTAGCACCATTAGCTAATGCTCTAAAGCTTGCACCAACACATTTTCGTCAATGTATTTCTCTTCACTAGATATATTTTTACTTTAGACTAAATTACAATGTATTCTCAATATTTTCAAATATGAAATTAAAAAATATATATATTTGTGTGAACGGTTACAAATTTTTTATGTTTGGGTCAAATCCAATAATCACAATGATTACATTTGACAGGAAAGAATAAGTAAGTTTTAAAAGCAAAAGATTCCCCTCGTAAACCTATCCTATGACTTCTAAATCATATTGCTTTAGGCAAAATATCATCAAAAGTTTACCATTGACATAGTCTTATTTTTTAACAATAAAATTAACAATGTTATTTGCCGTAAAGATTTTTGCGATGATTTCTTTACTCTTTTTGAAGCTCGTGAAAAAAACGTGAAAGAGTTATCTCTTGACGGTATAATTTTTTGGTGATGGTATTATTATTATTATTTTATTGATGATGGTCTTTGAAACAAGACCGAAATATATCGTTCTTAAAACTATCTGTTTTTTTGTATAACTTAAGTGATGAGTAGCGAAAAATCAAATAATAAAGAGTTATCTTTCAAATTGTAAGCATATTAGTAATATTAGTAAGTGAAAAGCTAACATGCGAGGTGTACAGAAATTTTGTAAAGTGCCATCGTTGAAAATTAACTTCTTTTTCTAAGGATGTATACTCAAGATACATTTATTGTTGGTAAACTAACACTAAGCGATAATTTCCATTTATTTTGACAAAATCAAACAACTATCATAACTCGAATACCTCTGGTGTTGTGCAGCCTCTTATGTAGCATAGCTCACCACGGATGAAGTTTGGATTGTTTTAAATATATTTGTTTAAAATTCTAATTCCACAAAAAGGCTTAATCGGATTCAATTCGTCATGGAGGAGTATTTTTGATTAATATAAAAATAAGTGTATTTCTGATTGATTAAGGGAGTGATATCATCTAATTTGCATAACAAGAGGAAACTTTGCATGACAATATTTAGGGTGGCAACTCCTCACATCGACACCTTAATGCGTCCAGATTGAATGTGAATAAATTACCATTGAATATAAATATGAATACATCAAAGCCTAAGTGGCTGGAAGAGGTTCCCAGTTGTACAGAATGTAGTTTAATCAATGGCGCGTTATGCTTGTAAACTATTTAACAAATAGCTTTAAATACCGGAGATTTAAATATTTCGTATTCTTATTATTTTAAATACCTTCGACGATACAGAAAAGTAACTCACTAAACAGAAGGCTAATAAGTTTGCTTTCATTCAGTCTAAAAATCAATATAAACTGAGAAATTTTGCTTACTAAAATAGTTAAATTAACATGAATTATAAGTATGAGTGATTAAACTGAGAGTTTAAAATGAGAGTTTTATTCAACCGATAATAATATGTCTAATAATTTGTGGTACAATTAATTAGAAGTGTTCATTTGTAAGGCTATGCGAACTTTTTATATGCCACTGAAAGTGTTCTATATGGTAACTGAGTGATTTCAGCTGGCCCCAGAGATCACTGCTAGGTAAATTCAAATCAGTTGTTAAGACTTCCACAATTTATGGTATTTTAAGGAAAATATGAGTTGGAGATGAGAGTGGTATGGTACGGGCGAAACGCTAATCTTAATACTGACAAACCAGCTAATTCATACACTATAAGGGTCACCCAGTAATTACTTCAGCAGGATTTTAAGAAACAAACCACAAGGCTTAATCAGCACGGCTAATATTTGCTAATATTGAATTTGAATTAGGGTAGATGTACTTCAATATCTTCTCTAAAATGATCAAACACTTCAAAAGGGGAAATAACAATATAATAATTTTATGAATTTAGCTCTCCTAGGCTTTTCCATGATTCCAATTAAATCAGCAATTCTATTTCATCTTAAATTGTTTGTTGATTATACATTTCCAAAACTTAGTATTACTATAATACAAAAATTACATATCTTGCGTAAAAACAACGTTAACCCGCGTTAAAACGATCCGATATAATTGAAATTCGGCACATACATTTAAAGTAGTAATTATTAGGACTAGTTCAAAAATCAGCCCAATCGGACCATCGTTTAGGGGGGTGGGGGGTTAGGAGGGACATACATCTACAAAAATGGAGTTTTTGGATTTTTCATGTAGAAAAATAAAATGATGAAAGCCAATGAATTCAGGTTGAAGAAACAAATAATGTAGTATCTTAATTTAATGCTTTTTGTGCACTGGTTACCGAGATATCACTCGTAGTAAACACAGTACTTGTCTCAATGTTAACCTTGTGGGAAAGATATAAAATCATTTATCTTGCTTATTTTTTAACATATCTCAATATAAATTGGTATATGGCCTCGTCTAGTTTATTTCTACTGGAATATTGCGAAAAATCTCAGTTTTACATTTCCATGGCAGTAAACCTTCATACTCATTTACCATGGTATTGTTATGGAAAAAAATTTTGTTTGCCCAATTTAGGATTTTAACTAAATTATTAATTAAAGCATTTGAAATTCGCTCGGTATCCAGGTCTGCTGCTACGGGACTATTTTCTCTACAGCTATCTTTGCTTTTTTAAGCTGTGTAAAAGGTTTAGTGAAAAAAAGGTTCCAAAAACTTTGGAATCATTATCTTCGATTCCTACTCAACAAGATAGTAAAACATGAATTCCCAGTTAAAAGTTTAACCTTAAAAAAGTTCTAGTACAGTTTCCTTTATTTTTTTATACGTCAGATTGCTGCGTTTTTAAGTTACAATGAGTGCTGGTGGTAAGGGAAGAGTTAGGTAAATGTTAAGGTAGAGTTATATATAAGTTAACGTTTGAAATGGCCAATGAACCCTTTGGCTACACAGTGAGTTTGCCAAGCCCTCATTACTTTGCTTATGGGCTGCTTTTTATTGCATTTGTACCCAATAAAAATGTGTTTTCAAATCATAATACCAATTACTGACTATTTCGTAGCCTACTGATGCCTAATGACAGTTCCATGCATACCCAAGCGAGATGCTGATTGTCTCAAGATAATGCAATGCATTGCCACAACCCTATTAATATGCATATTAAGTTGAAGAATGTCAATTATATCGTTGAATTAATTCTTAACGGAATATCATAATATAACAAATAACTCCTTTTGGACAATAGAGTAAAAAAGTATAATATTAAGTCACACGTCTGATTCTTTTAACATTTAATTTTTGTATCGAATGCGGATATGGTCACGAATTTTTCTCGGCTATTTCGAAGCTTATTGCCTGTTAAAACAAATGAATCTAAAATGTTATATTATTGGACAGTTGAATATACGTTAAAACATATTTTTTATATAACATACTTTACATACTATGTCACTTCGAAAAGATGCACTTTTTGTGAATTGAATTTTAGAGACAAATTAAATTTCGGTATCAAGTAAAATTTGTGTAGTTGTTAAAGGGTTTTTATCAAGTTACTAGCCACCGATCAGATGAATATTATTTGTAAAACATACGCAACGTAATTTAAGGGATTTCAGATCAATACCGAATAAAAACCATAAAATGCAACCCGAAGTTTATAAAAAAAACCTTCCACCCACGATTGTCATGATTGGGTCATGATTAGTACTCATAACAAAAAATTGGTTGTCCTTTATCACAAACAAGCCTATATAAGTATTATAAAACACCAACAAAATGTCATAAAAAATATACAAAAATTAATTTAATATTTATTTGTATAATGAAATAGTATATTATTGCATAACAGTAATTTTCTATTTCTCTGTTAAATATTAAAAAAATAATATATATTCTATAAAAAAACTTTTCTTCGATCCGTATAAGAAGGTGCAGAATGCAAGGGTTTTAGGGTGAGCTGTGATATGAGAGCCCCTTATCTGTTTACAAGACAAAGAGAGCCATAAACCCCGAGTTACGGCGGCATCCCCCACCGGAAACAATAACCCAGCCCGGCGGCGGAATTACCGACACTTTAAGGTCGAATGTGTCTTGGGTCGCTCTCCGAGATCGCAGGGCAATCGGCAAACACGCAACTGACATTTCGGGAGTGATGTATGTGAAACAGTTGTTAACTGATTTTTATACTATGATAGTTTTTATCTATAACCATTGCAATAAGCACCAATTATAGTATTACAATAAACATTATAATGATGCACATTAAAAAACGAAAAACAACCAGTTGTCTAGTTAAAAATTTAAAATGCAGGAGTCACAGGTTCTAGACCGATAACCGCTCAGCATTTGACGAAATTAGTGTCATAGTAGAAATAACGAAATTCGCACATATGCTTATTGTTGCATTACGAGTCATGTTACAGGTTTTCGATGTGAGTTGACTTATCCCATCAGCTGATTGTCCCACACCGATTCATAGTTAAGTCTGCTTGTGTGCCTAACTTAAAATTTTAGTTTACCGACAACATAATTAGTAAAAGTCATGTGTTTTGTGTAACTTCGGAGAAAATTTTGTCGGATATTGTTGGTCGTAGAAAAAGTAGTGTATACAACGATTGTGTTATGCCTTTAAGCCCCTCGTGAGATATTTAGAAAACTTGTTTCGCTGGTGTTGTAACTTGTACCGCTTGTGTTGTAACTTACATCTCACTCGTGGATTAAAGACGTTCTCATAATACAATTGTTGCATAATCTACTATTATTTTTTAAACATCATGATGCCTCCAGAATCGTTTTTGACCAAATATAACAGGTTACTCACCAAATGCCGTCAACGATTCTCTGTAATCCAAATTTTGGTTACTCGAGTTTCAACCTATTCATAGGTAATTTTCAAACCATATATCTTCATCAAGAAGATTGTCAAAACACTAAAAACAGTCCACAAACATTAACTTCACAAATAAACACATTTAAAAACATTTTAATAACTTTTCTAAAAACCTCAGAGACGCAAGGGTTACCGGCCGGCCGTCCATTACCGAACTCGGTAATGTACGGCCGAACTCGGTAATGTACAGCCGAACTCGGTAATGTACGGCCGAACTCGGTAATGTACGGCCGGCCGGTAACCCTTGCGTCTCTGAGGTTTTTTGAACAAGTTTTTAAAATGTTTCTAAATTTCTATTTCTATTTCTATTCTAGTTCTATTTATGAAGTTAATGTTTGTGGACTGTTTTTAGTGTTTTGACAGTCTTCTTGATGAAGATATATGGTTAAAATGACCTATGAATAGGTTGAAACTCGAGTAACCAAAATTTGGATTACAGAGAATCGTTGACGGAATTTGGTGAGTAACTTGTTATATTTACTATTATTTAATTTTAAATATCCTTTTTTTCGTTTTTAATGCCAAAGGCAGTTTGCAACGATTTGATTAAGGCTCCTCGATCTTGGCAATATTATCAGGCGTTTCGTTGGATAGCACATCTATTATTATTTAGCCCGATTAGAATTGCAAGTGAGCCCAGTTTTGATTCTGGTAATAAAAGGAATAGGTAACTAACAGATTTTGTACTATTACCTTTTTTTATTTTTAGTTACGGAAAACATTATGTTATCTTCTAAATCCAGTCTCTGAAACTGAGGTTCGTGAAATAATTTTAGGTCCCTGAATCCAAAAATCTCTGCAGGAAACGATCCTGTGTCTTCCAAACTTCTCAAGTCTTGTTTTCATTATTTTCTTCGTTCACTTGTGCATTTCATCAACTTTTTTTTTGAGACGGGTCAGTTTCCCGATTACTTCAAGTAGCTCTTACACAAAAAAAAGAAATTCTGACGAACTCGCCAATTCTAGACCGATTTCCATCACATCTACTTTTTCAAAGGTATTTTAAAAATCTGTTTTAAGCAGATTATGGTATTTTATTCGCCACAACAAAATATTGTTTCAAAATCAATTTGGATTAATTAAGAATAAATCTACTGTAGATGCAATTTCAGCACTCACTAACCAAACAGCCCTGTTTAAGCTTTGGATAAGGGAGAGTCTGCAATAGGTATTTTCTTTGACCTAAGAAAAGCTTTTGATATGGTTTCACATGAAAACGTCTTAATAAGCTTGATCTTATTGGCGTTAGAGGTGTTGCAAAGGGTTGGTTTCGATCATATTTGGTTGGACGTTGGCAATCAGGTGAAATCCTATATAAATAACGCAATACTTTCATGAAACGTTCTTCTGATGTTCAAGTGGTCAAGGCTGGCGTTCCCCAAGAATCAATTTTAGGGCCACTGTTATTCATAGTCTTTATAAACGACATATCAAGATCAGTGTCCATTGCCGATTTGTATTTGTTTGCTGACGATACCTCACTGGTTGCCAGGGATAAATGCAGGGAGGCCTTAGAAATAAACGCTTTCATCCAATCAAGCAATGTTCCTCAATGGTTCAGTGACAATAACCTGGATGATAACACGGAAAAACTAATCTTATTCATTTTAAAATATCAAATAGGGTAACAGATGAGGTCGGTCTGCTTATAGACGATGCGGTTGTTGACTCTGAATATGTAAAGTTTTTGGGTATTCCTATAGACATCAAACTGAAGTATTACTCCCATGTAAATTATGTTAATAGGAAGATGGGCTCAGGCTTGTTTGTCCTGAGTAGGCTGTTATCTTTTACTGACCCTGGCGTTTTACTTGCTGCATATTATGCCCTCATTTATCCACATCTGTCCTACGCTGTTCCTGTCTGGGGATCTGAAAATACGCAAACAAAGCAAATATTTATTCTGCAAAAAAATGGCAATTACAATCTTAGCTCGCCTAAAACCTAGGGAATCTTGCAAATCTTTCTTTATTGAGGCAGGTCTTATTCCATTTATATTTTAACACTCTTAATTTTCTGAAGCAGAACTCCATGCATTTTTAAGATCTGTTGCCTCGTTTACAGAATAAAACAGGGAATAGAAACAAATTCAACATTCCCTACCACACACACCTCATTTGTTCAAAAACCAGATTTTGTACAATGCTGTGGTATTTTTTAATGTCCTCCCTGACCACCTCAGGATTGAATACGACCAAAATAAATTTGTCCTAACTTAAGAATTTTTGAGATCGGAATGTTTTTATATTTTTGACACCACCCTCTTTTTTTAAAACAAAAAACACATTTTTAATATAAAACCGATTGTATTCTTGGACTTGACTCATGCCAATGCTGTAAAATGCTAAAGAGATATAAAGAAAGAAAGAAAAGTGCTTTATTACCACAATTATTATTTGTACATTGTATCAACAAGGGAAGAATATTTAGTAAAGTTCATGCATCACTTGCAGTCCACTGTCTTTGCACATAAAGCCATAGTCATAGTGAATGTCGGCTTGGTTGGCATTTTCACTTATGTTTACTCATTCCTGAAAAAAACCTTAAAAATTAAACTTACAAAAAAAACTGGTAAGAATTATAAGAAACAAACATTATAAGTATTGTGATATTTAAAAATAATTAACATACAATAACCATTTAAATGAAAAAAATTCAAATTATTGAAATCCTACACTTGAGAAAACATGACAAGACTTAGGACGGAACGTGAAGTACGTGATTTGATTATTAATTTGTCCACCATTTTTTCTATTTCAATTCCTGTAAAAAATATAAATAAATAAAACCGAGTTTAATTAAGTTATGATAGAAACCTTTTAAAAAACGGGATTGTGTTGTAAATTAACCTTGGCAGACATTTAAGGCTTTCATGTTAAATCGTACAAAGAAATACTTGTCCTCTGGAGCTTGTCTAAAAATTAAGTTCGTCTACAAGTTGCTTTCTAAACTTCCACGCGTCCCTCGTATAACCACCTAGCTTGCGCCAATCTCTCCTGTTGAGGTGATCATAAAAATCTTTCTCTGCTAAAATAATTGATTTGAACCATAATTTTCTAATATGCGCGAGAATAGGGCATTTTGCTATAAAATGATAGACATTATCTACTTCATTTAAATTACAAAGTGAACAAACATAATTATAATCCGGCAACCAAGGTTTGAAATTTAAATTCAGGAGTTCGGATCTTGCTCTAATTACCCATCCCATAATGTTTGGATCGATCGTCTCATCTACTAAGAAACTTTTATGTCCTAGTTCAAGAAGCCGATATTGTTGGTGAAACATCGACGTTATCGCCCAACTTTGACAATCCGCTTTCCAGCGCGCCATCTTTGCTTCCAACACGCGCGATATCTGTAATTCTATCTTGGCCAAGTCATCCAAATTAAAATTGATATCCAAATCATGCCGTTGACCAATTGGTTTACTATTTCAGTACCAAAACAAATCCCTCTCTACGACTAATTTTGTAAAAAAAGTTTGGTAGCCTATTTGTTGATAAACTACTTTCTTTAATTAAATAGTTTATATTCATTTTGGCGGTTGAGAAATTTTTTTTTCAGAATCGGTTTCAATCTGTAAAACATAATTTGGCGTGTTTGCTGGTGATTTAAAAATCTTCTTCATAAATAACCGCTGAACTGACTCAATATGTTCACTTTCTAAAAAAAATCAACACCCATTCACCGTGAAATGTTATATATGACAATAAGGAATTATTTGATTGATCGATTGATATTTTTGTGTCTGACAATTAGTTTATATATTATATCGTGGCCAAAATCTTAATAAGTTCAACAAGAATAAAAGTTAATTTTGTTGGGTTTGGTAAAATTAGTTTGATAGTATAGTGCTCAAACTTGTGAACACTAAAATAGATATTAAAGCATGTAAATCAACCCTAAAAAAATACTTCTACTACCCTAAAACAGACAATTATATCGTTCATATACCAACATATTTTCTAATTTTTATGTTGAGTTATAGAGCTGGAAAGTGATCAAGGGCACTAGTTTACGCTCATACTAGTAACTGAACCACACCTGTGTTTGTGTTAGTTCCAACAGTCAACGCTGATATTGCTGTAAACAAATTCGATTAACCATTCGTATCTTGACCTTTTTCACTAATTTTTGCGGTTTTTCATAAATCAAACGCAAATATTTTATTTATCAAGCATTTTTTTCATTGACAGGTATCTTATTTTATACCGAGCTAAGGTAATTCTTTTGATGATCATTACGAGAGCTTTTTATGAGTCTACGCCAATGGTGTTTTACGAGAGTTTCTTGAGTGCTAAGGGAAAGTCGTCTAAACCCCTAAACTATGTGTGGCATGCCGGGAATCGAGTCCACGATCCATCAAACTGAAGTCAAAGACACTAACCAAATTACCGTTATTTTTGTAGCAAACATAAACCATTAATTTTGGTTTACATCACCTTCAGGCTATTGAAGGTCGTATATAGTATCACAGAGAAAGGACCGTCATACTCAAGATAGTAGAAAACGTGAGCGGATCCTTGGCACAATTATTCTTTATAGGCTTGAGATGCGTAATAAGAAACGACTTTAAAATATTTTCTCTCAAAATGCAAACCTAGGTTAAATTTAAATTTTGGGCAATTATTAAGTTTTTATAGGCTATGAAGATTTCTTTGGTCATGAAGCTTGGTACAGAAATATTCTTTATAGGCTCTAGAGTCATAAATGCTTAGAAAGGTTTTAAAAATATTATCTCTCAAATGGGTACAAAAGAGTATATTAAACTTTTCAAAATGGAGGCCATTCCAGTTTTCAAAGCTGTAGATGAGGGACCAATAGAGTATTTTCAAGGGAGAGAAATGGTACGAGATCCAATCTACTAAAAGAATAAAATGCAGAAATCTATTACAGTCACATACTTAGTGCTGACTAATTGTCAAATACCACTTGGGCTACTTATGTTGTACGGGTTGTCCGCAGTACAGCATTGTATTCCCAGTTTTGTAAAATGGGTTGTCAGTCAAATAATTAATAAATAAATATTCAAACTCTAGGATCCCGAAACTCGATATGGACATTCCATTTCGAATATATCTACTAGAATGTACTATAAACGGGTTTTAAAAAATTAATATTGTGGGAAAGTTTGCGTAGAGGATGGGGATTTCAATTCCAAAAAATATACCAGTTTCTACAATACCTTTTTGTCCCTATCAACCAAATGAATGACTCAATCGACAATCTGAATAGGAGACAAACTTTTGAGAAATAATTTTAGGTTTTTGGCCAATACACTCACTATCTACTTTTTTTAACCCGGGTTATCTTTCCCGGGTTAAGTTTTCTTTCCCGGGTTTATCTCTCAATCTCTGTTTTGGAAAATGGAACGAAGCTAATTCATACCACTGGCTAATCTAGAGTGAAACATTTTTAGAGAAAACTTTATACTTTCTTATTTCAATCTAGAGTGATCACCAGCTGCACCTTTAGGGTGTAATTGCGCAGCCGTAGCATACAACCCAAATCAGTCCACGTGTAAATTATTTATTGTAAATTGTACATTGCATAACTCTTCAATTAACTCTTTCATTTTCTCCCTCCATCCATACCCAACGCTAAAATAAATGTAACACTCTTTACATATTGGGACAAACGTATTGGACGATTCTGCACTGGTTAGCCTTGCTTCATTTTCAATTGTATACTGTAATTAGACTTGTTATAACGGACAAGATTACCCGATAGACTGGTATAATTGCATTATTTTAAAGTTAAACTATTGAGTTAAAACTCAATAGTTTAACACTATAAATTATATATTTTTTATCTGCAAAAGTAAGCATAGTTGTCCCAATTAAGTTAAAAGGATTTTCAACCCTATTTTATAAATATATTTTATATGTATAAAGGACATAAAAAGGATTTTGTCTCAGCATTTTCCCACTCAACTTCATTGTTCTTTTCCTTAAAAATGCCTAAATACCTGCATACTCAGCAACTTTCAAATGCTTAAAAAAATCATTTAATCGGATTCTCAAACCAAGTAAAATTAACTTAAATCCTGAAATGAGCATACAATAATTTACTCCATAAAAATATCATAGGAAATGAGTATGCTTATTTACTGCCATGAAAGAGTGAAATTTAGATATTTTTGCATTAATCCAGTAGATATCACTCAATTGAAGCCATATACCAAGTTTCATTAGAATATGTTGAGAAATAAGTGAGATATCGAATTTTATTTATTTCCCTTAACGTTAACATTAGGACGACGTACTGTGTTTACCACTAGCGATATCTCGGCAACCAATAGGCATAGAGCATTAATTCGAAATACTAAATTATTTGTTTTTTTCAGCCGAATACAATGGTCCAGAAAATAATTTTATAATTTTGATTTTTCTATGTAAAAAATCCCAAAAACCCATTTTTGGAGGGATTTACCCCCCTTCCCCCCCTTCTAAAGATCTGATCAGGCTGGTTTTCGAACTTGTCCGAATAATTACTATTTTACATGTCTGTGCCGAGTAAATCTCAATCAGATCGGCCAATTTTTACACTAGTTGCCGTGTTATAGACACACATACACATACACACGCACACGCACGCACACACACACACACACACACACACACACACACACACACACACACACACACACACACACACACACACACACATACAGGGTTGGGCAAAAGTCTGGAATATATAAAATAACTCTTATATTATTTTGCAAAAAGTAATGAAACTTTACAGTTGTGTATCTAGTTCAAATAGGAATATTTTGGCGTATTTTCTCATTTTTTCGCATGATGAGGGGACGGCCCACGCTGGAAGTCTTGAAATTCCTAAATGTAAGCATACCTCGAATTATACCTCATTTTAAAGGTCTTAATTACAGTAGTAGATCACAACAACGCAAACTGCGCCTCAAAAGGTTGATCCAATCAGAAGTTACAGCTCCTCGAAGATTTTAATGTTGGCCATTAAACTCAAGGCTAAAATCACACTAAAATCTTTGAGGAGCTGTAAATTCTGACTGGATCAACCTTTTGAGGCGCGGTTTGCGCTGTTATGATCTACTAATTAAGAACTTTAAAATGAGGTATAACTCGAGGTATGCTTACCCTTAAGAATGTTTGGACTTCCATCACGGGTCGTCCCGTGTTCATGAGTAATTTTTTTTAATACGTCAAATTATCCTTATCAATGAGAAATACATGTATCTAAAACTAAACTACATCGTTCCAAGTGATTTATTAGTAATTACATTTTTTCCCTGATTTTAGCCTTGAGTTTAATGGCCAACATTAAAATCTTCGAGGACCTGTAACTTCTGATTGGATCAACCTTTTGAGGTGCGGTTTGCGCTGTTGTGATCAACTAATTAAGACCTTTAAAATGAGATATAACTCGAGGTATGCTTACATTTAAGAATTTCAAGACTTCCAGCGTGGGCTGTCCCCTCATCGTGCGAAAAACTGAGAAAATACGCCAAAATATTCCTATTTGTACTAGATACACAACTGTCAAGTTTCATCACTTTCTGCATAATAGTATAAAAGTTATTTTATATATTCCAGACTTTTGCCCAACCCATATATATTCATTTATTTATTTATTTATTTATAAAAACTAACGAATTTTGCTTTTGGCATCTGTGGACCTCAAAACGAAAAGTAATGATGGTCTCGGTCTTAGGTCTTACCATGAGACCTACGGTAACAGCTTCTTTTCTTCCCTATAGGGGAAGTTCACTAAAAACGACGGCGTTTTAAAACTGTAATATTGTAAAATGGTCTAGCAGTGGCAACGTATAGTACTCATAAGAATGAAGGAATATTTCTAAATTTTCATCATTAACGTTAATTTTTTTATAACTGGTCAAACTAATAGGGTGCTTAAATATTTTATAGAGTATTGATAGGTAAAATATGGACACAAAAATCTTAATTCAAATACAAAAAAAATTTCAAGTACGATTATTGTAATATTTTATTCGTAAATATTGTTTTGTGGGAGGTTGGGCAAATTTAAATTTAATATAAAAATATGCAATTGACATTAATTTCAAATAAAGAGTGAGGGAGAACCCCATTATAAAGGGTTTTTTTGTTTAATAATTACATATTTTATCACAAAAAATCTAGGTTTTACACTTTACAAGATCTTATACTACAAAATGTTTGTCGCAGTCAGTTGGAATATTTACACAACTGTTTATTCTGTTGCCATCAAGTAAACATATGGCTTTGATGGACATATTTTTTTCATAGACGATTGTCTTGCTTATTGTTATCTGGAACCCAGAGGCGAGAGCTACCGGTATGTTGAGTTAGTAAAACTTATTTTTTTTTTGCTAGTTCATCAATTTTGAAGTTAGTGTTAATGTATTTTCAAATATGGCACAAAATAATTTAGATTTTTTTATTCCTATTATTTTCATACTTAAGGTTGCGCATCGCGCTAAAAAAAATAAATTTTCCAATTTTTTTAATTGTTTTGGATTATATTTTGTTAGAACCAACTAAAATATTAACATGTCTATCCCACAAGGTCAAATAAAATATAAAACTTTATCGGATGATTCTTTTAGTTGTAATTTAAATGTAACAGCTTTTCAGTTTGAGCCTTGTAGCATCCAACTAACATTCCATTAACAACTACGAACTGGGGGATCTTTGAAAAGTTACATCTTTGAAAGTTTTACTGTTGTGCTATTTACATATCGAGTGTCCCCGACTGGTCTAATATCTGGTCTTTTTAACTATGTAGTCTGCACGAGTTGAGACCAAACAAAATTATTTTTGCTCTTCATAACATATCTGTCCCTAATTCTAAAATGCGAATTTAAGGATGTCCCCAAATATTCATAAATACAAACCCCCAACAAAATATGGATTTGGGAAAAATTTTACTTGCCTGAAGTCAATATCATGCCTAACTTCAAAAATTTCAAACTTCAAAAAAGACTTTCAAAAATTCGGAACTAACATATAGTAAAGAAGTCATGTGACAGGTCAATACCATGTAATTAGGCTAAAAATTACACAATTAATTGTTTAAAAATCTTCCCACGGGACTTACGGTTCGAACAATATAAAAAAAACCCCTTTCCTTCAGTTAAATATTGATATTTACATCCCGACGTACAATATCAAAATTTCAAGTTTGAGTAGTCGAATTAAAAAATTTAAGTTTTAAATGCTTAAAATTAAATTTAAATGCTAAAATGATCTTGAAGAGTTCTTTGAAAACAAAAATTTCTGATCTATGCCCCATACAAAATTACCTTCCTTAAATATGCACATAATTTACAAAATATTATATTTTAAAAAGGTTATGATTTTCATAAGGGCTTAAAATGAATTTGGGATATGACCTGCTCGGTTTTACGTGAAAATATTTGAACTTAAATTGTCACTGGATAGAGTTTGACTTTTTGATAACTCGGAACCATCCCTGTTCCTAATTAAGATTTTTGGGTTGAGGTAATGATGTATAAATTTAACAAAATGGTTTTCATTTTACTTGGAATTTGAAGACTCTTTTTATTATTTTTTTCGTTCAGTATATAAACTTTTCAAGTATTACTGACCTTTAATGGCAGTTTTTTCAACACAAACCTCAGGATCTTAATTTCTAAAAGAGTGTAACCTTTGCACTCGTTAATATTATTTCTGAATACGGAATATATCTGATTCATATTCACCATTTACATTGGCGCGTAAAATATTCGTGAAAACATGTTTGAAGCTTTAAAAAAATACGTCAGTAAAGATAATCAAAAGTCAGTGCATAAATATTTACATTCGATCCATCCCTTACACATACTTTATCATCAGTCCTAATAATAAGAAAATTTAAAATCAATGATTGTACTTTTTAACAATAATGTTAATTATATAACTCAATAGCCCTAATATTTTGGTATTTTTATTTGTTGAGTTTCATTTTGTATTCTGTTTGGTAATTATCACAGGGCTCAATTACATTGCATTGTTAGTTGTCGTAGATTATTTGCTATTGATATTTTATATTAGCTTATATTTTGCAATTCCGTTACGGAATTTCAGCGAAAGTGATTGTTGATAAGCAGTTCCGGATAGTTATTTAAACAAAAATCAGCAGAAAAAATACAAAACTCGCTGAAAAAATTCGAAATAAAGGATATAAAAATATAAAAATACAAATACAAAATATTAATAATGCCTGGCTTCAAATTTCTACCACATACTCCTTTAATCGTTCGCCCGAATCTTAGGTGTAAATAAGTTTTATGCTTACACTACCTCCACTCAAGAGATGTGTTGCAATATATTTATCGGCACAGTGACAACATAACATTAATACAAATGTATGGAAATGCTTTCATAATACGACCTCAGAATAAAACACATTAAGCGTCCGTTTAAGGATTCGACGCTATTCAATATCAAGAGACAGCGTAATACGGCAAAGCCTCAAAGGTACCGCGTGTTTCGTGAAAATTCTGTGCCGATGAGTGTGTCGCAGCATATTTAGTGTCTATAACGTTTTTGGAGCCATTCTCAGAAATAAATTCAAACAGTAATCGCTGTGTAACATAATTTTTGATTGGAAAGATAATTTTGAGACCGATTAACTATAGCTTATTAAATAAATTAAACCAATTATACAATATGCTTCGATGTTGTTCCAGACATATCATGAAACTGGGATTCGTAGCCGTGTTCGTCTGCCTCTCTACGGCGGTGAACGTTAGAGCAAACTCTAGCAGCAGTGATGGAAATGTCGATTACGACAACAACGGAAGTGCAGGCCTGCCGATCAAGAATTTCGTCAGCCGTAGCAAAAGGGGAGATCCAACCTGCACGTGGTTCGACAAGACCGAGATGAATGAATCGGGTTGGGCCAAGGGAAAAATGACAGCTCCAGCTGACATTGCGGAGGGGCAGCTAGTGGGTGCACGTGTAAAAATCGCCGACATCACGCTCAAGGTGGGCCACAAATTTAACCAGCACGTTCCGAGGCTGTGCACCATCGACGCCCGGAACAGCGACTACTTCATCACCGGGTATAAAATCAAAAGTACGGACGGCACCGGCAGCTCCATCGTGCTCAAGCCAGAACAAGGCTTGCATGGTGAAACGAAACAGCTCACCTTCGCCGCGCAGGCCAATCAAAAAGGAAAAGGGTTTGAGCTTTTGGTTGAAGTCTACGGATATAAGAACGGCAGCCGCAACACGATTCCGATCGCCACCTGTGTCAATCCCAGGAACATAGATCTGAATAAAATCAACTGCCCCCGTTAGAGGCAATTGTTTTTTAGAGACTGATTTTGAGAAACTGATTATAAAAGTTGTCTACAATCTTCTCTGATACTTTGAATCAACCTGTTTTTTATGATGTAAAAAATATTCATATTCATTAATACAAACATTTTATCCAGCCCATCAATGACACATTGATACAGTGTATCGTTGATAAACATTGCCTAAAACTAATTTTCGACTAGAAATCTAAAACCAATCATACAATATTCAACAATGTTCTATATTGTTACTTTGAAAATACTAGTTTGTAAAGATATTTTCTTATGAATATAATTAAGTTTCATTTTCGTAACTTCCTAAGCGATCGACGGGCTAGCTATCTACACTCAAAAAGAATAAATATTTTGGTAAAGATTGTGACAAGACATGTTCTAATTCGTTCTACAATTTCAGCTAACTTGAAAAAATGTTTTAATAAGTTTATCAATACATTTGAATGATAAATAACGTAGCACTTCATTCCGAAACCC